>OY992876.1:20176044-20723297 GCA_963921405.1 Cepaea hortensis | reverse complement strand
AGACAGACAGACAGATAGATAGATAGACAGACAGACAGACAGTCGGGAACGGGAACTTATATGACTACTTATATGAATTAAATGACATGCTCCCCATCAGGGTCTGGGCGAAGACGGGCTGGGTCAGACAGACAGACAGACAGACAGTCAGACAGACAGATAGTCGGTAACGGGAACGAGAACTTATATGACTACTTATATGAATTAAATGAGATGCTCCCCACCAGGGTCTGGGCGAAGCCGGGCAGGGTCAGCTAGTAATTTATATAAAGCATTAAATGATAGTTCCTCACCACTGAAAATTATGTTATATTGCAAAACTAGATGGTTATCAATTCAATCAGCTGTTAAAATAATTGTGAACCAATTGTTGGAGAGGAAGACACACTTCGAAATAACAAGACAAAGTGTATAGTGCTACACAGCTGAAATACTATATGGAATGTACAGTGATGAAAAAAATGTGGCATTCCTTATCTTTTCGCAACCCATTCTGAGTGAAGTGTAAAAAGTTAATAAACTGTTTGAATCTTTAAAATGTTGATGTTGTTTGTCCATCAAGAATGATGTTGACCATTCATTTCATCCAGTGGGGTTGAAGGTATGGAGCCGTGGGCTCTAAGATGGCTGATAAGGCCGATTTTGGCTCGAAATGTTCTTTGACAATGTGGGCAAGGAATGCTTGACGTTTCTGGAGGAGGATTTCCTGCAGTGGTTTTACTGTCCTGCCTTTTCTTCACAGCTCTTGCAGTCCTGGTTGCCTCACATATGACTGCACCCTTGCGTAATGATGCACGCCAGGAATTTCGGTCTCTGGCTGCAGCCTCCCAGGTGTCATGAATTCCAAAAGCCTTCAGTGAAATTTTCAGAGTGTCTTTAAAGCGTTTCCTCTGGCCACCTTGGGAGCGTTTATCACAACGCAGTTCGCTGTAAAAAAATTCGTTTAGGGAGCCTGTGATCTGGCATGCGAGTCAAGTGATCAGCCCAGCGAATCTGATTCTACATCAGTAGAGTGTGGATACTGGGCATTGATGCTCTTTCTAGGACTTCAGTGTCTGGAATCTTGTCTTGCCATTTAATCTTCAGTAGCTTCCTTAGGCAGACTGTGTGGAAGTGGTTTAATTTCCTAGCGTGTCGCTGATAAACAGTCCAGGTTTCACAAGCATATAGCAGTGTGGATAATACAAATGCTTTGTAGACTTTTAGCTTTGTTTGCAGGCGTATTCCAGTTCTGTCCCATACATTCTTGTACAGTCTGCCAAAGGCCGCACTGGCCTTGGAGATTCTTGCATTCACTTCGTCATCAATTGTGGCAGCTTGTGACACAGTGCTGCCAAGATAGGTGAATTTGTCCACAACACTTAGTCTATGATCATTCACTTTGATATTCGGCACAGTGTGATTATTCCCTGGAGCTGGCTGGTACATAACTACAGTCTTCTCCAAGTTGACATTGAGCCCAAAGTTGGCACAGACATGTGAGAAAGCTGAAACATTATGTTGCATGTCCGCCTCTGAGTTGGCGTACAGAGCGCAATCATCAGCAAACAGGAGCTCTCTGACGGTGTCGCTGCTAATTTTGGTTTTAGCTTTCAGCCTTCTGAGATTGAATAACTTTCCATCCATACGGTAGTTGATGTCTATTCCAATGTCGTCGTTCTCGAAGGCATTCATCAGCATGGCTGAAAACATGAGGCTGAACAGTGTTGGTGCCAGGACACATCCTTGTTTCACTCCATTGGTGACAGGAAAGGGTTCAGACAGTTCGCCATTTTCCTGTACTCTTGCCTGCATGCCATCATGAAATAGCCGCACTATTTGGACAAACTTTCATGGACAGCCATATTTTGCCATAATCTTCCACAGTCCTTCTCTGCTGACTGTATCAAAAGCCTTGGCAAGGTCAATGAAAGTGGAGAACATTTCGCAGTTCTGTTCCTGACATTTCTCTTGCAGCTGCCTAGCAGCGAAAATCATGTCAACAGTTCCACGTTGTCAGAATCTTGCTTACAGCAATGACACTGGCTCGTACACACCAACAAGTGTGATACAAAACACGGTCACAGAATGACTTGATGTGACGCACTACACTTACAATGCAAACACCTTATTCACACTTCTCACTCGTCGCAACAATTCCATGTATCATACAATTACAATAACAATGCAATAATACGTTCAATAGTTATATCAATACACTAATACCCAACTCACAGGCGCACAGTCTTATATCTTCTCTCAGGCGTTCTCTCTATTGCGTTCACACACCCAAGTATACGAGCATCATTCAATCACGTCTGTCTCCGTCAACACTCCCAAGCCGTCTGCCGGCTAACCGCTGTGCTTCTCACTACTCGGGCCTGCGTCCCTGCGTGGAGATCGTGTCTCACGCATTCGCCGACTGGCCCTTCCTAACACAGTGTGGTTAGCGTCGCTCACCGGTAGACCCCTGGCTGTATTCGTCAGGCGTCATAGTCGACGACGCGTTAGAACTAATGGGGAGATTATGACAACGTTCTTTTCTGAAGCCACACTGACTCTCAGGAAGAAGACCTTGATCGAGATGGGCTGTGAGGCGATTGAGAAGAATTCTGGCGAGTATCTTCCCTGCAATTGAAAGCAAGGAGATGCCTCGGTGGCTGTCACAGGATTGACGGTTTTCTTTACGTTTGTAAAGGTGGACTATTGACGCGTCCTTGAAATCTTGTGACATGGTCTCGTTCACCCATATGTTTGTAAAGACTTGGTGAAGCTGCTCTGTTAGGACCGGCCCACCTTCCTTGTATATCTCTGCTAGGATGGAGTCAGGACCAGGTGCCTTGCCGCTGGAGAGTTGCTGGATGGCTTTGTTTATTTCCACTATGGTTGGCAGGTCATCAAGTGTCTCATTTGTAGGAACTTGAGGAACGCAGTTGATGGTTTCATCATCGAAGAAGGAAGTTGCATTTAAGATGCTGCTGAAATGCTCTGCCCAGCGTTGAAGGATTTCTTTCTTATCGGTGATCAATGTTCCCCCATCTGCAATGAGGAGGGGAACTATGCCTGGTGATGTAGGACCATAGACCGCTTTCAGTGAGTTGTAGAAGTTTTTCATATCACGTCTGTCAGCAAAGTCCTGAATTTCATCAGCTTTGCTGCTCAGCCAGGAGTCCCGCATGTGCCGAAGTTTTTGCTGCACTACTCTCTGATTGTTCTTGAAGGCATCCTTTTTTATGTTTGACATATGCCTGGGTCATTGACAGTAAGGTGAGTGACCTGGCTACGAGTAAAACAATAAACCCTGAGAAATAATGGGGCGGTTGTGAGTGGATACCCCTAGGGGGGATGGGGCGAAAGACAGTTGAGTGTTGTGTGAAGTCAGGATACTTGAAGGGCAGTGAGGGAAGAGACCGACTGCGGGTCAGGTCGTTGAAGGGAGTTGAGTTTGAGATACCGAAGGAGTCGGTAGTCCACGGTGAACGGGGTTGTGTGATTCTCCGAGCTGTGAAGGCAGTCCTAAAACCCAGAGTGGGTTACATAGAGAGCAGAGGCTCCGACCCAGTGGGTGGGTCGTATTGTGGGAGATCCAGCCGGGGATAGTAGCTGGACTAAATGTCTTGTGAATTTGAGATTCAGCAGGCCGTGAGAAGCCAGTGATGTGTGCTGGTTAAATTGTGAGGAGAATATTTATATTCTATGGATTACATTATTTCTGGATGTATAAACATGTTCCGTCTGTCCGTGTTCTTTCTGGATTAAAAGATTATGTGCGCCAACTCAATCTTGTTTCATGACTGATGAAGGTGCACTTCTGGGGTGAGTTGGATTAAGAGTCAGGTAGATAGCTCAATTAACACACCATGAACATCGTTACCTAGACAACGACCATCACACGACAATATCACGCAAAGATCATCAAGAACATTGAACTTATCATCAAGAACGACGTGTGACATCTGAGAGCTCGTCCGATCAAGAAACCCATTGCATTATAGACATTGGTGTCATTCTGAGATATGTGTGGGCTCTTCGCTGAGAGGGGAGTTATTATCTGTGACTTCGTTCCATCAATTTAGACAGTACTGCTTCAAGAGATAAACAGCAATTCTTTTGTGTGTGTGCGCCAGGTAATTGACACAGACAGACAAAGTGAAGGCCCAGGCTAGCAGACGGGGCACGGAAAAAAACCAGGATTAATCCAGAAGGGAGTGGGAATATCGGGCGTGTGTGTGTGTAAGACGCCACATCGGAGAAAACTGTCAGCGTGCGTTGAGGAAACGCGGCACGAAAAGTCGGTGCTAGCGGACAGCACAGGTAAATGTCGCGGGGACAAAACATTGTTTGCGACAATAGCGTGTCAGCATAGTTTGACAGTATCGCTGTTGGTGATAAAGACAGGATTGATAATTCAAGATATTGACAGGTGTGTGTGGCGAGGGAACGCACTGTGTTGTCGCAAGTTGACTGGTCAAGATTTGTCGACGCAGTTAATAGGACGGGTGGAGACACCAGCGTCCAGGTACGGGGGAGAGGTACAAGAGCAGCCGGGTGGGGCTGAGAAGGTTGACCTTGGGTGGCAAGGCTGTTTAACAGTAAGCAGTTACTGAGAAAATTTCCACGGAGTTAAAAGAGCAGCCGTGTGGGGCTGTCAAGGTTGTGTGGAAACTGTTTGTATGGAGGAATTTTTCCACTGATTGTGATAAGGAGAAATTGAGGTGACATTGTGAGTTGGGGGTGTGTCACCAACTGGCTGGGGTTAGATCCCAGATGGGCAACCACTCAGCCAAAATCATTTTCTTCTGCTGGTGTTTAGTTCTGGATGCAGTTTAAGATCCCCTCACTCTGTCAGAAGGGACTAATTACCACCCCCAGATCCCAGAGAGAAAACGTGGAACAAATGTCTGTTATGCTGATTTAAGACACTGTCCCTGATACTCAAGAAAACAGCCAAGAAGTGGCTCGTTGAAGATAGAATATATCTATATAGATTTTGCTGTACTTGGTATCACCAGAAGTGAGAAAGGAGGAGTTAAGACATGCAACGTAATCTGGTTACTTATGACTGCATAGGCAAGATACCTCCCGGACATAGATTCCCACTTCTGGACAATATGTGTGAACCCCCACTAAATGATACAATAATGTGTGTATTTGATACGCTACACAAACATTTATAAACATTTAGAATTATACGGACAAATTGAGTTTTAAAATACAACAACTGTGTTTATTATTGCTATTGATGATCATATGATGATGATGATGATGATGATTATGGTATGGTATACGTAACTTATGAGGTCACATAGATCATGCTTCCCCCAGTGAGACGCAGTTCACTGTCAGATTGAAGGAGTCCAAATTGGTCCCTCACAAGGCTAAGTCACTTCCTGATATGGGTTGTTGACTGTCCATTGCTCCTAAGAGATCTGGAATGAAACGAACGGAGATGGGTAGTATCTACGTCTACACATCTCAAACACATATGTCTATACATTCATATAAACATACATTCAAGTCATAATATATGATGGTATGATGATAGATGATGGCATGTTACATAAACATATATCAGTTCTAAATAAATAAATATATATGTATATATTAATAAAACTATTTAGAACATCTATAGCTCAAAACATACATATTCATATACATTTGTGTAATGGAGTGTTTCCCATATAAGTTCACCTCACTTACTCTTTCCCTTTCTGATTCATTCATACTGTCTTGTCGGAAGGGCTGGTCGCACAGTCCTGTCGAACATTAAATGCCTTCCCTGAATCTGTCTGGGATATTGAATGTCCTAAGTCATGTCTGTCCTCATGCAGACATCATGCAGACAAGGTGAACTGGTGCCATTCCTCAAACCAAGTGGTTTCACCATAATCTTGGTAGGCACTCAAAGTGTTGGTCCAACTAATCAATGTTAATTGGACGCTATCAAGAGACTGGTAGCTCTCAGGAATTTCTCCTAAGTAGTCAGTCTCCCCAATGTTTAACATCATACAGGATGAATCTAAATGTATCTCCTGTACCTGAATAAGCCACACGCTCATGTAGCTTGGATAATGGATTTCTCCAAATTGTCACATACAACAAATCAGACAACCAAGTAGTGAATGCAAGAAGAAAATAGTTCTCAGTGAAATCGTAAAGCTAGAACTGGAACATTAAGTACAAAGAAAATCCACGAGTGTAAAGTTTGGGAGAATAAACAGAAACAAGAAACTATAAGGCCTTCAGACTAGCAGACAAACTCAGAATAATGGTATTACCTGGGTTATAGCTAGGAAATCCTGTCATACGACTTCGTACAGAAGTCCAACAGAACGAAATGTTAATATTTCTCCAGTAGGTATCCTAAAAATGCTATTGTAAATTTGCGTCTGAAGTCTTGCTGGCCATGCATGTAGTTTTATTCTCTTCAGCCCTGGCTAGTTTTCACGTTGGCTAATTAATATGTCCCATATTAATTAACTCCGCCTATTTTTCCATGTACGATGTCGGGATGAATTAAGTCCCAAACTTGTCTCACCCCTCCTCCTTTCCTGTGGACGGTAGTTTCATGTGTCAATCAAATTGACCGATGCCCCCCCACGCCTGAAACAATGAAACATGCTTTGGCGGCAATGTAGTTGCGTCATTACATTCCAATCTGCTGTTAACACCCGCCTTCCCGGGTTGCTGGAAAAAAGGTGTCAGCCATGTGTTCCTACTTTGCCGCTGTATTGCAGTGAGGTGTTAGGCATCTGGTTCTAATTTCTCCCTTGTGGTGGCAATTACAGACGTTGTCCTGGCTCCACAAAGTCTGGACTTGTAGATAAGGTGTTAGGCCTGCATTATATTGCCGTCTTTGGATCACACGGGTTTTCCCCTGAGTAGCATGTCCATGTATCAATTCATCTCCAGCCCAGATTTCACACTTTTCGGTCTTTCTCTCCCCTGGTACTGAAAACAATGAGTTTTCAACCTTTGATAGCGCCCGCCGCCGACTGGTGCCGTGATGTCTGGGTTTTACGTTTGATCTGGACATCAAAGCTTTCTCAGACCTAGCATTACAGAAATGATGGGGCGTGCGTGGTCAACATGTAATTTTCTCTTGTTTTCAATCTCTGTTAGTTTTTCCTTATTCCTTGGTTGGGGACTAGATTATTTTCTGGTGGACAATTATTCTTTTACTTAGAGAATGATAGAATAATTCTTGTGGGCTCTTTAATTCCTTTCAAACTTGTGTAATTCGGATGCTGCTGGCTGTCCCGTCACAGGGTGGAAGGAGTAAAGGTACTCAGAAAAATTTCCACGGCCTATTGTGGTCAAGATGACTCATTCTGAATGAACAAAACTAGGTTGTTTTGAAAGAAAGCCATACTTTATGTTTCGTCTTTGTTCAAGCCCTTTGTCATCATTATTCTGTTATGAGCAAACAGTTTTAACGTTTTTGTGTGTGTCATCATCGGGAAACAATCCACAACAGTCATTCAGGTGCCGTCTTCGCAAGTATGAGCGCATTTCTCTACCAAAAAAAGACTTGCAAAACGGATTTAAAGCGCTGGATAATTTTACTGCCATTCGTTGGTTTAACCTTTTCGGCAACAGTGAAGCCATACCATCACTTCAAAGCAACAGCGACGACACAGTTAAACATTCATTGACTTTAAAGGTATTTTCGTCTACCCAAAACGCATCAGAACACTAATTCATTGTGGGAAGCTAACGTCGTAATCTTTTCAAAACAATAACTGACAGACATTTCTAGGCGATTTTCGGAGACTATTGAAAACAAAATAAGGACTTTTATGAGATTTCACCATCGCATTGTTGTCGGCTACTTTGTTTTTGTTTCTCTTGCTCTCATCGTCCTAAGTATTGTTGTTGTGCGTTACGTAATTATTTGTATGTGGTCCAGTGGTCGTATTAAGTAGGATATTTTTGAATTGTTTCGCGACGTACGGGAGACAAAGCAAATATAAATTGTCTAGGTACACATTGTATGTTGTTGAGAGGCAGCTGACGAGTCAGTTTGTTTTGTGCAGTTGAGCATTGGGTCGTCTCGACTTTATACACGGTGTCCAAGTGTCTATCGTCAGATCTATGTACATTATTCATTTTATATTTGTTCTTTTTACTGTTTTCTCTTTACTGTTACATATGATATTTGGGGTGGTCGGATATATGTTATTATTGTGATCTTTCGTCATGTCTGCTGTCTAGTGGTCTTTGTCAGTTTATATTTATATATTACGCGCACTGTGGGTGTCCCTACACAAGCTTGTGGTTGTTACTGTAGTTTATTTCTTTGTGATCACCGTCTCCGTGTACTTGGCTTGTGAGTCTAGCGGTTTTTTTTAGAAAACACTTACTGTTATCATCCATTTGTTTGTATATGTATTTATATGTATGTTTAACAATATTTCCAGAAATGCTATACAAATATTTGTTATAGATATATGCGAGGGAGGATATTTGCCCTCACTACCTAGTGCTTATAGAGTGACTCGTTGAGTACAGAGTGATATTTTAGCACTACGAATTTACGTACACAGGGAGTGCTGGTGCACTTAGGGAAGTGACACAAAAACTAACAGCAGAGTCTTCACATTTATAGTTGGCTGACAGACAGCAACGTGTCCACAAGTACAAGATGCCTACTTTAATGGAATATATTGAAGCAGGTGAACGAATAGGCCTGAAAGGTAAAGAGTTACAGGAGTGTGCCGAAGCAAAAGAACAAAAACAGATTGAAAGAGACCAAAGACAAGCTGAAAGAGAACAGAGACAGGAAGAAAAGGTAGCAGAAGACAAGCGTCTACAGGAAGTGAAATTAGCTGAAATGGAAAACAAGCGTCTACATGAAGAGAAAGAGACACAAGTGAAATTAGCTGAAATGGAAAACAAGCGTATACAGGAAGTAAAGTTAGCTGAAATAGAAAACAAGCGTCTACAGGAAGAGAAAGAGACACAAATGAAAATGGAAATTGAGAAAGAGAAGATTAAGTGTCAGATGCAAACTGAAATTGAGTTGAAAAAACTAGAATTAGCTTCGAAGGGTCAAAGTGAGGAAAACAGAAGACCTTCACATCCCTCACAGCGACTACAACTGCCATATTTTACGGACCGAGACAACCTTGAATCTTATCTGGACAGATTTCAAGCAAGTGCGAAAACTTTAGGCATCCCAGAAAACGAGTATGCGATGCGACTTGGCGAGTTTCTTACGTGTAAGGCTCTAGATACAATGTTTAATTTACCTGTGGAAGAAAGAAACAACTACACTATTTTGCGTCAACGTCTGCTTACGAAGTTCTAGTAAGCTGTGCTTTAATACATGTAATTGAGACACTGGCGACATCTTCTACCTTAGGCTTAACAAATTTACCAGCAACCTTCTCACTCTTGCGCAAGAACTCTACCTCAACATCACCATCATCATCAATGTCTCCCCTTACAATTCCTACATAGTAAACACAAGTCTTCTTTGTTCCATATTCACATAGCACACACTGGCCTTCAAAAACCTCACGCACACCAGTCAAGCTAACCGTACACTCCTCATTTTCACCAAATGAAACATCAGAATCTGTGTCATCACAAATGTCAGTTTCTGGATCTGAATCAACATCAAGTTCTTTCAGCAGCTGTCTCTTTGCCTTTTTGGGTGGAACTTTTGCTGCCTTTTCTTTCATCACCTCTCTTTCCCTAATTCGATCCATTTCTGGCGTAGAAGTAGCCAGCATAGTTTTTCCTCTTTTCCTCATATTATTTGAATCTTTTCGCGGACCAGCTTTTGGTAGTCCTCTGAAAACATGAGACGAAGTAAAGGAAGAAGTAGCTTTATGTTGAAGACTCCCTGATATTTCCTGCAAGTCATCTACAAGGTTCTCAACATTACACTCTTTCTGATTTTCATGAAATTCTTGTGGAGTTTGATCTGTGCAGGTACCACAATGTGGAGATGCTGATCCTGTCTGTTCATTGCTTTCTAAAGTGGCATTTTCACTGTCCTTGCTGATGAGCCTGTTCGTTATTTCTGAAGGCATAAAATCATCTTCTGTAAAAACATCTTCGTTAAAGGGCCAAATACCTGACACTGCAAAGCCTGATTGAATGTTAATGGGAGTTGCCGCTTTAAGAAAAGCGTGGCCTCCTAGATTTGCAACTTGATAGATTGTCAGTGGTGTCCCAACATTTTTCATCATCCATGAATCACACGCATTGTTGTAGACCGACTTCATGGGTCCAAAAACTGAACGGTCCAAGGGCTGAGTTTTAGATGAGGTGTGTGGTGGCAACGTGATCACATGAATGTTGTTTTTCTTGCACAGTTCAAGTGATTCAAATGAAATGTGGGAATCGTGATTGTCCAAGATCAAAATCAAAGGGAAGTCTTTGGAAGGTCTTGAATGCTTAATGAAGTGATTTATAACTTTGACGAAATTATCACGGGTCATCCAACCTGATTCATTCACAAGGCCAAGGGAACCTTCAGGTGCTCCAGCAAGCATAAAATTCTTAAAAAATTTTCTGGGAAACACAAAAACTGGAGGGATAATGTGACCCGCAGCTGACACAATGCAACAGATTGTGACCAGTTCTCCTCTTTCTCTGAATGTCACCTGGCCTATTTGCTTCACTCCTCGTGGGGCAATTACTTTTGGCACTTTTTGTACAGTGGTCAGACCTGACTCATCCAAATTGTAGATTTGAGCTCCACTCACATTTTGTTTTGTAATGGTTTCCTTCACAATGTTGAAGAAGGTGCAAATATTATGTTTGTTGAAAGCTGTAGCTCTAGCCAGAGATGTTGCCTCAGGTTGCCTTATGGTCAGCTCGGGATTCCGTCGCAAAAATCCACAAAGCCAGTCATTCCCTGCCATCATTTGCTCATCCCAGGGTAAAGGATGTGCAATGTTATTGACTTTCGCCATCTCGTACGCCAAAATACGAACGTTTTTAGTTGTGAGTCCATGGAACATTCTTGCACAATCTTTCAAGTAACTAGCAAAATCAGCTTCTTGCTTAGCTGTGAAAACAAGGCTATGCCTATAATTTGGCACGAGTCTAGTAGGCAGACCATTTCCTTCTCTGTCTTTTGTAAGATTGTTATTGAGGGTAGAGCGAGCAATGCCGTACTCCCTTGCAGCTTTCCTCACTTTCATTCCATTTTTCACAGCATTAACAGCTTCTCTCATACGTTCCTCCGTAACGAGACCCTTGTTGGTGTTTCTGATGTACAATCTTGGCATCTGAAACAAAAGAGTGACAGAATTATATAACATTTAGAATGGTAGGCCTATCATTTGCAAAGAAATACTGATCATGGCACGAATGGCGTGCATCTTTAATAAATCACTGAAATCAAATTTGTTAAGTTTTATTGGTCTAGATTTAGACCCCAGTATTAAAAAGAATCAATAATGCTGATATTCGAATGCAATCTTCAACACTTTTAATAACAACAGACTGTCTTGTCAATTTCTTCTATGGGGAGAAATGCACCATGGGGAGAAATGAACCGGTCCATTTCTCCCCCATCAATGTATTAAACTATTCAGCCATAAAGTCTCTTAAATCTAATATTATATGCTATACTTTTTATATGAACTCTTAAATAACAAGTAAATAAAGATATTAACGTAATTACCTTGTCCTGATTCCTGACTATGCGTCTGCTTTACGATGGTGTCTGGAACTGGAAAAAGAAACTTTAGTGCAGAAAATTTTTCAAACTTTGCGTGGGAACGACCTGTGCGGGAAGTCGATGGCAAATGAAAAATTCGGACTATGTTTGATGTGGAAAACAAACTTATTATGGTTTCACTTTCATTGCATCACAGTCAGGGGCCAGAGAGGGGGTGGTCCATTTCTCCCCTATGTCCATTTCTCCCCAGTCTCCCCTACCCCCCTAAAAAAAAATGTTGATAAAGTTAAATTACTTGACGATCTTAATTTGCTATTTCACTCAATTGGTAAAAGACTTATACTGCCAACTTCTAAAGCTGAATTGTTCACTTTCACTATATAGAGCTATTTGGCTCATAAGCCAACCTGGGATACAAAATCGAATCAAAAATTGATGGTTTAAAAACAAAAGGACTGTTAACAGAAAATGAAGAGAATAACTTAAGAAAGCGCTGTTCAGATTGTCTTGACTCATTATTCAAGCAATTGAAGCAGAGACTTCCTGAAAATTTAGATGTATTGAAATATATTTCACTCTTTTCAGTTAACAACATACTTCAGCCAGTAAAGGACATACCTAAAGATTGTCAAGTTATGAAATTTTCGCCCTTCGCCACATAAATATACGTGCAATTTCTCACTTTCTCAATCTGGATATTTTTCCTAGATGCTTTCCAACGAAATCTAGATATTTATGGATGTTGTCTGGGCCGTTTCTAGATATTTTTGGTCCAAAAAAAGTGGCAGTCCTGCGGAGATGTCTGTGAATGGAAATTCAAGATGGCGGCGGACGCAAATATTGATCGGAATCGGTTCACATCGTGCAATTTGAACTACTGAAGTTAAAGAGAATACAAGTTTAAAGATTATTAATAATTTATTTGTATACTTCTTCAGTTTATTTATCATTTAACATGACGGAACATATGGATGAAGTCGGATTTCATATCCCTCAATGACCTGTTTGATACAGTGTCGCTTGAAGCGGAAGTGGACATAAAATAACACCCTTTATTTAAGTCTTAAAAAGTTTGAGTGGAAGGTGAAGCTCTGGTATAGAGATATTGACACTCAGATGTGACATCTCAGAATTGACATCCAGGCATCATTGAGGTATCATTACATTTTGTTTTTCAAGGCCTATCGTGGTCTCATTAGTAAATACCCAAATTTAAAATCGTGATCGAACCTGTTATAATATAAGCAGCCCTTTTCGCGTTCTGAAAGTTGTGGATTCAATTCTTGTCCCGGTCATTCGGTTCACAACAGGTGCAGTTTGAGTCTCACACTTTGATATCTCGGAAATCCTGGGCTCGTCGCTGGAGGTACGGAGTTCATGCCCATTGTGCCGCTGTCGGCAGGCTGTCTCGTGGAAAGAGGCCGAGCTTATTATTAATAATAATGAATGGCATTTTATTCACCTCATTCTGTCTGTCTTCTCCGTGTAATTTTACATTTTAGGTCTCACTCTCATTTGCCCTGTGGGTATGGACAATACAATATAATATATTATCTCTTGATCCCCCATTTGGTATGGACAATACAATATACGGTAATATATTAATTATTATCACTTGATCCCCCATTTGGTATGGACAATACAATATAATATATTAACACTTGATCCCCCATTTGGTATGGGCCATCAATCAGTTCAGCCCAAGCCATTCTATCGTTAGGTCTTATTTCATTTGCCCTATGGGTATGGACAATACAATATAATATATTATCACTTGATCCCCCTTTTGGTATGGACAATACAATATAATATATTATCACTTGATCCCCCATTTGGTATGGGCCATCAATCAGCTCAGGGATGCAGAGGTGTTTCCAAGGCACCAGGGCTGGGTTCTATACTAGCCAAGACCTATTGACACGTTCTCACCGAGTGTCCTGGGCAACAGGTCCCTTCGGAGTCCTGGCTGAAGTCAATAGGATTGTTGATTCCTCTGAAGTTGAAGAGTATCTGCCTGCACGGCGAGGAAACACCAGTCTGCACACCAATAAGTCAAACATGGGATAACGGATACTCACGCAAACCTCAGGTCCTGTATGACATCACACTGATGTTGGACAACAGGATGTCTTCATCCGACACAGCCAGCATACACAAGCAAGCATCTTTAGGTCTTCCTTTATTTCATTTGCCTATCAATTCTGGACAAAGGCTTTTCACGTGATACAATTCTCAGGTGTTCTCAGAGTATGTTATATTTATATGCAGTAAAGCATCTTGTATTCCTTCTTGATACGCTTGTATTTGCTTAGTTTTCTCCAGGAATTCCACATTGGTGATTCTGTTATTCCATTTTAGTCCGGCTATTTTGCCCAGTCAACAATTAATGAATGTTTGTAATTTATTAATAATCAGTGTTTCTGATCCATACAGTAGTACAGTTTTAATGTTTTATTTGAACAATCTGTTGTTTAATGTTTTTGACTTCCACAAATGTCCAATTGCCATGAAAATCCTCTTTTACCTTTTGCATTCTTATTTTAATAACTTTATATGTTGACCCTTCTGTGTCTACATTGCTACCTAAATAGGTATATAATTCTGCCTCTTGAAGTGAAATTTCATCAAGGGAGATCAGGTTATTCTTATTATCTTTGTCTTTCCCTGTGGATGTGTAGACTTAATTGTTGTGACCTTCTATCCAATCAATGTGTTTAGCTAAATCTTGCATCTCATTTCATTGTGTGGGACACAAGAGCAATGTTATCAATGTCATCAAACTTCAGTGCATAGCAGACAATATTGGGACCAAATCTACCTAATTGTAAAATGTAGGCACGCTCACAAATTTCATGTTAGAAGCTAACAAAGTAAAATATTTGCTCATAAGCAACAGTTTAGAGGGAACATTTATGACAAGATTTTCTAGCTTTTCTCTCCACTTGAAGACTCATTATTGGATGCATGGAAGGGGAAACAAGGTACATCAAAGAATGGCTGCTGTTATAAGTATTGCATCAACTTTAATGTGTGTATGATGTGTGACACAAGTAATAAAGGTTTTTCACAAAGATGTCATGTATTGTTATGTTATTTTTGTCATGATAAACCAATATCATTACACTGTAATTGATTGCCAAACTAAAATTATTAGAGGGAACTTTAGGAATAACATATCAGAATTCATGTCTGGAAGTAATCATAAGACATTCTGTATCATTTATGATAATTTGATACCTTGAAAAACAAACTATCAAACTCATTTATATAGTTTATATTTGCATACATATGTAACTTACAAATCCTTTCAGACTGACTGTAAACATAAGATGGAGAGTAAACTACCATCAAGTGTCAAGATAGAACAACTTGAAGTCTGTCTAGATCAAGGTAAGATTAAGTGCAATATAACGTAACAGTTGAATATTCTTTACATGATGTTGCAATCAACCCAAGCATTTATTGACTGTTTGTAATTTACTAGATAATTCTACATTTAGGAGTTTGCCATGCTTTCTGAATTGTCAAAGTATTATTAGCAATGTCAGAGTCATCGGGTTTTCCCGTTTACTTCCTGTTTCGTTTTCGTATTTTCGCGAACTTTTAGTCGCGACCAACGATTTCACTTCCAGTCTGAGCATGTCCTTCTAAAAATAAAAAAAAAAAAACGAAAGAAGCGTGGTGCGATAAAAGGGGAAGTTATTCTATTTTAAGTATTGGATCGTCTGCTTTGCGGCAAAGGGATTGCGCCGAAAAAACCGTTTTCTCAAGATTTTATTTGACTATATTCACGAATATTACGGTAATTTGTCTCATAACTCTTGTAGCTTAAAGAAGGCTAAACTTTTTATTGTATTTTTGAATGCCTCGTCCAATTTTACATAAATATGAAGAGTTTCAACACAGCTGCTGTTAGCTGAAATTCAGGGGAAAAACATTAGTGACATCGCCATGGCCGTCCTGTCATGTAAGATTGCGGCGCCCATAAAATAAACTATAGCGGACCTGTATTTTATTTATAATTAGAACTGGTAATTTAAATACTAAGATTAAACAGAATACAAGTGTCATTTATAGCAGTAATGTATCTGTGTACTTGCATATATATTTCAGCATTTGACATGTCTGAAAATAATTTTGAAAGCCAGTTTTCAGACCCGTCTGTAAACTTGTAAGAAGTGTGAGTAAGGAGTACTTTTTTGCTAAGCTGCGCAGCAATACATAATTATTTAAATTTAAATACAGTACTGTAAAATAAGTTATATGTTTTAAGTAAGTTAGTATTTAAATTATTAATTGCTCACTATTAACTATTACTAGTATTAGATACAGAACAGTGTATCAGTGTAATAATTATAGTGAATATTTAATTATTTTATATTTTTATTTTTTTATTATTTAATATCTTAATAATTAATATCTTAATAATTAATTAACAGCTGCTTAATTTATGCAGCAGTTACAAACTTAGTTACTGTCAAGAGGTGAGGTTGGTTTCTCTCTATGATATGAGTTCATGCACTATAATGCAGCAATGTTCACCTCGAGATCGGTGTGGCTCTGGGGTATGATGGTACAGGACAGAATAAATTGAGGCATGATGGTACAGGACAGCATAACTATCTGAACTCCAAAAACGACTCAACGCACATGCCAGTGGAGTGAACTGCGATGTATTTTACCACAGCTGATCTTGGATGACGGCTATGAGTGGTTGTGCTGATTCAGACTTGAGTCATTCTCGCGCAACATTCACTCCCGCTCTTCAATCAGACATCATCTCCCCAGACCAGTGAGAGTGTTGAGAACAGAGCTTGCCGCCTAGTATCCTGGTAATGCTAATCAACTACACTTTCCTACCTTCAACCGGAGTTCACCCTAATCGAGCTCCAACAGCCCATGTCCTTGGCCCGGTCATAATTAGACCCGTGCGAATACCAGAAATGCCAGCGACCGTGGCATCAGTAGAGCCAGGAATGCCTGTAGTCAATTGCAGGACACAAACCAGAGTGACTTCATGTGGACACCGAGGACTGGCCGCAGTATAACGGTCGGTATTCCGTGAATGCTGGTGAAACACGTCCTAACGCTGTCTTTGCTGGATCACACCCTAATGCTTGAGCCGTTACGGCGTTATGTGACGTCGTACCATGACGTCTAAATTGCGTTCAATGTTGGTGTCACTATGTTCAACATTTGTGACACTCTGTAACTTCTTCTTTGATGCGCTAGCTCATCACTTGAATGTTGCACCACTGTCATTTGCCATATGACAGTTACTTACATTAATGTTTATAATATTTAATCAAGAAAAGAAAGCTGTCGCAATGCAGTTAGTACATTAAGACAATATGATACATTTTCATGAATTGTTCTTTCACTAACGACGAACATTTCACATAACATTTAATTAATATAATAAATGTGCAGCTATTTTTAACTAGCAATTAGATCACAGCACATCATAACAAAATGTCTTATAAGTCAAGTGCATCTTTGTCAGAGACTCTGAGACTCTTGTGCTTTGTACGATGCTTTCGCCAGGCCGCCGTGTGGAAAGAGACTGAGCAAACCTGGTGCAATGAAGTTGATCCTCTCATTCCTCTCAACATTCTATCGAAAGAGGAATGTGACCTTTACTTTCCTGTTACCAAATCATAAGTAGAAACCCCATTTTAAAATATTCTCTGTATATGCAAATACTAATAATAATCATCATCAAGTGCCGGCTGGCGTAGGCGTTCATGGCTTTCCACAGATCTCGGTCTTTGGTGTTCTGGATCCTAATACTAAATTATATTATACACCTGCATTATACACCTGAGAGAAGTGAGGAGTCTCATCCATGCCAACGAACCAGGCAAGCTAATACAGGAAAGTACTCTTACTAATAATTTACATATATTTAAAAAATTAGTTGTGAAACATAAAAAGCAATTAACTAAAGAATGGCCATCACTTGTGACACTCTTTCTTGAACCATTTCCTGTGACATTCAAGATTCTGCCTGTCACACCTACTTTGCCACAGCCTGTGTCAATTTGATAAAACAATTCAGGTGCACACCTTCCTGTGGTGAGTTTCTATATATTTGAATAACGAAGACACAAACAATAGATTGCACGATTTATTGCCTGGCATATTTCACTGCATCTCGTCAGGTAGATACTGCAGAAATCAAATACTTACGTGAATTAACTATATAAATCCTTCAAACTGAAATATACACATGTCTCCCGACCGATGAAGCCGGACTGTTCCGGTGTGTCGGCCTGCCTAGGCTACCATCTTCTGTGTGTAGTATCTTGTCCACCCAATTCGGAATGTGTAGCTATTAAAATTATGTACCGCCGACATTCAATTCAACTGTCTAAACAAGTCATATCGCCAAATTGAGCGAGTGGCCATGGGCAACCCACTTGGACCTATTCATCTCCTCGGAAGGTTAGCTGGATGAAATATTTCACTTGTCTCTTTTTTTTCTTTTTGTACTGCGACAAATCTGAAAATATAAAAAATATAAAATTACACAGAGTAATGAAGCTTACATAAAAGAATAACGAAAAACACAGGACGTTTTAACTAGTTTCATCAGCAAACAAATACCTACACAAAATACAATAAATAATCACGGAGAAGACCCTGCAGTGGCTACATTGTTAATTAGGTCACGGCACATACTATCGAAAAATAAATAATACGTCAAGTTAGGCCTCGCCGCCCCGGACGCAATGATATATGGCACACCGTTGTCCGTTTACAAATAAACAAGCCACGGTAATAGAAGGCAAAGAATAAACAATTGGCGGCCATTTTCAATTGTTAATTAGGTCACGGCACATCCTTTCGAAAAATAAATAATACGTCAAGTTAGGCCTCGCTGCTCCGGACGCAATGATATATGGCACACCGTTGTCCGTTTACATATAAATAAGCCACGGTAATAGAAGGCAAAGAATAAACAATTGGCGGCCATTTTCAATTGTTAATTAGGTCACGGCACATCCTATCGAAAAATAAATAATACGTCAAGTTAGGCCTCGCCGCCCCGGACGCAATGATATATGGCACACCGTTGTCCGTTTACAAATAAACAAGCCACGGTAATAGAAGGCAAAGAATAAACAATTGGCGGCCATTTTCAATTGTTAATTAGGTCACGGCACATCCTTTCGAAAAATAAATAATACGTCAAGTTAGGCCTCGCCGCTCCGGACGCAATGATATATGGCACACCGTTGTCCGTTTACAAATAAACAAGCCACGGTAATAGAAGGCAAAGAATAAACAATTGGCGGCCATTTTCAATTGTTAATTAGGTCACGGCACATCCTTTCGAAAAATAAATAATACGTCAAGTTAGGCCTCGCCGCTCCGGACGCAATGATATATGGCACACCGTTGTCCGTTTACAAATAAACAAGCCACGGTAATAGAAGGCAAAGAATAAACAATTGGCGGCCATTTTCAATTGTTAATTAGGTCACGGCACATCCTATCGAAAAATAAATAATACGTCAAGTTAGGCCTCGCCGCCCTGGACGCAATGATATATGGCACAACATTGTCCGTTTAAAAATAAACAAGCCACGGTAATAGAAGGCAAATAATAAACAGTTGGCGGCCATTTTAAATTGTTAATTAGGTCACGGCACATCCTATATAAAAAAAAAATAATACGTCAAGTTAGGCCTCGCCGCCCCGGACGCAATGATATATGGCACAACGATGTCCGTTTACAAATAAACAAGCCACGGTAATAGAAAGCAGAATTTCTCAGTTTCCAATCTTAGGGCCGCGATAAATCCTGACTTATCAGTTAATTCATCATTGCACTTCCTGGTATTAAATTACGTCACCATATAATTCATAACTCCGCTTAGAATCAACGTATAGTCTTCGTTGAGATACCGTTGGATTCGTCTTGTCAAGCTCTATCTAACTGGTATGATTTCATAAGTAAAAACCCAATTTTTAAATATTGACCAAAATTGCTAGTATTATACCATCTAAATCAACGCAATAGCAGAAAATAAATATACTCAGACACTTCTTCAGCGTTCCGAGCCATTGAGGTTCTTTGCTGCAGATACAATCCGTCTCCATTCGTCTCTTTGGTTGACCTTCTCTTGCCAGTCGTTGATTCCAAGTGCTTGTAGGTCTGTATATATATTATCTCTCCACCGTCTTCTTGGTCTACCTCTGGGTCTACTGTCATTTATTTCCTGAGTGTAAGCGAGTTTTGTTTCCTTATTATCTTCCATTCTTTCTATATGCCCCAGCCAGACACCGGGAAAAATAACATCTTAGGTGTGACCAAGTATCCACAGGGATCGGTGCACAACTCTGCAGTTGAGCAGAGCAGAGCACTCTCTTGTCCTGACAATAGGAAATCGCTGTCAAGAGCTGAGGTAAAATACCCCTGTATGAATATGAAAGGCAAGGGAAAACCACTGATCGAACACTGAAGTATCCACAGGGATCAGTGCACAACTCCAGTTGAGCAGAGCAGAGCACTCTCTTGTCCTGACAATAGGAAATCGCTGTCAAGGGCTGAGGTAAAATACCCCTGTATGAATATGAAAGGCAAGGGAAAACCACTGATCGAACACTGAAGTATCCACAGGGATCAGTGCACAACTCTGCAGTTGAGCAGAGCAGAGCACTCTCTTGTCCTGACAATAGGAAATCGCTGTCAAGGGCTGAGGTAAAATACCCCTATGTGAATATGAAAGGCAAGGGAAAACCCCTGCATTATCTTCCCAAGACAAGTTTAAAACAGGAACGTGGAATGTCAGGACATATTAGACACAGTCCTTTCAGTCGTCACACAATCTGATAATACTACTAGATCTAATTTGATAATGACAAAAGCTGGTTGTTATGTTTACAATTACAACAGAAAATATTTTTATTCTAACATGAGACCCACTGGGAACTCACGGACACACAAGGGATACGCAGATCCATGGTTCAGCTTAAATTCCTACAAGAATATTCTGTTCTATGGCAAAGTTCAATTGGTGAAGATGCTAATCATCGACTTGTATACTTCGCCGATAGCGGACAGTTTGGTGAATGCAGTGAAGTGGCAAACGGGTTGTCTGCCACTTATCTGCTGGTGCTTGCCTAAGCTGAAAGGTGCTGACAGTCTGGGTAGTGGTATGGATACCACACTCGGCTGTATCAGTGTGAGTTTTGCGTAGCTCAGTCACCGGTCGTGACTATGGCTACTGTTGATCAGGGTGCTGGCTCCTGCAGCGTGGTTTGATCGGGCCTATCGGATGAGAAGGATGGCACTGGCTTTTACTAAGTTGTTTTTAGTAATTAGTATGGCTTAACAAGAGCCAGGAGAAATGTATGTCTAAGACACAGTCATGTGTTTCTTCTAGCCAGTTGACTTGCCACCTCTCACTGTCGGGTATCATGATCAAATGAACGAATTAGAGAATTCTCTTTCCGAACAGAAGAGCTCTATTTGAGACTTCCTGTGGCCAAATTAAATTTCAAGCCAAACTGAATATAATTTTCAGCCTGACTTGATTCCTTGGCGTTTACACAAACCCTACACTACCTCTTCTTCTTACTATTCTAATAAATTGTAATATATATCTATATATATATTTATTATGTATTTACATACACCAAACAATGATTATCATACATAATACATGGATATTGATCAGCCGAACTCTCCTTCGGGAGACCCGCGTTCGGTCCCTCTGTAAGGTGTGGGATTTTTTCTGTCGGGGGACAAAAAGAAAAGCCTAACCTGCACAGTTCGTGGCGACTGCACTAGCCAGGTGGCCTTAATTCCTCAGGCTCAAAGACCCCTCTGCCATACACCGCAAGGTACTATTTTGGCAGTAAATGACGGTTTTATTGATTAAAAAATCCTAATATTTGACATAACGTTTTAGGGCAGGTCTATCCCTAGATAACAAAAATATCGTGAGTTCGTTGATATTGTCATAGTGCTGATCTTCAATGATAGGTTTTTCATTGTCGTCTGATTCACAATAATTCATTTTACACTGATCACCTTCTCTCTCTCTCTCTCTCTCTCTCTCTCTCTCTCTCTCTCTCTCTCTCTCTCTCTCTCTCTCTCTCTCTCTCTCTCTCTCTCTCTCTCTCTCTCTCTCTCTCTCTCTCTCTCTCTCTCTCTCTCTCTCTCTCCATGGAAACCACTTCCACACAGTTTACCTTAGGAAGCTAGTGAAGATCAAATCGCAAGATAATATCCCTGACACTGAAGTCTTAGAAAGAGCTTCCATGCCCAGTATCCACACTCTAATAATGAAGAATCAGATTCATTGGGCTTGTCACTTGACTCATATGCCAGATCACAGGCTCCATAAACAAATATTTTACAGAGAGCTGTGTTGTGGTAAACGCTTCCAAGGCAATTAAAGACACTCTGAAGAAATGGTTCAAAGCTTTTGTAATTCATCATGATACATAGGAGACTGCTCTGCTAAAGACTGAAATTCATGGTGTACATCATTACACAAGGGTGTAGTCACTTGTGAAGCAAACAGGATTGCAAGAGCTGTCAAAACAAGACTAGACAAAAAAAAAACAGACAAAAAAAAACAGACAAAAAGACTAGACTTAATCCTCCTCCTGGAACATCAAGCATTCTTTGCCCACATTGTCAAAGAACATTTCGAGCTAATGTAGGCCTTACAAGCCATCTCAGAACTCAAGGCTCCAAACTTTCAACCACACTGGATGAAATGAATGGTCATTGTCATACTTGATGGATAAACATCATCATTACATGGTACATTTTTTCTGGCAAAGTTGACCCACTTTAGAAGAAATCTGTAATAGTACCCTGTTTTATTTACTTGCACCGGTCAATTTACAATAATTTGTTCTGTTAATTTTCTACAATTTAACCCTTTACAGGGCAGATGCTTGTCCGTTTTCTAGCCCTGAACGGGGAAGATTTGTTCAGGTTCGGTAAAATTTCGGGTCGTGTTAGTAAAAACATCACAAATAAGGTGTTAGTCAACCGATTTTAGTTAAATAAACAACACAATGAAGGGAAAAGCATGTAGAATATGTTACTCACGTGATTGTTGTCGGTAATCCATATATGAACACAAATATTTACAAAATACGGCATGTTGCTTGTGATTTTCCGTCATCTATACGGCAATTTACAAACACATTTTCAGAATCATAATCACTTTCTTTAAAGTCCGACTCAGACTGCTAATGCAAAGTAACGCTTTGCACTGATATCTAGCTCCGATTAATAGTCAACTTCGTGCCCTTTAATGTCATTTAAAATGAACCTAGCGAAATCTCGGCTATCACTTGAAGAATCGCCGAAATCCATTTTGAAAAACAGCGTAAAAATCCCGAAAACTATCAAAAATTGTCCTTAAAAGTCCGTTCAAATTCATACTATCACGTTTACAAATGGCGGCCACGTTGTCAAGCTGTCGGCGAAAGCGAAAGTAGCAGTCGGAAGTGTTGGAAGGCCGAGAGATCGTGATTTTACAATGCATAATAGTATCGGCCGGAATCGGGCGCTATGATCGTTTTATGGCATCGGCCGGAATCGGACGCTGTGACCTGTAAAGGGTTAAGTAATTGTGAAACAACACACCTCGACTCAATTTGTCTATAACTGCAATGTTGTATCTTGTATGAATTTAACTGTCGTTTTAGTTCACTCAGTGGTCCAAAGAGTATATCTTCTACTGTCGTTTCTCTGGGCCAGAAGGTTTGCCTAGATATGTTATATTTTGGGCAGTCTTGGAGTATGTGATCTGCTGTCTGCGCACCAAACCACATGTGCACATGGCTGATTCAGCAGTCTTGAATTTTGTATACATGTTCTGAGGCACAGAATAATAACTTTTTCTGGTTTGTGCATAATGTGGTAGTTGTCTTGAGTAGGTTTTGGTGGCTTTTTGGCTGATTTGATCATTATTTTCTATTAAAACAAAGTTGCTTATAAGTCAGCAGGGTTGACTTCATTGCACTGAGTTTTATCCCAAATGGCTCAGTCTCTTTCCGCAGTGATCTGCCGAAAGCATCGCACAAAGCCCAAACTCTGTAGCTCTAGCAATGACCCCCAGAAGTCTCCTGAAAAAAATGCACTCGTGAACTGAAGGGCTCGGCCTGGAATCCAACCCATAACCTTCGGAGCCAGAGTCAGATGGCTTGACCACTTCGCCTTCTCTTGATCCTTAGAAGAAGATGAAGAAGCATTATGTTGAGAGATTTTCAGATATTGACAGAATTGAGAGTGACATTCTTCTGTGCTGGAATCCGTCTGATTGTAACCTTGATGATGTGCCAGTTGAACTACAGTAGGAGCTAATTGATTTGCAAGCAAATGACTTGTTGAAAGAGAAGCACAGAGAAAGAAAACTGGTTGAATTTTACCTCTGCTTACCTGATGTTGAGTTTCTGAAACTGAAGAAGTTTGCCGCTGGTATAGCATCAGTGTTTGGAACAACTTATGTCTGTGAGCAAGCATTTTCAAAAATGAAGTATGTGAAGTCAACACATCGAACGAGGTTGACTGATGAACATTTGGAAAGCAATTCTCTTGATTGAATGCAACAATTCCAAACCAAACATTGATGATATCTTGAAAGCCAAACGTCAGTTTCACAAATCTCACTAACCTTTTTTGTTGCTTAGTTTGTGAGATTCGGATATGTGCACACTAGGTCTGATGTAACTATCTTTTTGCTAACGTCACCTTTTTTGATAACTTTTTTTTAAGTAAATAAATAGGTTGGTTGTCTTTGTTTTTTGTGTGCATTTACGCCACTCACCGATGATTAACAAGGAATGCTAAACTTAGTTTTTCATCTTTTTTCGCAGAGCTTTCGCTGTGGCTTGCAAATATTGTACAGAATGATTATGCGGCCTGCCTCGTCATTTTGTCAGTTATCTGGCTAAGATTATTTCAAGATCGCGTTAATACAAGAGCCGATTACTTGATATTGTATTTCTCTTCATACTTTACGGTTCTGTACGTCTCACCCTTCTTAAATTTATTTTATAACGTAAGTAGACCCGCAAATCACAATGACGTTCTGAAAATATGTTAAAGGGGGGCAAGGGCCAAAAAAGGTTGAGAAACACTGGCCTAGATCATATACATCAGCCTAGATCATATATGAGCACATTAATCATTCTTCTTCTGCATCTTTCGTTCACTTGAAATTGATTGTCTATAGTTGCAATGTGTGCCTGCTTGATTACACATCTGTTCATAATCAATACCTATTAATAAGGATATTAATAATTTATTTTGGTGTTTTTCAGAAATACACTCTAGGTCTCCATGGAGTACTTACCACTCCATACAAGAGCATCCACAAAAGTGGACATATGACAGCATAGACATGAAAGTTGTGAAACAAGATCTATCGGATGTTCTGTGTGAGGACAGGAGTCACAGCTTCAGTAAAATGGTAGACATAGCTGGGGGTAGCATCATTCAAGAAATGACAGAACACAGCAACTCAGAATCAAGAATGGTTGAGAACAGTTGTAATTCATCAGTAAAACATGAAAATTTTTGTCAAATGTTGGAAAATGTGTCTTCTGTGATTGATACAAACAATAAACTATCTTTGGCTATTGAGAATTGTCAGCAGCAAATTAAGGAAACGCAAGAAAAACAAACACAGAGCTTTCCAAAGTCTCTTGATGACATTTTTGATTATGTCAATTTTAGCTGTCAAAGAACTCACACAGGAGACTTGTCTGATGTTTCTAGGCCAAATGTTTGTGTAAACAGATTTAAGAAAACACATACTGAAGGGATGCCAAACAAATGTAACGAATGGGATGGTCTTTTGATTCAAGATGATCATCTAGAGTACCAAAAGAACATGAATCACAAGAGAATACATACAGGAGAGAAACCTTACAAGTGTGATGATTTTGGTGCTTTTTCTACTCAACCTAGCCATCTTAAAGTCCACAAAAGATCACATACAGGAGAGAAACCTTACAAGTGTGATCTTTGTGGTGCTTCTTTTACTCAACCTGGCCATTTGATAGTCCATAAAAGATCACATACAGGAGAGAAACCTTATAAGTGTGATGTCTGTGGTGCTTCTTTTACTCAAGCTGGCAATCTGAAAAGACATACGAGAACACATACAGGAAAAAAACCTTACAAGTGTGATGATTGTGGTGCTTCTTTTAATCAGTCTAGCAGTCTGAAGAACCATAAGTTCACACATATAGGAGAGAAACCTTACAAGTGTAATGACTGTAGTGCTTCTTTTACTCTAGCGTGCCATCTGAAAAGACATAAGAGAACACATACAGGAGAGAAACCTTACAAGTGTGATGTTTGTGGTGCTTCTTTTACTCAAGCTGGCAGCCTGAAGACTCACAAGAGATCACATACAGGAGAAAAACCACACAAGTGTGATGATTGTGGTGCTTCTTTTAATCAATCTAACAGTCTGAAGAACCACAAGAGAACACATACAGGAGAGAAACTTTACAAGTGTGATGTTTGTGGTGCTTCTTTTACTATAGCTTGCAATCTGAAGGTCCATAGGAGAACACATACAGGAGAGAAACCTTACAGGTGTGATGTTTGTGGTGCTTCTTTTCATCGAAATAACATTCTGAAGAAACACAAGGGAACACATACAGGAGAAAAACCTTACAAGTGTGATGTTTGTGGTGCTTCTTTTTCTCGAGCTGACCATCTGAAGAGGCATAAGAGAACACATACAGGAGAAAAACCTTACAAGTGTGATGGTTGTGGTGCTTCTTTTACTGTCGTTAGTTACCTGAAGACTCATAAGAGAACACATACAGGAGAAAAACCTTACAAGTGTGATGTTTGTGGTGCTTCTTTTACTCAAGCTGGCAATCTGAAGACTCACAAGAGAACACATACAGGAGAAAAACTGTACAAGTGTGGTGATTGTGGCGCTTCTTTTGCTGAAGCTGGCAACCTGAAGACTCACAAGAGAACACATACAGGAGAGAAACCTTACAAATGTGATGTTTGTGGTGCTTCTTTTTATCGATCTGGCAGTCTGAAGAAACATAAGAGAGCACATACAGGAGAGAAACCTTACATGTGTGATGTTTGTGGTGCTACTTTTAATCAATCTGGCTGTCTGAAGAAACATAAGAGAACACATACAGGAGAAAAACTTTACAAATGTGATGTTTGTGGTGCTTCTTTTACTGACATTAGCCACCTGAAGACTCACAAGCGAATACATACAGGAGAAAAACCTTACAAGTGTGATGATTGTGGTGCTTCTTTTACTGAAGCTCATAGCCTAAAGACTCACAAGAGAAGACATACAGGAGAAAAACCTTACAAGTGTGATCATTGTGGAGCTTCTTTTGCTGCAGGTGACAGTCTGAAGAGACATAAGAGAACACATACAGGAGAGAAACCTTACAAATGTGATGATTGTGGTGCTTCTTTTACTGAAGCAGGCCACCTGAAGACTCACAAGAGAATACATACAGGAGAAAAACCTTACAAGTGTGATGATTGTGATGCTTCTTTTACTTACACTAGGGATCTGAAGAGACATAAGAAAACACATACAGGAGAAAAACCTTACAAGTGTGATGATTGTGGTGCTTCTTTTACTTACGCTAGCGATCTGAAGAGGCATATGAGAACACATACAGGAGATAAACCTTACAAGTGTGATGATTGTGGTGCTTCTTTTACTCAAACTTGTAATCTGAAAAAACATACGAGATTGCATCATCATCATGTGCCCTGCCAACTACCCTAGGTGTTCATGTATCTCCTCAGATCTTGCTCCCTATTCAAGATCAACTCTGCTGATATTTCTCAATGTCCCATACAGTCTATCCAGCATCATCTCTCTCAGTCTGCCCATGTCTCTTTTCCCACTGATCTTTCCAGCCATCACAATACTTTCCCACGCTTCTCGTCTCATCACAATACTAAAGAACGCTATTGTCTCTTTCTGATAGTTGTATACCTTCATTAGCCTCTTCCAGGCAATCATTGTTAAGTGACTGACAATCCAGGCTATTCACAACAATCATCTCAGGAATCACATCTTTGCTGCTTCCAACTAAATGAAAGGCATTTTATTGAATCCAACCAAGATTTTACTTAGATTCTAAAGCCAGCAACCCTGAGGAATTGGATGCACAAGTGAGGAAAGAAATTCAGTCACTTTTAGATAGTAAATTCATCAGTGAGGCGACTGCACAGTTAGTCATTCCACTGGGCTCATAAACCCCCACCCAACTTTATGGCCTTCCTAAATTGTACAGGCCTGGGATACCACTGAGACCAATTTAATCTATGGTGAACTCTGTCCAACACAAGATTATAAAAAGGCTTATAGAAACGGCTAAAGCAGTGCAAAAATCAATCAACCTCTAAATATTAACAGATTAATTTAAACTGGTCAAACTACTGGATACTATCGATCTTAAACTAAAGCATGTGGTGTCAATGGATATTGCCTCCATTTTCACAGACATTCCCATGGAAGAAACTACCGACATACAAATTCAAGAAATGCATTGCTGTGCACATCTGATATTCATTTCATGTTTCTTTTAAAACTCGTACCACCGAATTGACAGATTGGCAATGAGGAGTCCTCTAGGTCTCATTCTAGCAGTCTTTATGGTGCACTCAGAAAAACAAAGAGCCTCAAATATTAAAGACCTAGGTCCACACTGCTGGTATGTGGATGATATATTATTCATCCCAGAGACCAGACAACAGGCTGAATCATTCCACACCATCATGAACCAAACCCACAAGAACATGTCTTTGTCTGTTGACCACAAACATAATGACATCTTACCATTCTTATAAATACTAATTCAACATTGACAGGATGGCACCATCCAAAGATCTGTCTATTGAAAGGGAACATGGACGGGCCAGTACCTGAATTTAAATAGCTTTGCACCTATTCGGTATAACGTGGCCTGGTACTCACCCTGTTTAATGGAGCTAGAATGATTTGCTATGATCACACATATAAGGAGACCAGAAACTCTTAATCATAATCTACAATCTAATGTATATTCAGCTGTCTTCAATAAGCATCATTACCAGCCACACAAACCTACTCCCACAGAATTATCAGTCCCCAGACTTCAAGTGTTTTTTTCAACTAACCTTTCATGGGGACACTAATGAAACAAATACATTATACAGCGTAAAGCAAACATTCACCTGGAAACTACTCCCATCTGTGAAAGAACTATTGTCTCTGTACACCAAATCTAACTGCATTTATCATTTCCATTGTGAGTTGACAAGCAACTTACATAGGCAGAATGGAAAGATAATTAGCAAATCATGTAATTAAACATATACCAGTACGGGTGGAAAACATTTAATCAGTCTTCAGGAATCCCTGTGCAGTCGACAGGTCATAACATTCTTAGCTTGGCGATTTTGAGACATTTGTGTAATAAACATCATAAAGTTAAAAACGAGAAGACACCTTGTATATTGTATTTGATGAATAATAAATGATTGCTCAAATACATCAAAGCATTAGTAATTAGATGGTTCAGGCCAGTTTTATGCAAACATAAAGACTTCATTTTAAATTTGCTATTGCCATAGGGAAAACTCTTGCTCCACATTCAAACAATATCAGTGACTACATATTTTAAGAATTTCAGCCCTAGTATAATTCATTTATTCACTTCATATTATATGTAACTCTGCAGTATGCACCTGACGAGATGCAGCGAAATATGCCAGGTAATAAGTTTGACAACATATGGTTTATGGCTTCTGTGTTGAAACTTTAGAAGTATATTAATTTTGATTTCTGTTTAATTCAAACTTAAGCTCTAAAATATTTCAAAATTATAACTGTGTGCTTTAACAAATCAACCATATCACCCATCGAATGTCAATTGGTCTAAAAATATGGAGCTAGCACTATATACCCAGTACAGCACATGGTGTGAGAGGTGGTCCTTTACTTTCACCGATGTGATGTTTATGGTTGTGTTCCACTTTACTCCACAAATTACGATCTCCAACATCATTGATCAATTTGTGTGTTGACTCATTTCCTTGCCATGACACAAGATTGTTAAGAATCTTCTCACGCTGTCTTTCTCTCTCTTTCCTCAGGTCTTTCCGGTTGTTACAGTATGTTTCAGTTTTTGTCCTCTCATAACGTAGCAAAAACTTGTGCTTATTAACTACACGAAGTCCCAGGAAGGCTAACCCGGTCAGCAAATGCCTGCAGAAGTCAGCCTGGATGCGCAGTGTCGCAGCTCTGCTGTAAATAGACACAATAGTCACGTCCGAAAAAAAGCTCCGGATTAATGCAGAAGAAGAAGAAGATTGATGGGGTATCACAGTGAACAGGCTATCACAGTGATCTTGACAGAAACAGCCACAAACCACGTGCCCAAATATCTCATAGATACTCAATGAAGTTATGGTGGCCAACTATGTTTGCTAGGCCGGTCTTCCCTGCCATAACAGCCAGTGCAAACCACTTGTGTATTGTGTAGATACTACATATTATGTATATACAATTGTGTAGGTGTGCCCATAATTTCAGCCTGTACTTTTACAAATAATGATGACTATCACATCTGATTAGAAGCCCACACAAAATAATATTGCCACACGTGTCTATCACTTTGGCAACTCTTACACCCACAGTCCGACAGGGAAACAGTGATGCCGACTGAGCTGTCCAGGGTTTTCATGAATAATTGTTACATTTGTTTGCTTTGTGTTTGTGTTCTTTTCTGGTGTAAAATCATAGTTTAGTTTATCATATTTCACAATTCACTGGGTTAAATTGTTTAGCTAACTGGTGATGGAAATTCCAGAGTTGTGTGCTCTTGTGATAAATCAGAAATGGTTATTCTGTGTAAAAGGCGTTGATGTAATACACAATTGCCCCTCTGACGTGTCTCCACCTTGCCGTGGTAGAGGGGCTTGCGTGTCCCATTGACCCCAAGAGCACAACTACATGTCGGACAGATCTTGGGATAGAGACACAACCTGCTGCCTTGCAGGTAGACTGAGGACGGGCAGTCAAAGTCCGAATCAGGCGCACGATGCCACTAATACTCTAAGGCTCTCTGCTGAGGAATATGGCTAAATGCCTCTATTAAGTCATTAACCCTCATATATGAGAGCTGGGCTGATACTTACCCACTGCAAAATGGAGGTGAGATGCTGAGCCTGCTACATGCTTGGTCCAGACTCTTGTTCGAAGGCTCTCAGCCTAGGGCTATAAGGTGCTGAGCCGGCAGCACATGTAGCCTACCTTGAGAGCATTACTAAAGGTGAAAAAAGCGTTCCAATCGCACGCAGTGGTTACGAAGCCCAAGTGTCTATAAAACATTCATTGAGTGAGTGTAACCAAAGGTGAGTGAGCGTAACCAAAGGTGAGTAAACGTCTCATTAACACGAAATGGAATTCTTAGCTAGCGAATCCATTACATGGAAGTCCAAAGCAAAAGCTTGCTGACTGAATGTCGTCCCATTAAGACAAAATGGAACTCTTGGCTAGCGAATCCATTACGTGGAAGTCCGAAGCAAAAGCTTGCTGAGTGGATGAGCCCAGTACCAGAGCGCAATGTGCTGGCTCTGCAATTATGGAAGCCCCCTTGGATGGCGGGGAATGCCCATGATCTGCCCCTGCCTTCTCTTGAGGATTGACAGTGATGTCTTTTGATGTTCTTCCCTGACCAGCTGAGATATGGACGGCACCACAACAGAATGTCCCTCGAAACCCCCAGGGCGGTTAACCTAGTTTTTAATAAAAACGCCCGCAGAAGTCGGATGTGCTGGCCTACAGGTTGCAAATAAATAGGCACAACGCAAAATTGTCTGAGTGAAATGTCCCTCGTACCCGGAACAGCTTGTCTTCTACCCAGAACAGCTGTGACTATCTTGTCTTCCGGTGGGAACAGCTCTTACTAGCTAGTCTTCTGGGCACAATGTCTGTACACGTCCAAACTTAAAGCTTGCTGAGTGGAAGTCTGATGTCCTTACACGTCCGAACTGAAAGCTTGCTGAGTGGAAGTCTGTAAACTGTCCGTTCCTGGTTTGTGCGGGGAGCAGCCTGTGGCAAACGAAATGCCCAATACATGGAAGTGAGTAATTAAAGCAGCCATGTGCAGGACGTGGCGATTCCTTGGGTGAGCCCAGTATCAGAGTTATATGTGCCGGCTCTGCAATTATGGAAGCCTCCTTGGATGGCTGGGAATGCCCATGGTCTGCCCCTGCCTGCCTTCCCCTGAGGGCTGACCAGGATGTCTTCGGCTGTTCTAAATGGGCCAGCTGGGATGGGGAATAACACCGCAAAAGTGAGAGTCAAATGCCTAAGAAACCCCCAGGAAGGTTAACCCGGTCAATAAATGCCTGCAGAAGTCGGATGTGTCGGCCTAATGGCGCAAGAACGCAGCTCTGCTGTAAACAGGCACAACGCAATCACGTCTGAAAAAAAAAAAAAAAAAAAAACTCCGGATGAACGAAGAAGAAGAAGAAGTTATTTTATTCAGCTTATACAGGTTATTTGAAACAAACCCAAGAAAACACATTACAGAAAGAAAATATTATAAATCATGGTAGAATTAATGCTTCTTCTATTCACCTTGGAGATATGAAATACCCTAACTTAATAAATGTGGACTAGAAAGCTTTGAAATATTTGGTGTGTGCGTTTATTAAAACAAGCAAAAACGTCAAAACTGGCTGTGAGTCTTGATCAATTAGTGAACAGGCGAAAAAATCGCTGGAAGCTTTGGAGATGTGGTTTGATAGAAGAATAGTGAAAATTAACTGGACAGCCAAAACGAGCAATCAGGACGTTTTAAGGGAAGCTGAATCGCAAAAACAACTTATCACAACCATTAGAAAGAGGCAGTCATTGTTTTTTGGCCATGTTATGAGAAGACATACTGGAACGTGTTACAACCGGAAAGATTTCCAGAAAGAGAGAGAGGAAGACGCGTGAGAAGATTCTTGACAGTCTTGTGTCATGGCATTGAAATTAGTCAACACACAAATTGATCCATGACGTCAGATATCATAATTTGTTGAGAGGCATGATCGCCCACGCCAGCAAGGCACTGGATGATGATGGTTTATTAAATTGGCAGCAAAAAGCATATATAAAACAGCTACCAGGTCACAAACTACATGAACAATGTATGAGAAACCGTATAGTTGCAATGTTTATTATGTAGTTATTGTTTGCAAATGTGGTATGTAGTCTGTATTCCTTTTCTCACTATTATTTATAACTTTCTTCATGCTATTTATGGTTATCTATTGTTTACATATGCATCACTCATTGTATATTCCTTTTCTCATTATTTATATTTCTTTCTTCTTACTGGTTTTTTTTTTTTTTTTTTTTTTTTGCGTTCTCTCACTTTGAACTGAAGCATGGTCCATACAGCTACTACTTGGTCAGCCATGCTTAAATGTTTATGTCCAGTCTTTGAATGTCTAGCTTCACATTCTTTAATTTACCGGCTGTGCTCATGGCACGAACACTTCATGGCTCTGCTTGAGCCTGTGGGCATTTTTGTTTAACTCGGTGCCATGACGAGAGCATGGATTCAGCTGATGCACATGGCATTCCCTAGTGGACGAGTCTATTACTATGAAGAACTCATTTACACTGTCTATCTAAAGCTTTGTTGCTTGTCAAATGTGTTAGGGGTGCATGATGATGGTTTCCCCTGCCTTTAGCTGGTTTGTCTATGGTTTAAATCAACTGGACAATGGCTAAAGAGATGAACCAATCTGTCCTCTGTCGACAGGTGATGTACACGGGTATCATACCCACATCCAACCAGGCCCATGACATCAGTATAGTACCTTATCAACTGCGTTAACATGTCCACCATATAAACAGATGGTGCTTGTTAAAGCCGTCACTGACATTCTTCACTTGTTAGGTCGATATTTTAAGTCCAGTTATATTCAAACAACTTACTTATAGTGACACACAATGTTGACATGTCATAGACAGGCATGTGTTTCCTTCTTTGTCTGAAACAAACATTTGTGTTACAACTTCAGTTGATATGTCAAGGGGGAACAATTTGATGTGTGTTAAGGGAAACCACTTGAAGTGGCATGTTGGAAGAAAACAACCTGAGATGCCATGTCAAGGGAAACAACTTGAAGTGGCATGTTAAGAGGAAACAATCTGAGTTGGCATGTCAAAGGAAACAACTTGAAGTGGCATGTTAAGAGAAAACAACCTGAGTTGGCATGTCAAGGGAAACAACTTGAAGTGGCATTTTGAGAGAAAACAACCTGAGTTGGCATGTCAAGGGAAACAACTTGAAGTGGCATGTTGAGAGAAAACAACCTGAGTTAGCATGTCAAGGGAAACAACTTGAAGTGGCATGTTAAGAGAAAACAACCTGAGTTGGCATGTCAAGGGAAACAACTTGAAGTGGCATTTTGAGAGAAAACAACCTGAGTTGGCATGTCAAGGGAAACAACTTGAAGTGGCATGTTGAGAGAAAACAACCTGAGTTGGCATGTCAAGGGAAACAACTTGAAGTGGCATGTTGAGAGAAAACAACCTGAGTTGGCATGTTAAGAGAAAACAATCTGAGGTGGCATGTCAAGAAAATAAAACTTGAAGTGGTATGTTAAGAGGAAACAAAACCAATGCAAGGCTGTCTGCTGCCAAATCGCTCGCAACTGTATTGAACGTGAAATGCGGAATTACAAACTGCGTCCGTAATCCGTTGGCCAAAGACGACCCGGGTATCAAACTAAACAGCTGCTTGCATATCCTTTGCATGGCGTTGCAATCAAACCCGGCATTTATTGGTCGTTTGTGACTGACTAGGAAAGTATACGTTCAATAGTTTGACGCTGCTTTCTGAATGGCAGATGCCTTATAACATCAAAATCAACACAAAGTGTTTTGCTTTCGACAGAATGAAGAATCATTCTGGCCTGCATCCGCTCCATTTGAGGACAAACTATGGTGCCGTCAGCAAGCTCAGGTTGACTGCGGCTGCTTGTATATATTGTTTTTGGAGTATGCAATGGCAATCCTGACTCTCAGCCATAAGCAGATAGAAAGGATGGAAAGGATACAGAATGAAGCTATGCGCGTTATTCTTGGATGTACAAGAGATACAGCATGGAGGGCGATGCGCTACCTTCTTGATTTTCCAACCATTGAAGAGAGAATACAAGTTTGCAGGGCACGCGCCTACCTCAGAGTTAACGCAAACACACAACATCCACTGCATAGTGAAATTAGGAAGGTGAAGGGCAGCAGGTTAAAAAGAGGACAGTCGTGGATGGGTCAAGCTGAAGACATTCTTCAACAGGTGTGTTCACTTGAGGACTTAGAACCTGGCGAGGAGTGGGTGCAAGTACCAACAGACTTCTGCACATCCTTTTCAGTTTGCATCCAACTAGATAGGAAATGCAGACAAGAAAATCCGGCTGCTGTGGAGGCTGAAGTACAAGCGTTGATTTTCGAGAATTCGCTAGACGGTGACGCGGTCATCTACACAGATGGGTCGGTCGTCCGACATGTGAGAAGCTCATGGGCCTTTACAGCTCGGGCTGGGGGGAGAATTGTGAAGGAGGACTCTGGTGCTTTCACTGAAACCACAAGTAGCCTGACTATGGAAGTCATGGCAGTAAGTAAAGCAATAACATGGCTCGAGACACAGACATTCACTAGGGCTTGTTTCCTTAGCGACTCAATGAACATGATCAAGAGGATAGAGGAGGGGTCGATCCGAAGAGAATGGTTGCTGCCTCTAGAGCGGTCTCGCCTGGCAAAGATTAGTTTCATCTTCGTGCCAGGGCATGCGGGAGTACAAGGAAATGAGCGGGCTGACAAGCTCGCAGGTGAGGCTACTGTGGAGGGCGGACGCGCCATGGACCAGGCTGACATTCTGAATGCTCTACGAGAAGTAAGACTTTTGCGAGAACCAAGTGATGACTGTGAATCTGCAACAATGGCCAGACTGCGAGAGCAGCAAATTAAAAGAGGTGTGGCCAAACAAGAACACTACGCAGGAAGCCAAAGAAGATTGCTAAACCAACACAGAACTGGCGTCGTTAGCCGCTACACGCTGCGGGATTTGCTGAGGAGGGGATCCGAGCACTTATGGACTGAATGGTTCGATGTGCAATGAGGATGATCTGTCGACCAACTAACTAACTAACTGCTTGTATATATATTCAGGTTGACATCTGAAGATGCAGATACTTGGGCTGTCCGTACCTCCAAAGACACAGAGAAGCCTTAAAGATCGCAATTACCACAAAGACACCATAACCGGTCACCCTAGCATTGCCTGCTTGCTAGAAAATAGGCAGGGGTTGTCCCGCAGGAGTCCATATGCCTGGTGCCGCCCCGCACGCCTGCCAGACGTCCAACGTTTACGACAGCACGCTGGTCCACCTTGAACTTGGGGGATTATATTTGGAGTTTTCCGTCTCCTAGATGGACTGTTGTCCAAAGCTAACGGGTTCCACCTACCCGGGGAAGGGGTTAGAGTGTCCCTGACTCGCTTGGCAGGCACGTCTCTGAGCAAATGAAGTATTTTCTAAGGAACTCAGATCCCACCCTGAGATCCCGCCTCGCCCTCTGTGCCCACCGCCAGTTGGTCCGCGACTGCTTATTGGGTATTCGCAGCTAACCTCTATATCTAGAAGCCGTCCCACTAGATTTATTACTGTCTAAAATGTGGGATGATCAATGGGAAATGTTGAAGAATTCAATCAGTTGTGCTGCAGAAAAAAACTATTCCAAAATTTAAAAAGGGGATCGTAAGACATGGATGACTGAAGAAATTTTACAACTAATGGAAAGAAGAAGACAGAACAAAAACAATCCTCCTAAATATGAAGAAATTCACAGAAAAGTCAGAATAGTATGTAAGGAGGCGAAAGAAGCATGGCTCGGGAAAACCGCATAGAAATTGAAAAACAACACAACAGTAAAAAAAAATACCAAACTAATACACAAAAGAATTCAGGAGCTTACTAATCAAAGAACACATACATCAGAAGGCTGTCTAAAGACAAAATGTGGAAAAATCGTAATAGAAAAGAGCAGATTTTACATGCATGGTCAGATTATGTGAAAAACCTCTATGATGATAACAGAGAAGAACAGTATAATATTCAAAATAATAATGAAGGACCATCAATTTTGAAGATGGATGTTCAGAATGTTCTTAACCATATGAAATCTGGCAAGGCCCCCGGTTCGGAGAGCATCACAAGAATAATGATTAAGGCTTTAGAAGAACATGGAATAGATAAAGTTACCAGACTGCTGAATACAATATATGATACTGGAAATATACCTCATGAATTATGTAACTCTGTATTTATTGCAATCCCAAAGAAATCAGCAGCCTTGGAATATGATCAACATCGAACAATTATTAGTATAATGAGTCACATCACGAAGATTTTGCTAAGAATTATCATGCAAAGAGTTAGGAAGAAAATACAACCTTAAATAGGAGAAGAACAATGTGGGCTTGTAGAAGGCAAGGGTACAGTTGGCACCTTGCCGTATTGACAGGCGATAGTTTGTTACATTGTGCTATGGCTTGGCCACATGGCATGGGCGAGACAGGAACATTGAGCTGATCCACGACACTGGTGATCGAGTGAAATGGCGAGTCATGACCGCCCATGCTTTCCGGCATGGCACATGATTAATTGCTACAAAATGTGCTTTAAAAAAAAAAAAAAGCGATTGTGCTTCAAAAGACGTCACCTTAGGTTAAACAGAAAAGGTTAGCCTAATCGTACAAACTCTGCCGCTGAGCAAACACAGCAGGGGGTTTCTGATTTTCAGAAGAGTACCCCTTTCTCCAAGTGTTTCGGCCCTTTACACCCTTGACGCTCTCTAGGGGCGGGTTCGTCTGGATCATGATTCCGGGCGTGGAGACGTTCGGTCATATTAGTTATCCCTGATGTTACGCTTGTCCATTCGATGTTACCTTGTCCACTCTCAAGCCCCCCCTCCCTCGGTGGGAAGAGTTCGTGCAGCCTATGCTCGCCCCTCAGCACCTGTGGTCGTGGGGAGCCAGCTTTATCCCCCGCCAAGGCCTTCATCTCCTCCATTTGTCACCGTTGCCGTGTTCTTTCTCCGTGTCCCATTCACCGCGTCGCACTCTGATAGGAAGCCGTCTCTTCCTTCGCGTTTGGACCCACCTCTTGGCCTTTGCAGCTGACTGACTTATGGACGATTACCGCTATATTATGGAGGTAAGACTTCAGCCGACATTTACATGGTGTGACTGCACCCAGACTCACCACTCATGCTTAGAGGAAAGGCTAAAGATCCGACACGAGACGTTGACAGTTCGTGGTCTTGGTTGAGAGAATGTTGGTACTGTAGATACCGCTTCTAACCATACTAGTTCCGAGGCGTGTGTGGTCTTAGTGTGTCAGGTCTTAGTCAGATATGACTGAGCTACCGTACAACAGTAGACGGTACTACCTGCTTTCTGTTAGCGCCGAACGTTGGGTGGCAATTACCAAACCCGACACCCCATATTGTGTCGCAAGCACAATTTGAAATGTTGTTTGATCAAGTCTCCAAGTTATCATCTACTTCTGCTGAGTCGGTCGGGTGGCTGAAGGCCAAACTAGTAGATTTAGAACACCAGTATCCCCTCTGCTGTGTGTCCACCGTGACGAGGTAGAGGGGCTTGTGCGTCCCAATGACCCCAAGAGCTATGCCGACGGTAGCACAGCTACTGGTAGGGCCACCCATGTCGGACAGGTCAAGGGAGAGGGACCAGACGAAGAGACACACAAACCTGCTGCCTTGTAGGTAGACTGGGGACAGTCAAAGGCTAGGGAAAGCACCCCGAATACATGCTTGTCAAAATCGGATGTACTGAGCCACAGGCTTGACAAAGCAGTGCAACGTAACTTAATTCATGATGTCACAAATTAAAATTAATCGTTATGGTGCTAATCCCGTGAAGTCCCATCAGGCGGTGATAGTGCCGGGCCCCCTGCCTCGAGGGGGTCCACCCATGACTACTGGTGGTCACCTTTCCCTGTGCTGTGGAGTCAAGGCACAGAGGAGTAGGTTAAGAGCTATTGACCAAATACCCCGGACACTCAACATACTACAGTGGAATGCCGAAGGAGTTTACAAGAAGAAAGACTCCCTAACACAGCGTCTTCATAAAGATAGAATAGATGTGGCATGCATTCAAGAGACACACCTCAACGCCAATCACAAATTCTCAGTCAGAGGATATCAGGCCACACGTTTCGACCGCGAAGGACACAAAGGAGGAGTTCTAATACTTACACGAAATACAATACCTTGCAGCGAAGTATCTGTGATCTCTGACAACCAAACGGAAATTATAGGTGTTGATATAATGATAAAGGACGTGAAAATAAGAATCTACAATCTGTATAGCCCAGCAGATAAGGACCTTACACTCTCAAACATGAAAATAACTGACACAAACTGCATTATTGTCGGAGACTTTAATAGCCGTTCAGAAAGATGGGGATACCCAGATACTGACAAAAGAGGAGATGAATTGGAGGACTGGGAAATAGACTCAAATCTCCATCTACTCAACAAAGCGGATGACACACCGAGCTTCTACTCCAGAAGATGGCTTACCACTTCTACTCCAGACTTAGCTTTCTGCACAGGAGACATCCTCCACAAAATCGATCTCCATGTGCTGGACCAATTAGCAGGTAGTGACCACAGACCAATCAAGCTTGTAATGAATATGGAGTATGTTCCACAGGAGCAAAAGCCCTTGCCCCGATGGAATTACAAACGAGCAGATTGGGACAGATTTGCCATACTAACAGACAAATATTGTGAAAACATAAATACACGATATGGCAACATAAAGCAAATGGTGGAAAGTCTAAACAGAGCGATAATACAGGCGGCCACTGAGTCCATTCCTAGAGGAGCGAGGAAAAATTACAAACCATACTGGACTGAAGAACTACAAAGTTTGGAGGACAAAGTTGAAGATGCCAGGAAGACAGCACAGAGAGAACAAACAATTGAAGCGAACATCTCTCTCAAAGCCATCTCAGCAAAATATAAAAGAACAGTAAATCAAACAACAAGAGATTGTTGGAGGGAAAAAACAGAAAACCTGAATTTTGACAGGGATGGAAACAAACTATGGAAACTAGTGAAAGCCATGAACAATGAAGGACCTAGAAACAAACAAATAACAATTAAAGAAGGAAATGCCCTGCTTACAGGAAAAAAGGCTGCAAATGCACTAATGGAACACTATGCAAATGCAAACCACATTGATATTACAACTGAACAGAAGAAAGCAATCAAAGACAAACAGATACATCATAGAAATACAGAGACAGCAGCAGAATATATGATGGCAAATCTAACAATGGAAGAAATGGAACAGGCAATGAATACCCTAAAAAAGAAGAAATCACCAGGAAAGGATGGAATCACAAATGAAATGCTAATAGGACTAGGCACCAAGGCAAAGAAGAAACTACTAGCAGTCCTAAATAACAGCTGGAAGAGAGGAATAGTCCCACAGGCATGGAAGGAAGCTATACTAATACCAGTCCCAAAGAAAGGAAAAGACCTGGAAGAACCAAATGGCTATCGACCTATCAGTCTACTTAGCTGTGTAGGAAAATTAATGGAACGCATTATCAATGGCAGGCTAACATGGCATCTGGAAGAAAACAAACTCTTAACACCACACCAAGCAGGATTCAGAAAGTACAGATCCACTGAAGATCAAATAACCTATATAGCTCAGGAAATAGAGGATGCCTTCCAAGAGAAAAAGCACACACTAGCAGTCTGGATAGATTTAGAAAAAGCATTTGATAAAGTATGGAAGGAAGGACTGAAAGTAAAACTGCAAAACATGCATGTTTGTGGGAAAATGTATAAATGGATCAGCCACTACCTTGAGAACAGAACTGCCAGGACAAAAGTACAAGGACAAACAAGCAAAATGATGCTGCTGGAGCAAGGTGTCCCCCAAGGAGGAGTTCTTTCACCAACATTATTCCTAGCATATATAAATGACATCACATAAAATTTTCCAGCTAGAGTACACACATCCTCCTTTGCAGATGACCTAGCCATATGGACATCTGAAGAATATATTAGTACAGCTAACAGCAGAATACAGCAAGCCTTATTAGCGCTAGAGGACTGGTCAAAATCATGGCTAGTGAAGATAAGTGAGGAGAAAACAACATGCACAGTGTTCTCCCTCTCAAATAAAACTCAGCAACCTAAGCTGGTATTGAATGGAAAAATATTGCGCCATGAAGAAAATCCAAACTATCTAGGAGTCACCTTTGATCGTCGCCTGACATGGAAGACACAGGTTGAGAAAAATCGAACAAGAGCAAGGCAGAGAATGGCAATCATGAAAAAGCTTGCTGGTACAACATGGGGAGCCGATGAGAAAGTTCTCAAGAAGTTATATACTGGACGGGTGAGGCCAGTACTGGAATATGGCATTGCAGCTTGGGCAACAGCAGCTAAGTCAAACTTTAACAAAATAAGTAGAGTCCAAAACCAAGGAATGCGAATCATAACTGGAAGCCTGAAGACAACGCCTATTAATGAACTAGAAAAGATCGCTTGTTTACAACCAATGCAGGATAGAAGAGATAGCAGAGCCCAGCAACAAGCAGAAAAATTTAGAAGATTGTCAGACCACCCTATGTACAACAGATTTAATGGTTTTGGAAAGGGAAGACTGAAGCGTAGCAACTTTGTAGAAACTGCAAAACGAAGGATTAGGGCAGATCCTATACTTAACATATCAACAGTCAAGCCCATACACAATGCACACAAGTTCCCAGCTTGGAGACAGCAGCAACTGCCTGAGATGATAGAAAACATTCCTGGTATTGAGAAAAAGAACACTCAGCATGAAACCGAAAGAAGAGAAATAACCCTAAACTACATAAAAGAACATTACCCAAGCAGGAATTGGACCCATGCATATACAGATGGATCAGCCAAAAATTCAATAGAGAATGGAGGAGGAGGAATTCTCCTAAATTTAAAAAATGGAGTGAAAAAAACACATTCAATGGCAACTGGAAAATTTTCAAGTAACTTCAAAGCGGAGGTAGAGGCTCTGAAAACTGCAGCAGAAATGCTCCTGATGGAGGAAAATAAAGAGAAGCAAATAGCTATCTTCACAGATGCAAAGTCAGCTGTCTCAATACTGAAGAGCAATAACAGCACAGAACTAACTGACCTAAGAGCAGCACTCCATGGTCTATGCCAGAAATCCAAAAAAGTTGTAATACAGTGGATCCCATCACATTGCAGTATACCTGGAAACGAAGAGGCTGACAGACTGGCAAAAGAAGGCGGACGACTACCACAGCCTGACATAGACATAACCTATAATGAGGCAAAGAGGTTGATAAAAAGCACTTATAGAACCAAATGGGAATCAGAGCATCCAGGCCATCAGAAGGATGATGCATATTACAAACTCGACCGAAGAGAACAAGTAGCAATCTTCAGACTCCGCACAGGACATAACAGGCTGAAATACCACTTGTTCAATAAACTAAAGATAGGAGATACCGATGAATGTAATTGTGGAACTGGAAAAATGACAGCAAAACATTTGCTGCAGGATTGCCCAACGTATGCAGAACAGAGAAAGATATTTTGGCCCACACCTGCTTCATTTGAGGACAAGCTCTATGGAGATATCAACAAGCTAAAGTTGACCGCAGATTACTTAAACTACATACAGGTTGACATTTAAAGGTGCATGAAGACCCAGAGGCATGAAATGGAATATTGCTTGGATAGCAAATCCATTATGTGGAAAGTCCAAATCGAAAGCTCGCTGTGTGGGCTTCATAAAAGGTGGAAAAGTGTCCTAGTGGCACGAAATGGAATATTGCTTGGATAGCAAATCCATTACGTGGAAAGTCCGAATCAAAAGCCCACTGTGTGGGCTTCATAAAAGGTGGAAAAGTGTCCTAGTGGCACGAAATGGAATATTGCTTGGATAGCAAATCCATTACATGGAAAGTCCGAATCGAAAGCTCACTGTGTGGATGTCATCTGCAGACTGCATACTTCTGGTTTCCGGAAGAACAGCCTATGGTGAACGGAAGGCCCAATATACGGAAGTGAGGCTAAGCAGCCATGTGCAGGACGTGACGATTCCTTGGGTGAGCCCAGTATCAGAGCGCTATGTATCGGCTCTGCAAGTATGGAAGCCTCCTTGGATGGCGGGGAATGCCCATGGTCTGCCCCTGCCTTCCCTTGAGGGCTGACCAGGATCTTTGGCTGTTCTATATGGACCAGCTGGGATGGGGGATAACACCACAACAGTGAGAGTCAAACGTCCTAAGAAACCCCCGGGAAGGTTAACCCGGTCAACAAATGCCCGCAGAAGTCGGATGTGTCGGCCTAACGGCGCAAGAACGCAGCTCTGCTGTAAACAGGCACAACGCAATCACATCCGGAAAAAAAACTCCGGATGAACGAAGAAGAAGAAGAAGAAGAAGAACACCAGTATCGCACAACACCCTCTACACCAGTGTTTCCCAACGTGGGGCCTACGGCCCACAGGGGGGCAATTCAAAAATGGAAGAAATCTGCTGGATATAACAAAACGGGCAGACTTGAGACTTAAGTTAACTAAATTGGAACCTGACATAAAATCTATTTGCAGCAAGCATCAAGCGCAAGGATCTCGCCAAATTTAAATAATAAATAATTACTAATAATTAAAATAATATAGAAAAATCTTTCATTAAAATTATTTTGTACTTGAATTTCAGTTCTCCATTACTGTTAGTGCCGGTCTCTCTGGCTGTGGGGTTACAACACTTTCTCTCTGTAATCCCGTTTATCACGCAGAGTCTCGTAGCGGAGCGAGAGCTGAGGCGGTTCGACCCCCGCTCGTGACTTGCGGGATACTGAGCCGGCCGCTCAGAAAGCAATGGCAAACTACTGAGCGTAATCTTGCCAAGAGATCAACATACAGCTGAAAGATGCTGGTGTTGACAGCTAAGTCCTGTAAAGGATATGCTAAAATACAGTTAGTGCTCGACTTACGACCACGATCGGTTCCGACAGACCGGTCGGAACACGATTTGGACGTAAGTTGAGTACGCTATGTGTACAGTAATGTGAAGTGATGTTATAAAAATATTTAAGTTAAACTATATCATAAATTTCTTTTATTATTGTTATAAATCATAATTTTCGATGCTCATTTTGTGCCATTTGTATCATCTCTACACCGTTTGATTTCTTATTTTTACATCGTCAGGTTTAAGGGAAAAAAAAACACTGCATTAACTGTACATGTACAACTGGTTTAATACTTCAAACTCTGAAGAGCTCTCCAATCAACAAGCTTTAGCCGCGCTTGGGGAAGTCAATGGATCTAGGGTTATTGAGTGTAGGGGGGGGGGGGGATACAGGGTGTCATGTATTGGTGGCACCTTTGGTAAGGATGACTCTCATGTCCTTTTCAGGACCCATCCCCCACTGGTCCAAGCCTGACACCCAGCTCACGTCTGTGGCTCCTAGTAGCTGTCAGCATGCGACAGCGGCCACCACCCCCCCTCCCGGGCAACAGCTGTGAGAGGCTGGCTAAACCAGGCGCGGGTAGCCGACTTGGTGTCAAACAAAGCGGTGAAATAGGGCATGCCTACCAGCATGTGAAGACAGGATCCGGCAGACTGCGCGGAAGAAATCATTTCTGATTCAACGGGCAAGACGGCGTTTACCTGCAAAGCGTTGTGGAACGTAATGAGCACGGCAAGGCACGTAAAGCGCCCTGGTCATCGACTGCACCTGTATTCGTCTCCAGTCGTCTTGACTTGTCCTGCCACTGGATTCAGATGGACTCAGGCGAGAGAGTGAGGTCGACGAAGTGCGCAACTCTTCCTCACTTTAATCCAATTCATCGCGCAAGTCATTCTTCATCCAACGTCATATATCACCTTTAAGCCCTGTGACGATGGGCGAGCGGCGAAGCGGCAGGCGTGGGTACGCTGGCAGCCGTAGTCGCAGACCTGCACATAGGCGGCTCAGGCCATATGGTCGTCCTCTACTGACCGGAGCAGCAGTGGGATTCGGCAGCCCCCTGAGCGACTGAGCAGCCCTCTATAGGAACACACTGCTCACCTCCATAGCATGAGGAAGGGGCTAGAAAAGGTGCCCTAAACATTGTCTGCACCATCACTACCTAACCAGCTAGCCGCGGTTGGTGGGTACCCTAAACTGCGGTCGACACACAAAGAAAGAAAAAACAGGTAAAGCTAAAAGAGCAAACCATATTCCCTTAACAATCGGAACTTGGAATGTACGCACCCTACTTGACAGAGATGGCGCGTCGGGTCCAGAGAGACGAACAGCACTGATTGGGAGTGAGCTGGGCAGGTACAACATCGACATTGCAGCCTTGAGCGAGACACGACTTGCAGAAGAAGGCGAAATCTGTGAAATAGATGCCGGCTACACATTTTTCTGGAGTGGAAGGAAAAGCGAGGAAAGACGTCAATCCGGTGTGGGATTTGCCATTAAGTCGGTCCAGGATGGACTCCCTGTGGTCAGATTAGTGTCCTAAACCTGCGACTGGCCTAGCAAGCCGGCAGGGGATCTTCATACTGCTCGTAGAAAAACTAAGAAGTATAAACGGACTGACCCAAACGGCTATCGACCCGGCAATGTTAACGGACTACGAGATAGATCAGCGATTCAAAAAATAGGCACAATGAACGTCTGTGGTTTCAATAGTAAAGAAGAAGAGCTTATAGAAACAATGGAGAAGAGGAATATTGGTCTGATGGGAATAGCGGACACCAGAACAAAAGGGAAAGGATGCAAGGAGCTCCACCGCAGTTACACGTTTGTTTACTCTGGAGTAGAACAGCAAGAAAGGGCAAGACACGGTGTGGGAATAGTCATCGAACCACAGCTAGCAAGAGCAATACTAGAAATAAAATATATATCAGAAAGAATCATAACAGTGAGAATAAAAGAACAAACAATCACAACATATGTACAGATATACGCACCATGTAATGCAAACAATAATGAGCAAGAATGTGAGGACTTCTACGAAGACATACATGATGTGCTAAATAAAATAGATAAGCAGGACAACATCATAGTTATGGGAGACTTCAATGCAAGACTAGGACATAACAGAGGGGGCATAGAAAAACACCTGGGAGCATTTGGAGATCAGCAAAATGAAAGGAATGATAACGGAAGTAGACTGATAGAGCTTTGCAGCCAACACGATCTCTATATAACAAACACATTCTATAAACATAAAGATTCGCAAGTATACACCTGGTATAAATGGAACAATCTAGATACTAAAAGCCAAATTGATTTTATATTAACAAGAAATAACAGAAAGAGAAATATATTAGATGCAAGAGCAGTGCCCAATTTCAGTATAAACACAGATCATAAAGCAGTCGTTGCCACAATAAGAACCATTAGAAGAAGAAAACAAAAAGCAGGAAAATACATGCCATGCGAATCAGTAAACTTAAAAAACCTTAAAGACGAGGCAGTAAGGGAAAATTATGAGAAAGAACTAACTGAACTCTTTGTAAAATTACCTACGGAAAGAAAAACAGTGGAAGAAGAATGGGAGACGTTCAAATCAAGCGTTTTAAATACTGCAAAAAATAACATGCGGAACCACGAAAAAATGCAAAACACGGATAAAGAAAATAACAAGTTGGTGGAACGCAGAAGTAAAGAAAGCGGTAAAAGAAAAAAAGGAAAAATATAAAAAGTGGTTGAAGAGCAAACAGGAATGTGATCTCATAGAATACAGAATATCGAGAAGACATGTGAGTAGAATAGTAAAGAGGGAAAAACAGAAAGACTGGGAAGAGTATGGAGAAACCCTAAATAAAAACTACAAGGAGGCAACCAGAAACTTCTACAAAAAGATAAGTGCAATGCGAACCAGAGGAGTACCCTTTGACCCAACTGAAATAATTAACAGCGAAAATGGAGAACCAATAAGTGAACAAAAACACATCCTAATAAGATGGAAGCAGTATTTCGAACAACTTCTCAACATCCCATCAGATGTCACAGGAATTCAAGAGACCTACACAGATGTCACCGAGGAACTAGAACCAGACATACTAAAAGAAGAAATTATAGAAGCCATCAGATTAGCCCCATTGAACAAATCACCAGGACAGGATGAAATACCAAATGAACTAATTAAAGCAGCAAGGGAAGTAGGAACAGCTTGGCTACATAGACTATTCAACCATGTTTGGGTAGAACAACAGACACCACGAGACTGGGGAAACGCCATAATTATCCCAATTTGGAAAAACAAAGGCAGCAAAAGAGATTGCACACAATACAGAGGCATTTCACTGTTGAGTCATACTGGGAAAATATTTTGCAAAATTCTTGAAAAAAGATTACGAACTACTTTAGAACCCCAGCTAAGCGAAACGCAACTTGGATTTAGGAAAAACAAAGGATGCACAGACGCCATTTTTGCTCTTAGACAACTTATAGAAAAATCAATTGAATTCAATGAAACACTCTACTTAGCCTTTGTTGACCAAGAAAAGGCATTTGATAGGGTAGATAGAAACAAGCTGTGGGAAATCCTTAAACAATATGGAGTGAGTACACATCTAACAAACCTATGTAGAAGTTTATACGACAACAGTGAATGCATAGTGAGAGCAACTGGAGGACACTCAGAACCCTTCACCATAAGATCTGGAGTACGACAAGGTTGTGTCCTGTCCCCTCTCTTGTTCATAACATATATAGACAACATATGTAAAGAAACCAGCCAAGCAGAGACAGCAAGAATACCGCATGACAAGAACACAGAAGAAGAACCATCTGCAAATCTAACCATTAGAGAACTCCTGTTTGCGGACGACCAAGCACTAATAGCAAAATCAGAAGCTGAATTACAAGACCACATGAATAGTCTAAACGAAATGTGTAGGGAACATAACATGAAAATTAGCACAAGCAAAACAGAGGTAATGACTATAACTAAAGAAGAACAAACAGCAACAATTCACCTAAACGAACATCCCTTGAAACAAGTAAAGAGCTTCAAGTACCTAGGAAGTATAATATCATCAAATGGCAGATCAGAAGACGAGATCGAAAATAGGTGCAATAAGGCAAATCAACTCATTGGACAAATGGCACCAATACTAAAGAACAAACATGTATCAATAACTACTAAGAAAGCACTTTACAACACAATCTTCCTACCAACTCTGTGCTACCAATGCCAAACCTGGACAATGACAGAAAAAGAGAAAAGAAAAATCACAACAACAGAAATGAGGTTCCTGAGAAGAATACTCAACGTATCAAGAAGAGATAAGATCAGAAATGAAGAAATCAGGACTAAAGTGGGGGTTAAAGCTGCTCTAGATTTTATTAGAAAGCAGCAAGTCAAATGGTTTGGCCATGCAAGTAGGCTACCAGTCAACAGCATGCCACAACAGGCAATGACGTACAGACCAGATGGAAACAGAGGAAGAGGCCGACCACGTAAACGCTGGACGGAGGGAATAACAGAATCCATGGGAATGTCGATATACGAAGCCCATAACCGGGCACTCTCACGAAGTTTATACTTCACCTCGACACCGCAAGGTACAAGAGGAACATGATGAGATGAGATGAGGTCGGCAAACTAGCTGGATTTCCAAAGGCTATAAACGACAGGCTCATGACCATTAAATTGCCCCTGCTGAATGGAAGGAAGCATGCAACCATTGTGAGTGACTACGCACCAACTATGACCAATGAAGATAATGTCAAGAACAAGTTCTATGAGGACCTGCACAATGTATTAACATCTGTTCCCAAAGGAGACAAACTTATACTCCTTGGGGATTTCAATGCCAGAGCATATTGCAGACAAATCACACACCGAGCGTGTGAGACGTAAGATGGTGCATGATGGTGGAAATGACCACGAACATTTACAGCGCGAATTGGCCTTATCAATCACATTCGCTACCGCCATGGGTAAAAGTTATTATGCCTTTTTGAAGCACAAACTATCGTCTGTCAAGACGGCAAGGTGCCAATAATACCTCAGCCAGTAAAGAACTTACCTAAATATTGTCAAGTTTTGACATTTTTAGGGGAGACTGATAATAGTGTGGCGGAAGCAGAATATCAGTTAACCAAAATAAATTTGGTTGACTGGAGAAACAAAACAGAAACTGAAGCTTTCTGGTAAGATAATTTAAAGATCCCTCATGTGAACAGTCCATTCTGTGAGCTCTTTGAATGTGCGATGTCTGCCATGATACTACCCCATTCAAATGCTGATGTGGAAAGAGTTTTCAGTACTATGAATTATATAAAATGTAAACTAAGAAACAGGTTGAAACTTGACCTCTTAAATGCTATATTGACAATAAGATTTGGCCTGATAAGAGTAGGAAAATGATGTTCAACTTATCAGCTCCCTGATCGTGTATTAAAAGAAAGTGGAACAGTTAAAGCATACCAAAACTACTGAGCGTAGTCTTACCAAGAAATCAATAATCAGCTGAAAGATGCAGTTGTTGACAGCTATGTGCTGTAAAGGATATGCGAACATACCAGAGTCATTTTGAATCTGAAGCTTCAACTTCTTCATCGAAGCTGCGTTTATCCTGTGGATCTTGTGAGACAGACATCAGTGAAGATGAGGACATGATTCTATAGGGTAAGTCACATCAATCCATCCATCATGTGCCATGCCGATAAGCGTAGGCGGTCATGTACTGCCATGTCACTCGATCACCAGAGTCGTGAATCAGCTCTGTGTTCCTATCTCGACCATGCCACGTGGACAAACAATCCAGGTATTTACTTCTGGGTCTTCCCCCTGGTCTCTTCCCTTCGATCTTGCCAGTCGTCACCAAGTTCTCCAATTCATTTCTTTTCATAACATGCCCAACAAATTTTGACTGTCTACGTCTAATGTCTCTAATCAGTTTACGATCTTCATTTGTTTCTTAAAGGACTTGTTCATTAGTTTTTCTGTCTGTCTATGGTATTCTTTGCATTTTCCTCAGAAACCACAATTCCACAGCCATCAGATGTTTTCAGCTTGACTGCTTATTGTCCACGCTTCACATCCATACAAAAGTATAGGTTCTATGTAGCACTTCAACACTCTTTTTCTCGTTTCAATCGATATCTTTTTATTGGTCAGTATGTTTTTCATTTTGCAAAAGGCTACCTTCGCAATGGCAATTCTTGTTCTAATCTCTTCAAGGCATCTCCCATCAGATGTTATGACTGTGCCGAGATAACTGTATCGATTCACTTGCTTAAGAATATGCCCATTTACTCATATATCACATTGTGATACATTACATACATTGGCACATTGCCGTCTTGATAAAAAGGCATAATAACTTTTACCTATGGCGGTAGCGAGTGTGACTGATAAGGCCAATTTGCGCTGTAAATGTCCGTTCACAGTGGGTGCATGTGAACACATGGTCATCTCCACCATCATGCACCATCTTACGTCTGAAACGCTCTGTGTGTGACTTATCTGCAATAATTTTCTCCTTTGTCTTTATTCCATTTCTGATGTTTGCTCTCCATGCAACACGTTCAGCGGCGACTTGCTCCCAATGTGCATTATCAATGCCTGTATCAATCATGTCCAGCTTCCACACATCTTTGTATCGTAGTAAAGGCCGACCCTGAGATCTCTTACCCATCTGTAATTCACCAAAAAAGATATCCTTTGGTATTCTACCATCATCCATCCTCCTAAGATGTCCTATCCATCTAAGTCTACGAAGACTGAGCATGGAATAAATTGTCACACAACCTGATCTTTCCAATACTTCAGTATTTGTGATTTTGTCTTGCCACTCAATACCAAGAATTCTTGGCAGACGCCGCATATGAAAGCTGTTTAAATTTTTCTCTTGGTGTGAGTAAGTTGTCCAGGTTTCACTGCCATAGAGAAGAGTACTAAGGACACAGGCTTGATAGACAAGGACTTTTGTTTTGGCAGTAAGCTTCCTGTTCTCCAAGACTCTTTTTCTTAACCTGTTCATTGTTGTTGCTGCCTTACCAATCCGGATGTTGATTTACTGATCTAGGGATAATTTGCTATTTACCACTGATCCTAGTTATGTAAAATGGTCTACCATCTCTAGTTCGGCGTCGTCAATAAAGATTAATGGTACCCCATGTGCACCCTGTGACATAATCTGTGTCTTCTTTTTGCTAATTGTTAAACCAAATTCAGAACAAGCATTGGAGAATGCAGATAGTAGACATTGCAATTCTTCCTCAGAGTGGGTCGTAACTGCAGCATCATCTGCAAAAAGCAACTCTCTGATCAGTACCCTCCTAATTTTCGTCTTAGCCTTCAATCTCTGAGCATTGTAAAGGCCGCCATCTGAGCGTGAGTGAATGTATATACCACCATCCTGATCACGAAAGGCATATTTCAGTAGAAGTGAAAAGTATATTCCAAAGAGGGTGGGAGCTAGTACACAACCTTGCTTAACTCCACAATTGATTTCAAATTCTTCAGAAGTTGCACCATCAAACTTGATTATACCCTTCATGCCTGTGTGGAACGATTCCACAATGGACAGAAGAGTTGGTGGGCAGCCAATCTTCTTTAGTGCATTGAACAGACCCTCACGACTGACCAAAGCAAATGCCTTTGTGAGGTCGATGAAGGCATTAAACAGTGGTTGATTCTGTTCACGGCATTTTTCTTGCATTTGTCGCAATGAGAATATCATATCAGTGGTAGACCGGTTCTGTCGAAAGCCACACTGTGATTCGGGGTAGATTTGATCTCCTAGGACTTGAAGTCTGCGCAGAACAATTCTGGCAAATACTTTTCCAACAATACACAGAAGTGAGATACCCCTATAGTTGGTGCAGTTCTTGTACAGTGTTATGATGCTTGAATCTTTGAAATCCTGTGGGACTTGTCCTTCTCGCCAGCATAGCTCTATTAGCTGGTGGATCTGTATAGGGAGTGTGTCTTGCCCACTCCTGATAACCTCTATTGGAATCCCATCCTTACCTGGAGCCTTGCCAGATGCAAGTTCTTTATAGCACACTTAACTTCTGTTATGGTGGGAAGTGTGTCCAGGTGGTCAAGAGTTGGTAGAGCCTGTATGGCGTTGAGGGCATCATCCGCTAGCTTGGTCTCACTTGAGTAAAGCTCCAAATAGTGCTCTGCCCATCTGTCCATCTGCTGTTTCTTATCAGTTATGATTTCTCCAGTCAAGGTTTTCAATGGTGCACTTCTTTTGATCACTGGACCACATGCTTTCTTTATTCCTTCATACATGCTTCGTATGTTTCCCTTATCACTTGCGATTTGAATGGACTCACATAACTTGATCCAATAATCATTTGCACACTGCCTGGCAGCTTTTTGCACATCCTTCCTAGCTCGCCTTAGCTCACTCAGAGTGTTACGCGTTGGTCTTTCCTTGTTTCTTAAGAGAGCTTTCTTCTTCTTATCAATCAAGGGCTGCAGAGTCTCGCTGTTTGCCGCAAACCAGTCCTGCCTCTAATGATCCACAGTGCCGTAAACGCCTACGGCAGTTTTATAAAGAGTTTCCCTAATTTGACCCCACTTTTCATTTACTGTACAATTTCTGGTGTATCAGCGAAAGCGTCTTCAAGTTGCTGTTGAAACTGAAAGCACTTTTTAGGATCGTGAGTGTTAATAATATTAATCCTGGGGCTAGATTTGTGTTTAGCTGTGTAGATTCTCTTTGGTCTCAGTCTAATCCTTGCAACAACCAAAGAATGATCCGTATCACAGTCAGCACTGTGGTAACTTCGAGTCAATGATATATGGTTCAGATGTTGTCTCCGTGTGATGATGAAGTCCAGCTGGTGCCAATGGCAGGATCTTGGATGTTTCCATGTGACCTTATGCATCTCTTTTATTAAAAAAAAAAGGAATTTGTAATACATAGGCCATTGCTGGTGCAATGCTCCAGCAGCCTTGCCCATTTTCATTCATGCGACCGATGTTGTATTTTCCAAGGCACACTGGCCATGAACTCGAGTCTTTGCCCACACGAGCATTGAAATCACCGAGCATATAAATGTAGTCAGATTTTGGAACTGCCTTGATCACGGAGTCTAACTCCTCATAGAACGAATCCTTCACATCATCAGAGGAATCGAGTGTCGGTGCATATGCAGTAATAATGGTGGCAAACCCACAAGAGGTTGCCAAGCGCAGGGATAATAGTCTTTCATTTCCTCCTGCTGGAATTTCAATCATTCCCAGTAGCGAATTCTTCACTGCAAAGCCCACACCGTGTTGCCTTTTTTCTGCCTGCCCTCTATCCTTCCAAAAAAAAAAAAGGAGTAATTGTTTTCCCTGAGTGACCCTTCCTCAGCGAGGCGAGTCTCCTGCAGGCCAGCAATATCAATGTTAAGACGATTGAGTTCGGCATCAATCACAGTCGTTTTTCTCACATCGTCAACATTGGTCAAGTCAGTGTAAATCCTGGACACATGGTTCTCACGTTCCAGGTTGCAAGCGGTAGCTTGAGGTTTCTATTTTTAATTTTGTTTGTACCTGGTGCATTGGTTTTACAGCCTGCGATTCAGATTTTGTCCTAGCCCCAAGCACCCATTGAAGCAGGCAGGCTGTGGCGGATCAGCACCCAATTGGCCGGGGAATGCCCAGCTTGAGGCGGGCGGTAGCTGATCAGTGACACCTGTAGGTGTCTCCCACCGTCAGAGGCAACGCGTGGCGCCCCTGTCTACGCCAACTGACAAGGACTTATAACCCGTAACAGTTGCCTCTCGCTTTGAATCCGAGACCGGTTAAGACCAGGGATGGAGTTATTGCCTCTCCATAGCACAAAGCTTGGGCTAAAATATAGAGATCATGTGTTGCCCATGCAGCATGATCCCTCTCTCGGCCTGCCTAGTTCACTCCAGAGGAAAGGTAACACCCCTACATCTGGAACAAGACAAGCTGCAGAAGCTGCCGGATCAGCAAAGCAATGCTCTAACTGTCCGCCTGTCGGAGCTTCGACCCTAGACCAGCCGCCAACCAAGGCTTAGGGCCTGGTCTGCCCTGCCATGACATTTTGTCTTTAGCTTGCATTTCCTCGCACCAGGGTAAGGCTTGTACCCTCCCAATTGCGCTCTTCCGCCCGAAGCCGTTGGCACAATGTGGGGTGTCGGGTTTGGTAAGCGCCGCCCAACGTTCGGCGCTAACAGAAACCAGGTAGTACCGTCTACTGTTATACGGTAGCTCAGTCATATCTGACTAAGACCTGGCACATTACACCACATTGTGATATCGCATCAATATCTATGTAATTTCTTACTTTCTCAATCTAGATGTTTACGAACAAAATCTAGATATTTCTAGATGTTGTTTGGGCCGTTTCTAGTTTTTTTTTTTTCTGTCCAAAGTGGCAACTATGGTACTAACTTCGGCATTTTGTGGAAACATGGCGGCATGTTGAATGTTGGACTAAAATTAAAAGTCTCACTTTGGTAATGTTGAATATTTTATTACATCATTCATATATCGTTTAATGGTGTTGAATATACTCATACTATCTCACGCGGGATTGGGGGGGGGGGGGGGTGAGAGGTGAGAGGGGTGGGTAGTTAAGCAGCCCGCCTGGCGTTCCGAAAGTTGTGGATTCAATTCCTGTCTCGATCATTCGGTTCACGACAGGTGCAGTTATCATTGTGACCAGTGTGGCAAGGTCTAACTTGACATATTATTTATTTTTCGATAGGATGTGCCGTGACCTAATTAACAATTCAAAATGGCCGCCAATTGTGTATTATTTGCTAAATGTCTGTTGCATTGCTAACGAACCTAACAAGATGTATATTATGTATTGTTGTATATTTTATTGTGCGTATTGGTAAAAGTAAAAGTAAAAGGAAAGTCACAGCCACATTCCTTTTTCGATAGGCTGTGCCATGACCTAATTAACAATTCAAAATGGCTATCAACTGTGTATTATTCGCTAAATGTCTGTTGCATTGCTAACAAACCTAACATGATGTATATTTTGTTGTGCGTATTGGTAAAAGGAAAGTCACAGCCACATTCCTGTTTTGATAGGATGTGCCGTGACCTAATTAACAATTCAAAATGGCCGAAAATCAGTGATATAACCAACATGAGCAGTTCTCTCGGACTTTGAAGAAACTAGAAAGTGATAGTACATGAAGTGTTAGTATATGAAATAGTGTACAGATGTCTGACAATCACATACAATATGTTGTATTTTGTAAATATTTGTGTTCATGTGTGGATTACAGGCATGATTGGATTATCTATTTTATAGGTGAGTACACTTTTAAATCTGTCTTCGTTTTCCTTCATTCTGTTCTTTATTTTATAGCATTCTGTTCACTAACACCTTAGAAATGATGTTTTTACTAACCTAACCTAAAAATCTCAGGAAATGCCTAAAAAATCATGCCTGTTCAGAGTTAGACAAAGGCAAAATGCTTGCCCCGTAAAGGGTTAAATGATCCTCCCTCAAAAAAAAAATGAAAATGTACTTGCATTTCCTTCATTTGTTCACTATACACTACATTAGCTTTCTTTTGTTGATAACATTTCCTGCAATATATTAGTTAGTCTTTCCTCTTGAGCCCAAGGTGGCGCATAGGGCAGAAGCCATGGCTCGCCATGCCTGGCTGTTCGCTGCTACCTGTTGTAGGTCTTGGATATTTATTTGGCCATTGAATGAGCCTTCTCTGATGATGGTTCTACGCAGGGTCTCCCTTGGTCTTCCCCGTTTTCTTTTCCCTATCGGTGTCCATATGAGGTTCCTGCAATATATAGAATAAGTTAATTAAACCATTCTGCCAGCCCAAGAAGATAAATAAATAAGATTACATCAATAAATGTTAACTCTTTTGTAACAAATATCTGCATGCAAAATTCTTAACTGAAAAATATAAATCATAAAATACAATATAATATATCATCACTTGATCCCCCATTTGGTATGGACAATACAATATAATATATCATCACTTGATCCCCCATTTGGTATGGACAATATAATATAATATATTATCGCTTGATCCCCCATTTGGTATGGACAATACAATATATTATATTATCACTTGATCAACCACTTGGTATGGTCAATACAATATAATATATTATCACTTGATCCCCCATTTGGTATGGGCAATACAATATACGGTAATATATTAATTATTATCACTTGATCCCCCATTTGGTATGGGCAATACAATATAATATATTATCACTTGATCCCCCATTTGGTATGGACAATACAATATAATATATTATCACTTGATCAACCACTTGGTATGGTCAATACAATATAATATATTATCACTTGATCCTCCTTTTGGTATGGACAAGACAATATAATATATTATCACTTGATCCCCTACTTGGTATGGACAATACAATATAATATACTAGCTAACCTGGCCCAGCTTTGCCCAGGCTCTGGCGGGGATCGATCGATCTGTCTGTCTGTCTGTCTGACCCGGCCCTCTTCGCCCAACTCCTGGTGGGGAGTATCTCATTTAATTCATATAAGTAGTCATATAAGATCCCGTTCCCGTTCCCGACTATCTGTCTGTCTGTCTGTCTGTCTGTCTGTCTGTCTGTCTGACCCGGCCCGGCTTCACCCAGTCCCTGGGGAGCATCTCATTTAATTCATATAAGTAGTCATATAAGTTCCCGTTCCCGACTATCTATCTATCTGTCTGTCTATCTGTCTGTCTGTCTGTCTGTCTGACCTGGTCCGGCTTCGCCCAGCCCCTGATGGGAAGCATCTCATTTAATTCATATAAGTAGTCATATAAGTTCCTGTTCCCGACTGTGTCTGTCTGACCTGGCCCGGCTTTGCCCAGTCCCTGGCAGGGGTCTGTCTGTCTGTCTGTCTATCTGTCTATCTATCTATCCTATCTATCTATCTATCTATCTATCTATCTATCTATCTATCTATCTATCTATCTATCTATCTATCTATCTATCTATCTATCTATCGCCAGGGGACTTAACTTAAGATATAGCAATGCTACTAAAAGATATGTCCCTTGTTTTATTTTTTCTTATGTTGAGTCATGTAATTACAAAATTAAATTTTAGTAAGTAAATAGCTGGGGGAAAAAAAACAACTATGACAGTTGGTTGCACAGGAATGAAAAGAAAACATGTAGAAAATTTCATCTCAATCGGATGGACCGTTCGCGAACGCATAAAGAAAGGACATACATACACACATACATACATAAATTGTGTTTTATAGATATAGATTATCCTTGATCCCCCATTTGGTATGGACAATACAATATAATATATTATCACTTGATCCCCCACTTGGTATGGACAATACAATATAATATATTATAACTTTATCCCCCGTTTGGTATGGGCCATCAATCAGTTCAGCCCAAGCCATTCTATCTTTAGGTTTTATTTTATTTGCCCTGTCAATTCTGGACAAAGGCTTTTCATGTGATACAATTCTCAGGTGTTTTCAAAGTATTTCATATGTAGTAAAGCATCTTGTATTCCTTCTTGATACACTTGTATTTGCCTAGTTCTCTCCAGGAATTCCACATTGGTGATTCTGTCATACCATTTAAGTCCAGCTATTTTGCCCAGTCAACAGTTAATGAATGTTTGTACTTTATTTATAATCAGTGTAAGTTATTCGCCATGTTTCTGATCCATACAGTAGTACAGTTTTAATATTTTATTTGAACAATCTGTTGTTTAATTTTGTTAACTTCCACAAATGTCCAATTGCTATGAAAGTCTTCTTGCCTTTTGCATTCTTATTTTAATAACTTTATATGTTGACCCATCTGTGTTACCTAAATAGGTGTATAATTCTGCCTCTTGAAGTGAAGTTTCATCAAGGGACATCAGGTTATCATTTGCTTGATTTATTCTTATTGTCTGTGTCTTTCCCTGTGGATTTTTAGACTTAATTGTTGTGACCTCCTATCCAATGTGTTTAGCTAAATCTTGCATCTCATTTCTTTGTGTGGGACACGAGGGCAATGTTATAAATGAAGTTCAGATCATCGAGCTTCAGTGCACAAGCAGACCATATTGGGGCCAAATGTACTTAATTGTTAAATGTAGGCATGCTCACAAATTTAATGTTAGAAGCTAACAAAGTAAAATATTTGCTCATAAGCAACAGTTTAGAGTGAACATTTATGACAAGATTTTTTAGTTTTTCTCTCCTCTTGAAGACTCATTATTGGATGTATGGAACAGAAAACATCAAAGAATGGCTGCTGTTATAAGTATTGCGTCAATTTTAATATGTGTATGATGTGGGGCACAAGTAATAATGGTTTTTCACAAAGCTGTCATGTATTATTATGTTATTTTTATCATGATAAACCAATATCATTACACTGTGATTGATTGTCAAACTCAAATTCTTAAAGGGAACTTGAGGAATAACATATCAGAAATCGTGTCTGGAAGTAATCATAAAATTTTGTATTATTTATGATAACTTTATACCTCGAAAAACCATCAAAGTGTCAGAGTCTTGCGTAGAGCAAGATAAGTAGCTCGTATTCTGGCAAGTGTGAAGCAATATCAAACTATCAAATCACACGAAGTAAATATCCGAAACTATTATTCACAAGCTTTATTTACGTGCTGCATTTATTATCGTACAAACATCGCGCAATGACAATCCATAGCAATCATTACGGCATGAACAATATCAATACAATACATAAAGATACATGCAATTAATAAACCTCTCACTTACAAGTCAAACTATTCAAGCGTTCGAACCAGTCTCCCACTGTCGTACAGGCTAGCTCTCAATGCAGATTCAAACACCACTCGCAGACTCATGCGACCTCTCCATTCAAACACCTAAGCCCGTCTGCCAGCCTTGGCGTTCTACACGCTACACGGCGCTCACGTCAGCTGGTGTGACCCCTGCCAGGTTCACGGGGTGTACTGCTGATCAGCGGTCGTTTAAGCGTCACTCAATTGCTGTGCTTGGTTGCTTATACGGGCGTCGTCGAAGACGCCGCATTCCCTCTGCAGTGTTTAACATCACTCAGGGTTGCGTGTTGTTATGTTGTCTGGCGTTGGTACAGACAACGCGTCGCAACCTCGGATGTGAGACCTTGACACTCTCCACACCCCTTTTTCATGAAAGGATTTCCTTTCATGTACAATATATATAGGTGTTATTAAACCTGTCAAAGTCGAACATTATACCTTAATAGTTATTATAATTATATACAGGTGACTAGTAAACAATATGTATACAACAATTGTGTTGCACTATGAAGTACAACAGTCAAGTACAATCTATTTAATGGGCATTACCTCGCTGTGACACAGCTAGTCCGGTAGGTATCGGCTAAACTGGCCCCTACCCCACAACCAAGAACAAAAATACTAAAATCATCAGGTCAAGCCGTGAGCATCTCCCTCTGAGATAGCTCCATCATCAGACCTCTGTTTAGAGTTTCTAATGAAGGTCAACAGTTTTGGCAATATACTGTCCATATCTAAACGACGTCAGATTGACATGTTATCTATCAAGCACACATGTTAATGGTTACAATACATATTTACATATCACCAAGAGTTTAGAGTAATGTCCCCTGGTTGTTATACAAAAAATTTAGGAACAATAATTTATCGTTGTTTACAAGACATAAATTACCACTGCAAATTTATTTCTTAGTGTCATACTTTGATACTTATTGACAAATGTGCACAAAAAGTCACGTTTGTAAAGAAGCAATCAAGTTACAATGCTGAGATTACATATTATAAAAATCGACATATACAATTCCGTATATGGACATATTTTAAATCACATTTTAATACAATCGTCATACATTTATAGACTTTTTAGCGGAGTCTGCTAACTTTTAAATTAATATGCAAAAAATACTCGGAAGTATACAGCTGTACTATTTTACACATGTGTTGTGGTGTCATTCACACGACATTAGTCCGTTCTGGATGGATATTATATAAACGGAGTAGTAGTTGTTACTATCAGCTGTTGAATCATTTCTTCCGCCTTCTGCTCGGATTGTACTGTCGCAGTCATCTTTTGTACCTTGTTAAAACATCTTGGACACATCGGTCTGGATACCTTCAGGATTACATCACGTTGTAGTGGCTTGGTAAGTTCCTGTAGTGTTGTCCAGTGACACTTCTCTGTAGTGTCTGGTTGTTACAATATTTATGTATTTACAATTATAATTACATTCTTTCTCATCTCTCACAGTTATACAACACATTAGTTTACATAATACTGATTCCATTCTTTCACATATCTCACAATTATACACGCATTCATTCACATGATAATAATAAGAATCCAAATATGTACATAATTTATATACATTGGGAGATATAATCTACCCCATCACATTGGTGTACACAGCGTTACTGACACATTGTTACAATTGGCTGTGGTACTGAGCACTATCTACGTTGCAGTTTTATACACCCTCTGCACTGTGCTCTGGTGTTGACTGGGTATTAGGTTCGTCGTATGGACATCTCGACAAAAGATCTGCAAGACAAGACAGTTTTGTGAACCCTTTATATGGTTAATTTCATAGCTATAGTCCTGCAGAAGAAGGGACCATCTTGCCACCTTGCTGTTACTTGGCGTTCCTCTGGTAACAATTGTCAGCGGACTATTATCTGTTTCAATAATGAAATGTTTGCCTAACAAAAATCTAGAAAGTTTACGTACCGAAGATACCATGGCAAGAGCCTCGAGTTCCGGTGTACTATAATTTTGTTCGCTGGTGTTCAGTTTTCGAGAGTCGTAGTATACTGGGTACAAGATTTGGTCGTGTTCTTGGAGAAGCACACCTCCAATGGCTACGGAGCTCGCATCACATCTTAATCTAAAAGTAATATTCAAATTTGGCAATTTCAGAATAGGTGATTTAGAAAAATATGAAAGAATCTTCGTAAATGCTGGCCTTAAACATTCACTGTTTACAATCACATTGGGGTGTTTATTTGTTAGTAGATCAGTGAAACATTTGGTCAATTCTGCAAAATGAGGAATAAACTGTCTATAATAGTTTAAAAGACCTAACACACTTCGCAACTGTTTCTTAGTTGTCGGAAGCGACAATTTCAAAATTCTGGACATGATGTTATCGTCAGTTGATATAAAGCCCTTTGAGATCTTATAACCCAAAAATGAAATTTCCTGAAAGGCTATATCAACTTTGGAAGGTTTTACAGTCAGTCCATGATGTCTAATCCTGTCAAATGTCTGTTGTAGTGCTGTTATGTGATCTGTCATGTCCTTTGTGTGTATGCAAATGTCGTCCATGTACCAAATGATGTTAGCAATGTCTGTCAAAAGAATTCTTGTCATTCTGACGAAGGTAGCCGGTGCATTGACTAATCCGAAAGGTAGTTTACACCATTCGTATAAACCCCACGGTGTGGCAAATGCAGTCAGATGTATACTGTCAGGATGTACAGCTATCTGCCAGTAACCTTTCGTCATGTCAAGTTTGGTGAAATAACGTGAGTCAGATAGTTCAGTCAGGATGTCTTCACAGTTGCTCATCGGTTCTAAATCCAACTGTGTAATGCTGTTGAGTTTATGATAGTCCACACAAAGTCTGATAGTTTTGTCTTTTATTTCGTACTAAAACTATTGGTGAACAGAAATGAGATTGTGAACGTCGAATGATATGATTTGCTTCTAAATCAATGATTTCTTGATGTAGTTTTTCCTTATAGTGTATAGGGATAGAATACGGTCTACACTTGATAGGAATGTCGGATGTCAAGATGATTTGGTGCTGAACTAAATCTGTCTGTCCTGGGCTGTCAGAAAACATCGTCCTTTACTCTTGTATCAGTTGTCTGCAACTGTCAGTCTGTGTCTGCGTTAGTTTAGGATTTACCTTAATGTCCTGTAAGTTGGTCGTCGTGTCAAGAACTGGTGTCGGTATCTCGTCAGTGTCGTTGTCGTCCGTCTGGTCCACTATGGTGGTGCTTGCTGCAGTTTCTACTTGGTCGTCTTGCCTGTGGTAATATGGTTTGAGCATGTTAATATGGAAAATTTTATGTTTGTCCCTAACTGCAATTTCGTAATCTACCGTCAAAATTTGTCATAGTACTTTGAACGGTCCTTGCCATGAGTCAGTTAGGAGATGTCTATCACTTGGCAAAAGAAGAAGAACGTCCTGTCCTGGTGTCAGTGTAATAGTTCTATTTCCTCTGTTAGCATATTGTCGGTAGATAGCTCCTGATTTTTGGAGAGCTTCTTTAGCTAACACACATGATTTCATAATTCTGTCACGCAATGATGTTACATGTTCATATGGTGAAATGGGTTTAGGCAAAGTTGTACTTTCAGTCAACATAGATTCATACAGAGATAATGGGCCGCGTGGTTGTGCACCATATAACATTTGAAATGGTGAGAACCCAGTGCTGGAATGGGGCACTTCCCTATATGCAAATAAAATTGCAGGCAGATAAGTATCCCAATCTTCAGGGTGTTTTTGGGTTACCTTAGAGAGCATATGTTTCATATCGCCGTTAATCTTTTCCACGATACCGGTGGAATGCGGGTGGTAGGGACTGTTGAAGCATTGTTTAACACCCAACATTTTGGTAAAGGCTTGTGTAGCTGAGGCAATAAACTGGCTACCCCGATCTGAAAGGATGGTATCAGGGAATCCTACCCTAGCAAAAATATGAAAGAACACTTCCATGATGTCTTTGGAAGTTATGTTCCTCATTGGAATCGCTTCTGGCCAACGAGTACATAGATCAATGAGTGTTACAATGTACCTATTACCTCTTGATGTTACATGGTTAAGAGGACCAACTATATCGACCGAGAACTTTTCAAACGGTCTACTAGCTAAATCAGTAACTTGCAATTCAGCTTGTGGGTGTTTACCCTTTTTGACAAGCTTTTGACAGATATCACACGATCTGCAATACTGTTTGGTGTCGTTGCAAAACTTTGGCCAATAAAATTGAGTAAGTAACCTTGCTCTAGTTTTAGCATACACCATGTGTCCGGCAAAGGGTATGTCATGAGCTAGATTCAATGCTTGTTTGCGGTTTTCTAATGGTAGCACTGTTTGTTCTATAGTGCTGGAACCTTTGGTGTAATACCGTGTTAGAATTCCGTTCTTCAGAGCAAAGTACCATTGAGCATTCTTTGCTACTCTTGGTTTGTGGCCTACAAGTTTAAAATACTTTTGCAAAGATCGATCGGCTTTTTGAGATGTTATAAACTTCTCCCTAGTTGTTTCAGGAGATGTTACAACTGGACTTACTCGTTGTAAAGCCTCTGTCTGATCGATTCGATCTTGCATCTGTGCAGTAGATCTAGTTACTGCATTTATTACATCACAACGATCATTCTCATCACATGTTGATGTCACATTCACACAATTACATGTATGTTCTGGCATAGCCAGATTGGCATTTGTACATTCAGTTACAGGTGGTAATGCATCATGAATGGTGATTTGTGATGAAGGTGAAATGGTAGTATCAATATTACAAATGACAGTTGATGTACTACTGTCATGTGGCATGTCATTCACTTCAGGAAGGTTTCCAATGATAACATCACAGCAAGGATTGGTTAATGCTGCGCATTTAACCTTTCCTGTAAGGAATGGTGTAGTTATATATGCCCATGCAAGTGGATATTTCTCTATGTTCCCTGAGAATGTCCTGCATGTGACATATTTACCACTATATTGTGATGGTAAAATATAATCTCTCTTTACACCAATAAGAGTACTTCCGCTATCACGTAAAACTGTGGCAGCTCTACCATTAACATACCCTTTATGGATGTTTAATTTACCTAGGGAGTTTACTACAAAATTGGCCTCCTCATTGGTAACAGGTATGGAATGGCCGCATGTTAACATGCCATCCTCATGAAACTGATCACAAATGGTACATTTTTCATGATGGAACACATCAATGGAATGTGCTGAGTTTACTGGGTGATCTTGTACACTTTCATCTTCTGAAGAAGAACTGTCATACATGGCTACATTAGCCTTTCTGGTCATTGCCTTGCCTTTACAATCTTTACGCCAGTGACCAAAAGCCTTACAAAGATAACATTTGGTAAGTTTTCTGTAGTTCTTCCTTTCTTTATCTTGCTTAGAAATGTAATTATGCAAGTAAGCAGTGTACCCAGGATGTTGGTCACACATATCATTTGCATTGTGTGAGTATTGGCAATATCGGCACTGATAAAAGTTCTCTGCAGCTTGTTTATAAGGTCTTTGTTTGTTATTTGACCCTGACTGATATTTGCCATATGTAGCTGCTGCTACAAAGTCTGTGCTGGTCAGACTACTAGAGAAACATAGCTTATTGGCTGAAAAATAACCAGAGCCACGACTTTCAATCTGTTGGACACTTTCATACTGACATTCCAACAAAAATTTAGAAAAGGGGGGTGGGAGAGATGTGATAATCTTATCTCTCAACATAAGATCAACTAATTTGTCATAACTTCCATTTACTTTGGCTGCTGACAGCCATTTAGAAAAAATATTCTGAATTTCTGAGATGTAATCAGAGAACGTGTGTGTAGGCTTAGGAGACAACTTCCTAAACTGTTCTCTATAACCTGATTCATCTAGTAAAAAATGCGACATAATTTTCGCTTTAATGTACAGATAATCTTCTTTCAGGTCATTTGGGATCGACTCTATGACTTTCAGAGGTTCCCCAGAAAGACTTCTTACATATACTATACCCCATTCAGGTTTCGGAATTTTGTAATGATCCATGACAAATTCAAAATTTTGGGTGAATTCTGCTATGCAATCACCTGTGTTGTAACTTTTAATCAGACCTTGGTACTTCTTGTGAGGTTGATCTTTGTCTGTTTCTCTATTAGCTTTATCTTTAGAAGATTCAGATTTTAGCTGTTCAATTTTCAGTTGTGTTTCTAACTCTTCTCTCTTACTTTGGGCTAAGATCTCAGCTTGCCTCATTGCAGCTTCTGACTGTGTCTGCTGAAGCTTTAGAGCAGCTTCTGATTGTGCCTGTTGAAGCTTTAGAGCAGCTTCTGAGTCTGCCTCCTTCATTTTTAACGCCCTTTCGGCCGCTCTCTCATTCCGCTCAATAATTTGCTCTTGTTTCACGAGGTATTCTGCATATTTACTTTCACTCCATGTTCTCAATCCCTCACCAGACATATTCATTTTTAAACACATTTCAATGAAATCGTTTAAAGAAGACATGATGAACAATACGTATGATGGAATGAATATAAACAAAATTACTTATGGTGTTAGTAATTTACAAATATTTCTAGCACAGTTGGTGTTTAAAGCCAGACTAACGAAAGTATAAAGAGAAATGAAAAAAATTTTATACTCAAGTAATCCTTGGGCAATGTGCTGTCCAGTGGTGCTCAAAATCACACTGGAATGTCCTTCGGGTTGACGCACAAAAATTTTTTGAAGTTTACGAAGCTCAGGTAAAGTTGACACAAAAAAAACCTGTACTTTTGAAACTAAACGAAATTAGAACGTTTGTAAATGTATGGTGTATGTAATGTCACTGAAGTCTGTATAGGTTTGTATGCTGTCAAGTATTATTGTTAGTCGTTACCACAATCAACAACTTTCACGCTCACACTAACCCTACTCAATGACATTCAAGAGCACGGCCGCCATTTTGGATTTTAGTTCTTAAATTGGTTGAATTTGGCGATAAGTCTGAAGACGCCTCGGTTGGCTTCAAATAATGTCTTAACACTTATAATTTAATGAAATCAATAATATTTAACCGTTACTTTACTCTAATCTATGACTTGCGCACTTCTATTAACATCTTCACATTCGATTCAAAACCTCGGACAAAAAAAATCTACAAGTTCGCATTCAGTTCAAAACCCGGACGAAAGCCACCACGTTCGCACTTGTCAGAGTCTTGCGTAGAGCAAGATAAGTAGCTCGTTTTCTGGCAAGTGTGAAGCAATATCAAACTATCAAATCACACGAAGTGAATATCCGAAACTATTATTCACAAGCTTTATTTAAGCGCTGCATTTATTATCGCACAAACATCGCGCAATGACAATCCATAGCAATCATTACGGCATGAACAATATCAATACAATACATAAAGATACATGCAATTAATAAACCTCTCACTTACAAGTCAAACTATTCAAGCGTTCGAACCAGTCTCCCACTGTCGTACAGGCTAGCTCTCAATGCAGATTCAAACACCACTCGCAGACTCATGCGACCTGTCCATTCAAACACCTAAGCCCGTCTGCCAGCCTTGGCGTTCTACACGCTACACGGCGCTCACGTCAGCTGGTGTGACCCCTGCCAGGTTCACGGGGTGTACTGCTGATCAGCGGTCGTTTAAGCATCGCTCAATTGCTGTGCTTGGTTGCTTATACGGGCGTCGTCGAAGACGCCGCATTCCCTCTGCAGTGTTTAACATCACTCAGGGTTGCGTGTTGTTATGTTGTCTGGCGTTGGTACAGACAACGCGTCGCAACCTCGGATGTGAGACCTTGACACAAAGTCATTTATATAGCTTATATTTGCATACATATGTAACTTCAAATCCTTTCAGACTGACTGTAAACATAAGATGGAGAGTGAATTACCATCAAGTGTCAAGATAGAACAACCTGAAGTCTGTCTAGGTCAGGGTAAGATTAAGTGCAATATAATGTAACAGTTAGTTGAATATTCTTTACAGGATGTTGCAGTCAACCCCAGCATTTATTGGCTGTGTGTAACTTACTAGATAATTCTACATTTAGGAGTTTGCCATTGCTTTCTAAATTGTCAAAGCATTATACCATCAAAATCAACACAATAGCAGAATATAAATCTACTCAGACACTGGGAAAAATAAAGTCTTAGGTGTGACCAAGTATCCACCAGGATCAGTGCACAACTCTGCAGTTGAGGAGAGCAGAGCACTCTCTTGTCTTGACAATAGGAAATCGCTGTCAAGGGCTGAGGTAAAAGACCCCTGTGTGAATATGAAAGGCAAGGGAAAACCACTGCATTATCTTTGCAAGACAAGTCTAAAACAAGAACGTGGAATGTCAGGACATAGTTGAGATAGGAAAGTTACATAATGTAATAAATGAAAATGTGAAGAGTAATATCCTGGGCATGATTGAGATGAGGAAGGGAGATTTGGTGAAGTAACAACAGACAAACACAGAATAATTTGTTCAGGAGGTAATACCTAACCAGAGTATGATCAGCATTGCCAGTAGTGGGTTGTGCTCAATCTTCAAACCTCAAATCCCAAAACAACCAAATAAATCAATGGTTATTTGATTAAATCAGATAGTTATTATTGTCAAATTCAAATTCAAACAAAGAGATATAAATGTTGTACAAGTGAAGGTACCAAACAACAAGCAGTAATGAAGTGGAAGTACAAACATTTTATGACAAATTAGAAATCGTGATGGGTGAGAACACTTAAGTTATTCACATGTCACTAGAAGTAGTGTCTTTAGGGGGGTACTGGCCGTAGTCGAGGGGGTACCGCACGCGAGGGGGGGGGGGGACCAAAACAACACCTCCAGGGGGCCACACCAAATGCGTGTGGGGGGGGAAGATACCCCATGGGCCCCAGGGTGGTACGCACACACACACACACACGCACAGCCCCGGGGCGCCCTGTCATCTGGCGCGAGAGACCGAGCACATTAGGCTTCACACGGGTCTCCAGACTCAAGCTGGTAAACTCCAACTAATTAGAGCCATAACCCCCATTGGGTATACCAAGATGCATAAGTGGCTACGGCGGAGGTTTGTAGGGTGTTGTCAAAACATCCCCAGGGGGGCTATACCGCACATGCCCCCCAACACGGACTATTAAGGACGCACTGTCAGAGCAGGGTCGCAGAGCTGTGGGAAGCGGCCACAGGGCCTACCCTCTAGGGAATCAATGATTTAGAGCTCTGCACCCACCACCATAGCATGCCTTCATGTCAGTGGTTCAAGAGCCCTACAATATTCTGTGGGAAGCCTTCGAGGAGACAATTTTGTGACTATCACCTCCGTATAATAGAATGACGCGGTAGAAGGATAAGTGTGGGAACAATAATCATTCTTACACCCTGGGGGTGGAGATCTCTAGGGACACCACCAGATTGTTTGGAGACTATTGTTGAGGAGGTCCGGAACAGCCATCAAGTTAACTCCCCTCCTGATGAAGAAATTCAAACCTGTACGCCAGTCAACACCACATCTGGCAAAAATGATCACGCTGGAAGCTGTGTGACCGAAAAGCTTAAGCGTGATCGAAAAGTTTTAGCTTGACTAGTTTTACTGAACGAGACACATTTGCCTGCACACCGACCGAACGTTTTTCTCGCTGCGTGAGAAACGAAGCAACCACAGAAACGAAGCAACCACATGATGTGTGCCACACATGTGATCGTGAGTTAGGAGAACGGTATGAGGCCGCAATAAAGGATTTGCCAGAGGTTGAGGACATCCCTTCATGGAGAAATTCATCAATGTGAAAGAGGCCATGAAAAAAAGAGCGCGCTAGAACAGCCTAGTGAGCGGGCTTTCTGACTGGAGGGCCGAAGTCAGAAAGTTCTTTTTTCACATGCAAGTCAGCGGAAACTTTATGACGAATTTCAGCCCACAGTTGATGAAATTTCAAAGATTCATTCAGAATTAATTTAAATTCAGCGTCAGAAATTTCATGGTCCTGCAAGGCCATTGAGACAAGATCGGAGATGGATAAAAGTTTAGATTCAACCAAAATCCTAATCTCATCGTGTTTCTTGGCTTTAAGCTCACATCTGTGAGCCGCCAACTTGCCGGCCACCCCCAATAGACCACAAATGAGGGCACCTATCTCTAGGCTGAAGACAACAGGGGTCGCAATGGCGGTTGACAGAAGCCCCTTAATCCAAGACGTTCACAGCCCGGTGGTACTTCTTATACAACAGACCGTTTTTCATGCTCACCTCCAAGCTCTTCTGTAGTCTGGTGATCTCTTGAAGGCGAAAGGCCTTGTCGGGTGCCATCGTATATTAGCCACGAGTGCCCATATCTTCAACTTGAGGTTATATGGTTTGAATACTTCTCAGTGACAGGTCTTGTGGTAAACAAAAGCTTGATAAGATGAATCCAAGGTGAAACCTTAACACCCCCCAAAACATTAAGTTCTTCAAATAATTTTACCTCAACTGTCGGATCTGTCACCCTCACAACTGCTTTACCTTCAGTGAAAGTAATAACAACCCAGACCACTACCGTGCACTTCTGAGATTTTACCCTAAAACCTGTCATAACATCCCCCAAATTTGTAAAAGGCCCACTTGTAAGAAGGAGCTTGATATATATATATATATATATAGCGCTCCCTGGGGGAGGGGAGAAGAAATATTTGGGCAAGGGCTGGTAGCCCACCACCTAAACAAGGTCGTAAACAGCGTTGTTGCCTTTAAGACACAAAACACCTTCAACATTGCCATTTTGTACCCTACTGGCTTCCACGACGGCAAGTATACATGGTAGTGCTCCCATGTTTGTAAGGTAGTCAAATTTTCTGTCTCGCCAAGCAATATAGGGATTTTTTAACCTCAAACCATAGCTCTCAGTCGGGAGGCCCGAATCGGGTGTCCACATACTCCCTCGCAGCCACTTTAACCACCTCGGAATGTTTTGCAAGCTCACCATCATAGGTCTTTGCCACGTCTTTGACACGCTCATCTACATATTTTTTCGTGGCCGCCTCATTATCCACTGTAGGGTCTGGGAGGCTAGTGATATAGTTACCATGCATATCAAGATTGCCTGTCAAGGTTCCCCCCACAAGTTGAAGATAATCTTCCAAACCTGTATCAACATAAGCCTTTGTGGCCATATCTTGGGTGCGCTCATATAGCCCACTTAACATCAGCCCCTTGGTAATCAACATACTTTTTAGTGGCCGCATCTTGCTCCCCAACTGGTTCAGCGACTCCGGTGATTCTATTGGCACCCATATTGATTTCCTCAGACATCGTCCCCCCAGACAGCAGAAGGTTAGAGAGCCGCTCCGTAAAACCTCACGTTGCAGCATCAGTAGGTGGAGAAGGTTCCCCCATATTAGTGAGACAAAGCCCACCCATGGATAGTATACCCTACATAGTGTCCCCATACTTACGCACGAGCCCAGCCTGGCTAAGCTGGACGACAGTCCCAGCCTCTCCACCGCACTTTCCAACAGACATGGTTCATAGCATACACAGTATGGTGTCTTCAAATTTCCGCCCACCCGCCAGCCCACGAAGCACATGAAGACATAAATGGCCACAGATCACATCGTCAGCCCTCTGCAGTTGAAAAGTTTGGATGCACACAGGACACCCTAGATAATCCAGGATCTGGTGAGGGTCAAGCCCAAAACTATTGAAGTAAATCGCCATAGGCCCCGCCCTGTAATAAGCTACCCGAGTGGGTCCCCTCACCCTCTGATGAGTCTAGATTGACTATCCCACACTCCGGATCGTGTAGAGCCATGGGTAGATCATCGCGCAAAAACACACCGCGGAAATTGGGTATATCCTTAGCCGCCTTCTCAATATCGAAGTTACTTAATGCTTCTTTTTTTTCGCGCCTCTGCCCCTAGAGAGGTACACATCTTTTCCAACCAACTCGGCTTTATCAAGAGCAGTGATCATAGGACCATAAATAGGATGTCTCCCCATGATATCCTTTAATGCAGACGGCAAACCCCGCCCTTCCATCACCCGATTATGACGAGCCTGGTCAACCGCCTGGGCAATACTTGCAGCCCCACCAGCCAGCCCTCCTAGAATGGGAAGTGCCTTGGTTAGGATGGACAGCATGGCCCCCCAATGCGGGGAAAAACCCACCCACCTTAACCATCTTCTTAATCTGACTCTTCGAGAAGTTGAGCTCAGCCCCAGAACCCGCAGCAACATTCTTCTTAATGTGGCGCTGGGTTAGGCCGACACTATCGGCACCATGCAGCTGCTCCACACCCAGGCATAGGGTGGTGCCAGTGCCGTCTTTCGCAGCCTTGACCAACGCCTCTTTCTGCCCTGGAGAGAGGCTCAGCCCATATGGTATCAGCGCCATGGTTATCTTTGTATACCCCAAGTGTTTAATTCAAGACAGTAGTAAACTTCCTGCCATCAGATGCCAAGACCAGAAACTTATCTGCGATGATCACGGCGAAAGCCTTAGTGTCTGCAGGCACAGCAAAATCGAACTCCACCTTGAGGGTGATAGCTTGAACAGCGTTCTTAATGGCTTCAGACTGGGCCCGCAAATCAATAACATGTATGGGGTAGAGGGCAACAAAATCCATAGGGTTCGCCAGATTGGACTATGGTAATACCATAGAACGCCTCCTTGAAGTCTGCAAATGCTTTGTAGGCCCGAGAGGTTCTATACTCAGCAAAATTGATATTCATATCCACTAGAGGGTAGCGTGCGCTGTTGATCAGGGCATGAATATTCTTCACCCGCACATGATCAAATACGACACTATTCTTCTTCTGGTCGTTTTCACGGTTAGTTTGAAAAGCTACCAGGATCCACTGAGGTTTCTCTGTTTGGGATTTAACTCCCAACTGCCAAATGAAGGAAGTGGACTGCGGCACCGCCAAGCTATCGCACTGTAAGGCATGGAAAGCCACAGGCACATTAACTTTATTCTCTATCAGGGTCACGAGCGAGCTCATATAGCTCAGAGAGGGTATAACGTGAGGCATCATCCAGGCAATCTTGGACAGTTCAACCTTACCGTTTGGTGGGGCGCGCACAGCCGGCCTGCCAGGCACAGCAGCCCTACCTTCCACAGCCGGTACTGCAGCCATAGCCATCTGCTTGAAAGCACTGCGATGGATGGCATGAGCATTGTTCTGGCGGTCTAACAGTAGGGATTGCTTCACACCATAGAGCACCTTCTTATAATCATTGCAAAACCCAAAGAAATATTTGAGTGGAACACAGAAACTGAAGTTGCCCTTAGTTGTATGTTTATTCATAACGATAAGCCGCCTCCTTTCCCAACCCGAATTCCCCTCCACAGCTGCCCTCTCTCCTGAGTCCTTATACCAACACATATTGAGACCTTCACCCCAAGCAAAGTCCTCCCTATATGACAGAAGGGTCATCATGGTGGTAGCCTGCCCAGGATATGACACATCATCGATGGTGTTGTTAAGCTGGTAAGTATTTTGTTGAACATGAACGCGACAGCGTTGTTAACCAAGGCCACTTGCCTATTCGCATCATAGGGAGCATCTCCAACAGCCTTGAGCCGGCTTTCTACTAGAAGATAGCTCTTGGAGGGGAGTGTGAAGGCATCCTGAGTGTATATCAATCTGGATAGTGGTATTCTGGTTGAGAGCAGCTGGGTTCTGTGACTCATACTCCCGATACTCAAAGGACTCAGTACCTTCAACATGCACAGGCTCGGTAATTTCAAGCATGGAAGTGCGGAGCTCCTCCATGGTGATATTATAAATGCCTAATCTTATCTCTAATTGTCTTGAAACCACCACCTCGGCTGGTGATGTCCAGCGACTCCAGACTGGGCTGGGCTGTGAGCTGCGACCCCGGACTGGACTGGACTGCGAGCTGCTTCAAGACCTCAGTACTCTTAGCTGTGAGTTCCCTTTTCAGCTGGGGCGGTAAAGACTTGTCCTGGAGGGCGTCCACCAGCTTTTTTACGGCAGCACCCCCGGTGGCCACCGACTCCGTCGTCTTGGCTACATTCCTAACTAAGGGGCTGCCGACAAATTTGGCGACCTTACTGACTGCACTGGGTATCACCTTAGCACCTGAAGAGACCAGACTTCCAACCGCCCGAGCTGCTGAGCCCAACCAATCGAACACCCCCCCCCCCCACCCACCCGCACCCATCGGCGTTGTAAAATGCACATGGTTACACACTGCGAATGTGTAGCCATATAGTTATTTGCTCGTCTCTAAAGTTTAATTGTGCACCATCTTGGTCAGTCAACCAGACGCGGATGCTGTGTATACTGCCAGCTTGGGTGATGGGGAGGTAGACAGCAGTTCTGGGAGACTCTTAAGATCTTATAGCTGGGGCACACGTTGGGGAAGAATGAGTAGATGGTGGGGTGGGTGCCCCCTCCCAGGTAAGATCCACTCACCACATTGCAATTATCCAGAATACTATTCACATGTAAGATGTCTATTGGTTTCTCCCCTTCTTTATACCCCTTAGTAAGTATTTGTGGGTTAAACCCAAGTACTTTGCGCAAAGACGAAGCGCCCATGTCGACCTCATAGTCGGGACTGGTTATCTTTATGAAGGCTTGAAGGGTTGAGGGGTTGGGTCCTATGGTGATGTCTTCTTCTTCTGCGTTCATCCGGATTTGTTTTTTTTTTCGGATGTGACTGCGTTGTGCCTGTTTACAGCAGAGCTGCGTTCTTGCGCCGTTAGGCCGACACATCCGACTTCTGCGGGCATTTGTTGACTGGGTTAACCTTCCCGGGGCTATGGTGATGTAATACTTCTCCTCAGCCTTCTCATTCCAATCCATGGCCTCCTCCATCTTTCTTTGAATCTCTTGATTGATCTGGGCGAGCTATTGTGATGGTTTTCCACTCCTTCTCCACGCGGTAGACGAAAGTATTGTTGGTGGAGTTAACATTGCTGATGGAGTTGTAGGTCTCTAGATTAAGCAAGGCAAGCTGGTATGACTTCTGGGGGTCAATCAAGGTACAGCGCTGGGGAGTAGTAGGTTGTCCAGTCGCTTTTATCTGACGTCACCACCAGGGACATATTCTCCTTCGGCGCGAGTCGCACCTCCATCGCCGCGAGCTGGTCGCGGATTTCTTTCAACACTTGAAGCTCCATGTTTAATGAACGAAGATCCTTCTGTTCAACTTCAGGGCTTGCTCCTTAGAGATTGCCCCACTGTGCATAAGCTCATCCAATATTGCAGATATTTCTGTGTCAACTCCCGTATTCTCCGCCTCCTTCGAGGCTACTAACAGGGCTAGGCGCTCCACCAGAATGTTGGGATCGATGTAGTATAACACACCGCTACCACAGATTAGTCCGTATTTTCTCCCTTTTTTATTATAAACCGGTATTTTAGCTAGTTGAGCCAGCCGGCTAAATGTCTAAATAGCCTGTGGGGTGTATTGCTTTGTTTTAACGAACCGTTTGGTTAGGAGATCATACAGTGTCTCATCTGCCGGTGCCGACAATACTAGGGTATCCCCATCAAAGGCTTGCAGCCTTTCAAGACAATTAGAGATAAGTCTAGGCGTTTATAATATCACCATGGAGGAGCTCCGCACTTCCATGCTTGAAATTACCGAGCCTGTGCAGCCTTAGATCAGTAATTAGGGCGCCGAATTTACCTCCTCGGAGTTTCAGCCCTTTGCCACGGACGACGACCTCACTCCGATTATCCAATATAAATTTAATATGCTCCCTGTATGTCTTTATACCAGCCGTATCTCGGTCTGGTTTTTGAATTTCCTCCTCATTGGTGGTGGCTCTCCTCTTCATCCCTCTGAGCTCGTTTGAATTGAGTTTTATGGTGTCATCAATGATGGCTTTAAGCACATCATTTGATTCGTTGAGGATCTCGCTAGGCATCTTATATCCATACCTCCTAATAATTTCCTCATCCAAGTGCCGATCTACATCAACTATAATGGGTGGACTCTCCGGGGGACTCGCAAACTCCTCTTCTGAGGCGGCCTGGGGTGCGGCAGACGGTCTGCCCAACGCCTCAATGGTCTGACCTCTGGTCAGGCCTAACTCGTTAGTCAGTCTGTGTCCTGGATATTCTAGCCAAATCGCCGGTCTGCGCTCTGACGATTTTGTGAAATGGCCCAGTTTGTTGCTCTGACTGCTCGGCTACCGCTTTAGTAATTGGTGTGAAGAGCTTAGCAGCCTCCTCCTGTAAATCCGCTTCCCCCAACCTCTCCGCCAGAAACCGCTGCCCCAGGCAGTCCTGACGTGCTAGATAATCTTTCACAAAAAAGCATTACACTTTGCCTGGTTAGTCACATCGGCCCACATGTTGTTGTTATAGCGATGTCATATATCTAAATAGAAGACCTCGGGATATAGAACCGATCGATCCCATATCGGTATTTGTCATTGTGGGCCTTGCTGGTCAGGTCGATCACCGCGAAACCATAAGGCTTGCTAGTGCACGCTGTGAGGAACTCCCTGAATTCTTCAAAGGGCATGTCACCACCAACATAGGAGTCGTGGATGGCGCGCAGGTTCTTCGTGTCTTGGTTGAAGATCACCAGTAGATTAGCATTATATTGCCTGCTTGGGAATTCTGAAGAAGCTCTGAGTTAGGTAGAATGTGTCGGCGCCACCGTGCCGGCCCTGACAGAAGTACTTCTCAATCGGTCCCTGCTTCTCCAGCATGACATCATCAAAGACCATGACAGCTCTCTCTTCAGGGTTCAGGTCCTCGACGGGGATGATGTTCTCGGCTGAGCTATGACAGGCGGCAATGTCTTGCCCCGCGACCTGCCCGGCGGACTCAGCCCAATCCTGGAGGAACTGGTACTTGTCCTGCCCCAAAGACTTTGAGTACAGGTGCAGTCGGTCGTATTTAAGGTAGCCCGGCTTCAGCAGTAGGTTGAGCATCATGTTTGTCTTTCCACACCCTGATGGACCGCACACAACACAACAAATGGTGTCTGGCAGCAGCCAGTGGTGGTGGTGGCGGGCTTTGTCCTCAAGATCGAAGTTGGTTATCTCCATCAATAAAATATATTTAAACATCTGCATTGTCTTCAGTATGTATTGCCTGCGTTGTAAGAAGCGGACTCCTACGTTGGAGGAGTCGGAGGTCGTGTTGAAGAATGATCGAATGACAAAGCGCAGCATCTGTGAAGTTTGTGGGGCTAAGAAGAGCGAGATAACTGGTATAGGGCTCCTCACTGAATATGTTGCCTATGCCTGAGATGCATATGAGGCTGCCTAAGGGTGTCAGCTCTGAGGATGTCCCTGGGGGATCTTTCCAGAATACAGGGAAATATAGCTACTGTGTCCCTTTCACTAAACTAGATAAGTGGTTGGCCCAAGGCTATGTCGGGGCTAACTCACTCGACCAGGCCTGCAAAGCCCATGACATTGCTTATGTGGCTCATAGCGATACGGCTAACCGCAACGTTGCTGATGACATCCTAGCCACGGCGGCTGCAAATATTGTGGAGTCTGGTGATGCCCCCGACTGGGAGAGGCGCGATGCTCGTACAGTCTCGGCCCTGATGTCTGCCAAGAGCTGCTTTGGTATGGGTGCGCCCTCGTTTTGAATATATAGACACCTGAAGTATATTCAATATGTATTGCCTTCGGTGTAAGAAGCAAACCCCCACTAGGGGTGGGACTTTTACTAGGATGAGAAACATGCGGTCGTGTAAGTGTGGCACCTGTGCTGTGTGTGGTGGAAGGAAGAGTCAGATTGTTGGTGGTAAAGGACTCATCCTTGGGCCCAACTCACCACTCAAAGATATCCCCGTCTTGGGCTGGCTGTTATAACATGTTGATATGTGTTATTGCTTTACAGTAATGGAACGTGTTTACTACAGCCCGCAAGGTTATTGGAAAGGGCTTTCAGCTGTGAAGAAGCTGCCGCGGCGGCTAAGGTTAGTGAGGCCGATGAACGGGAGTGGCTTCATAAGCAGGCTATCTGGCAAATCTACCTACTAAGGCCTCGTTACATTCCACGGCCCCACATTGATGAGTCCACACCGAATGCTGTCCATCAAGCAGATCTCTTGTTTCTCCCACACGATCGCGTCGGTCGTAAGACATATGAGTATGCTTTAACGGTAGTCTTTGTCGCCTCGCGCTATAAGGAGGCTGAGCCACTAACACACAAGGGCAGTGAGGTGGTCGCATCGCTGCTTGGTCGGATCTATAAATGTGGGCTGCTCAAATGGCCTAATCTTTTGCAAACTGACCCCGGGCGGGAGTTTATGGGTGCTGTCAGTCAGATTGCTGCTAGGCATAAGACACAGGTATGCCATCGGCAGGCTGGGAACCAACGCCAGCAAGCGATTGTCGAGCGGTTCAACAGCACTCTGGCAGAGAGACTGTGTGGGGCCCAATATGCCCAGGAGTTGTTGTTCGCTGCCCGAGGCTCAGATGAACGGTCAGTTGAATGGGTGAGGGCTCTACCCCAGGTAGTCGCCGCGGTCAACAATGAGGTGACTCATTTGACTGGCAGGAAGTCAGCTGAGGCAATTAAGGATTCGTCTGTGTTCCATGCTCCGGCCACTCCAGCCCACCATGCCATTAAGGAACTTGTGATTCCTGCCGACTCTCTAGTCAGGTATCTCTATTCAGCGGGCGAGCTCGAAGGGGGCCAGCATCGGGCGACTGATCCTACATGGTCACTGTCTTTGCATAGGATTCATCATACCACCCAGCAAGAGGACCAGCCCACTCTTTACTATCTGGTGGATGGGCCGGCTCGTGGATTTGTGCGTGAGGAACTGCTTGTTGTTCCTCCCAACACATTGCTACCCCCTAGCCGGATTCTAGGCCAAAGATCTTGATGAACATGCGCTCTATTTAGCGCTCCGTGGCGATATGCCCATAGGCTCTTGTGGTAAAACCATCAGTGCAAATCCATTTTTTCGTATCCATGGGGCTCAGGGATGTTTTGTTCTGCTCATCATAAACCCCGATCTGGTGACCCTTGCTTCGTATAGCTATCTGTGTGTGCTTGTATTCTCACCGGCCAAACAGGCTGTCTTTATACAGTTCATGCCTGAGGTCCTTTTTCACGTCCACTCTGGAGACTCCTTTGGCTTTCTTGATGTTTGTGGCTTCTAGAATTGAGTACATCTTTAGTCTAAGGCTGATGAACTTGGCTATGGGGCGGCCGCTGCATTCGTCTGTGAATTTGCCGACCACCTTTTTATTCGCAGTCGAATGGTGGGGCTGGTCTCGTGGGTAATCTGAGAAGTCGTACCAGTCGGGTTGGGCTTTCATGTCAGCGTACACAGCGTCAGTCTCCACTTGGAACAGAAGAGAGTCAGTGTCGGTGTAGCAAAGCAGTACTCTATTGCCATATTGTGGTTTGAGCTTATTGTACCAGAAGCTGTACGTGAGGTGCTTGGACAGGTCTAGGATTGCCTGCCTGCAATAGACGGGTTTGTTCAGTTGGACTCTGGTCTTGGTGCTGTGCACAGCAATCAGTCCGCCGTCGAAAATGGTGTGTGACTCGATGTTGGGACTGGCTATTAACCGCCAGAGTCGGTCGGTCTCTGTGACCCGGACTAAGTCAACTCTGATATGCTTGTGGACGTTCTCCATACTCTTCCTGAAGACTGTGTTGTTCATCAGTTTGAAGAAGTCCTTCTCGAATTCCGACTTGGCCTGAGCCCGTAGAGCTGTATTCATTTCTATGTGTGGCTTCATCCATGGGGATTGATTGAACTTCATGGCTCTGTGGATCTTTGTAACCTGTAGGCCGAGGCTGTGATAGAGCTTGAGATTGCGGTAGTTGATGATGTACCGCTCCGTATTGCGGGCTTCATCAAATCGCTCGGTGCTGTCCATATATTCGTAGAGGTATACACCCTTATGGAGGAGGAGATGTGTGCCGTCGTAAGTTAATGTCGTCCTGAACTTGTCCTCCAGTATTGCCCATAGAGTGTGCTTTTGTGTGCTGGCAGTGCACACCTTGCATCTACCTATGGAGATTACATTTCCGTCGTGTTCAAGATGCTCTAAGACAGCCGGCTTGCTGCATGTGCTACAGAATGGTGTCAACTCGCTTAGATTCCCAACCAGGGTATCTAGAGAACTGTTCAGGAATTGGAGACTATCAATGAATTGTAATTGCCCAATCATGAATGAGGCGTACTTCTCCATGTTGTTCCAGTCATCTATGTATGTATTCATCTACTAGGGAGGAGAACCCCTCAAGAGACACATTGCTGAGTTTATGTAATGCTCACCTCAATTCTCTATTATAATCAGGCCATGAAGAGTCCACGTATTAGACATTAACATTTTAGTGCTGGTGGCCCGGCTATGTTTTCAGCTATTATCAAGATTCATCAGGGGATACCTCATGATGGAGGGTCTCACATTAAGACTGTAGGCAAAGCAGTTATAGAGACAGTAGTAATTAACTTTACTCAAGAGTGTTGTGGTGCTGGCACTCCAGTCCAGTCTTTATGGTTCAGATGCCTAATCGCATTTTATGATCATCTTGCGCTTGCGGCAGGGAAGTCCACAAGTTTCCAGTCAGCATTGCTGGAAGAGGATCGGGTGAGTCTAATGGACCAACTCAACGGAAACACACCGCAAATCTTCTGCTACGCCCAGTGATGACGCTGGGATCATCTCTGACTCTATCTCTAACTTTTACTCTATATTGTAAATAGATCACTTCCTATCAGGACGTTCCTTTCAGACCTGTGTCTATAGTGTAAATTAAATTGATTAATTGTTGACATGTCTTTCCTACTGTTATTATGTCGGGTCTTGGACGAATCCTGGGAAATAATTGTTACTAGGTAGAGGGTAGATAGTAGAGGTATAAAATCTGGGAGGGGCTTGTAGACCAATAACACTGGTCACCTTGCAGAGGGGGTCAGTAATAGTAGTATAAGTGTATCTACCTGTCCAACCCCTGGGGTTAGTATACACTTGAGTGAGTGGGATACCTCGGGTTTGTGTTCATTCACAACAACAGAGGCCATCCTGTTACAAATGGATGTCCTCTTAGTCGAGAGAGTAATTTGAAGTACTTGAGTATCACCTTTGACAGGTGTTTGTCTTTTAAGGATCATGTGGATGCTTTGGTGGTGAAGGCTGGTAGGGGACTTAATGCATTGAGGGCTTATGGCATCAACCGGGGTAGATCAGAGGATGCTGTACAGGCTCTTTCAGCAGTTAATAATTTCTGTCATTGTGTATGGTTTGGGGCTGCTGACAGTATCAAAGAGCCAGCTTGATAGGCTGGAGCGCACACAGAATGCTGCCATGCAGGTAATCCTGGGGTGCACAAAGGACACACCAATTATATACATGAGGCATATCCTGGTGCTACCAACAATGACGGATGGGCATAGGGTCCTTCAGGCCAAATGGTACCTGAGAGTTGCTGCAGATAGGAATCACCCGCTGCATGCAGCCATAGATATAGTTAAAGGTCATAGACTAAGACGAGGCAGGTCCTGGATGGCACAGGCAGAACTTTCTATATGTCAGTTGTGTGATCTAGAGACCATCAATCATGAAAAAGAAGTTCCGGAAGACATGACGGACTGGTACAATGTAATAATAACACTGGGTCGTGAGTGCAGAGAATGGGCAGCGGGCCGCACTGAGTTTGAAGTGCAACAGCTGATGCAGAGTAACGCATATCAGGGTGACATCTACACCGATGGGTCAGTGGTGAGAAACAGACATAGTGGTTGAGGCTTTATTGCAAAGGCTAATGGATGAGTCTTGAAAAGGGATAGTCTGGCATTTGAGACTACGACCTCCAGCATGAGAATGGAGGTGGAGACAGTAACAGTGGCATTCCATTGGCTAGAGGAGACTACTGCAACACACGTGTTCATTACGGATTCAAAGAGTATGCTTAGTAAGTTGGAGAAAGGAATGTTTCGTGTGGAATGGCTCTCGTCGCTTCAGAGGTCACAGATTGTGAGTATTGTATGGATATTTTGCCCTGGCCATGCGAGGGTGTGGGTGAATGAACAGGCTGATTGGCTAGCAGGGAATGCACCACTTGGTGGTAGATTGCCTATGGACAAGGGGGAGGTGGTCGTGCTCTTGTGGGATCAGGTGGAGAAGGTGGAGGAACAGATTGAGAACCCATATGTGGAAAGAATGAGATTGCGGGAGATCGGCAGGGGTTCTGGAAGAATCTCAAAATTGAGAAGGACGACCAGGAGAACTTTTAATCAGATAGCTGTGGGAATGATTAGTAGTAGGACTCTTTGCTGGCTGTTGAACAAGGGGACGGAGCACATATGGGAATGTCCTGACTGCAGTGATGTCGGTTCGTAACTCAACTCAACTCAGCTCTGCTGTGAACTTCATTCCGGGACTTGTACTCATTCACCGTCAGTTACAGGCTTTTCTTGAAGAAATTGATTCTGAATTATGTGACTTGCATAATGACACATCAGGGAGTTGGCTTAGCTGCAGTATAAGGTCTACTGTGAGTTTATCTGAGACCGACCCTGTGTGGTTCAGGAATTCTACAATGATGTGTTATATATGGATTCTACAAGACACCTGGTTGGTATAGGAATGCTACCATGAACTTATGTGGTAGAGGCATTCTGCAATGAAGACCTTAGTTTCATTTTTACCATCTCCAAAATGAAATAGATGTTTTCTTCACTGAAAAAGATACAGCTGATCCACATCTGTCAGATCCTACCTGGCTGTTAAATTTGTCATTCTTGGTCGACATCACATCGAACATGAATGAACTGAACTTGAAACTTCAGGGAAAGGATAACATTGTCTGTGATCTCTACAGAATCATCAAAGGATTTTGGAAAAAGCTGTCATTGTTTGAAGCACAATTAGAAAGAGAAAAACTTTCTCATTTTCATTGTTTTCAAATCGCCAAAGATGTCAGCCTTGATGTTCCTAAAACAATTATTCGTGACATGAAGAAACATTTTTGGAGAGATTTTCAGATCTTGACAGAATTAAGAGTGACATTATTCTGTTCCAGAGTCCGTCTGCTTGTAACCTTGATGATGTGCCATGTCACGGGGCGAGTTATATGGGTGATTACATCTATGGTACCAGGGTGACAGATAGGTCACAAGCGTTATTGGCGATCCACTGGCGCTCTGGGCAACGGCTCGCGGGTATGATCGAGGAGAATCAGCCAATAGATATGAAGGCAAGCCCGGCAGGTCTGCTCCTCACTCCCAACACATCACAGGAAGGCAAGACATGCAAACATCAAACGACAACACCCTGAGACGAGATGAACAGTGACTTGTAATGGCCGCTGGTGAGGCGTCAGGTGACAGTAATGAGCATTCACGCCTCTCCAGTCTTCAGTCTTTCGAGGTCGTCTCATGCTCCTGTACCGCGCTCACAGATCACTTGTACCTGGCAGTAGTGTTGTATGAGGGTGTCCCCTATTGCCTGTGAGAGTGGTGTCAGAGCCAATTCAGATCGATGTAGCGGTATGCTGACCCGACATGAGCTCAGAGTAGTGGCCTCAATAACAACGGCAGTCAGCACTTGTAGCAACTGGCCATGACTGAACATGAGGTGAAAGTGTAAATGTGGCCTATGTCCATGCATGAAGTAGTTACGGTTGAGTGTTGTACGTGTAGAGCGATGTACTGGGCGTCTAAACTAGATGAGCGCTGGCATTGTAATGTGCTCAAACTGCCGTTGCGTTGTTATCCTATGCAACTCTATGACGAGGCACTTGTTTATTACCAGTGCCACATCGTGCTTATTTCTATTTCTATTCTATTTATACATGCTGATGCGTTTGCTCATCAGTATCTCTCTATCAGTCTGTCATATGGCATATGACATGCCAGTTGAACTACAGTTGGAGCTCATTGATTTACAAGCAAATGACTTGTTGAAAGAGATACATAGAGAAGGAAAACTTGTTGAATTTTACCGCTGCTTACCTGATGTTGAGTTTCAGAAACTGAAGAAGTTTGCCACTGGTATGGCATCAGTGTTTGGAACAACTTATGTCTGTGAGCAAACATTTTTTAGAAATGAAGTATGTGAAGTCAACACATCGATTGAGCTTGACTGATGAACATTTGGAAAGCAATTCTCTTGATTGGATGCAACAATTCCAAACCAAATCAAATTGATGATATCTTAAAAGCAAACCGTCAGTTTCACAAATCTCACTAACCTATCTTGCTGCTTAGTTTGTGAGATTCGGATATGTGCACACTAGGTCTGGTGTAACTATCTTTTTGCTAACGTCACCTTCTTTGATAACGTTTTGTTAGTAAATAAATATGTTGGTTGTCTTTGTTTTTGTGCGTTGCACACCACTCACCGATGATTAACACAGAATGCTAAATTTAGTTTTTCGTCTTTTTCCCCCAGAGCTTTCGTTCTGGCTTGCAAGTATTGTACATAATGATTATGTTGCCCGTGCCCATCATGTTGTCAGTTATCCGGCCCACTGTGAAAAAAGTCTGGTGATCCCTGGCCTAGATCATACATCAACCTAGAAACGCTGGTCTCTGTGGCTAAGGGCTTACGAACGCAGTTTATGAGCCTGTATACCCGGGTTCAAAACACAGGGGTGCTGATTTTTTCGAAAAATGTATAGGAGCCGGTCGTTCAGAAAGCAATGGCAAACTACTGAACGTAAAATTTGCCCAGGAATCACGGACGGCGACAATGCTGGGGTTGACTGCTACGTCCTGTGAAGGATATGCAACTTAATTTTTTTTTGTTTTAGATCATACATGAACACATTAATCATTCTTCTTCTGCATCTTTCGTTCACTTGAAATTGATTGTCTATAGTTGCAATGTGTGCCTGCTTGATTACACATCTGTTCATAATCAAAACCTATTAATGAGGATATTAATAATTTATTTTGGTGTTTTTCAGAAATACACTCTTCGTCTCCATGGAGTCCCTACCACTCCATTCAAGAGCATCCACAAAAGTGGACATATGACAGCATAGACATGAAGGTTGTGAAACAAGAACCATTGGATGTTCTGTGTGAGGACAGGAGTCACAGCTTCAGTAAAATGGTAGACATAGCTGGGGGTAGCATCATTCAAGAAATGACAGAACACAGCAACTCAGAATCAAGAATGGTTGAGAACAGTTGTAATTCATCAGTAAAACATGAAAATTGTTGTCAAATGTTGGAAAATGTGTCTTCTTTGATTGATACAAACAATCAACTATCTTTGGCTATTGAGAATCGTCAGCAGCAAAATAAGGAAACACAAGAAAAACAAACACAGAGCTTTGCAAAGTCTCTTGATGACATTTTTGATTATGTCAATTTTAGCTCTCAAAGAACTCACACCGGAGATGTGTCTGATGTTTCTAGTCCAAATATTTGTGTAGACAGATATAAGAGAACATATACTGAAGGGATGCCAAATAAATGTAATGAATGGGATGGTCATTTCATTCAAGATGATCATCTAGAGTGCCAAAAGAACATGACTCACAAGAGAACACATACAGGAGAGAAACCTTTCAAGTGTGATGATTGTTGTGCTTCTTTTACTTCTGCGTACAAACTGAAAATACATAAGAGAACACATACAGGAGAGAAACCTTACAAGTGTGATCATTGTAGAGCTTCTTATGCTGTAGCTGGCAGTCTGAAGATACATAAGAGAATACATACAGGAGAGAAACCTTTCAAGTGTGATGATTGTGGTGCTTCTTTTACTTTTGCTTACCTACTGAAAAGACATACGAAAACACATACAGGAGAGAAACCTTACAAGTGTGATCATTGTACAGCTTCTTTTGCTGTAGCTGGCAGTCTGAAGATACACAAGAGAACACATACAGGAGAGAAACCTTACAAGTGTGATGATTGTGGTGCTTCTTTTACTGTAGCTGGCAGTCTGAAGAAACATAAGAGAATACATACAGGAGAAAAACACTACATGTGTGATGTTTGTGGTGCTTCTTTTACTCAAGCTGACACTCTGAAGAAACATAAGAGAACACATACAGGAGAAAAACCTTACATGTGTGATGTTTGTGGTGCTTCTTTTACTGTAGCTCAAAGCCTGAAGACTCACAAGAGAAGACATACAGGAGAACAAAAGAGAAGACATATAGGAGAAAAACCTTACAAGTGTGATCATTGTAGAGCTTCTTATGCTGTAGCTGGCAGTCTGAAGACTCACAAGAGAATACATACAGGAGAAAAACACTACATGTGTGATGTTTGTGGTGCTTCCTTTACTCATGCCTGCCATCTGAAGAGACATAAGAGAACACATACAGGAGAAAAACCTTACATGTGTGATGTTTGTGGTGCTTATTTTACAGAAGCAGGCAACCTGAAGACTCACAAGAGAATACATACAGGAGAAAAACTGTACATGTGTGATATTTGTGGTGCTTCCTTTACTCACGCCTGCCATCTGAAGAGACATAAGAGAACACATACAGGAGAAAAACCTTACATATGTGATGTTTGTGGTGCTTCTTTTACTGAAGCAGGCCACCTGAAGACTCACAAGAGAATACATACAGGAGAAAAACCTTACAAGTGTGATGATTGTGGTGCTTCTTTTACTTACGCTAGGGATCTGAAGAAACATAAGAGAACACATACAGGAGAATAACCTTACAAGCGTGATGATTGTGGTGCTTTTTTTTTTACTGACGTTAGCCAGCTGAAGACTCACAAGAGAACACATACAGGAGAAAAACCTTTCAAGTGTGATGATTGTGTTGCTTCTTTTACTTACCCTAGCAATCTGAAGAGACATATGAGAACACACACAGGAGACAAACCTTACAAGTGTGATGATTGTGGTGCTTCTTTTACTCAAACTTGTAATCTGAAGAAACATACGAGACTGCATCATCATCATGTGCCCTGCAAACTACCATAGGTGTTTATGTATCTCCTCAGATCTTGCTCCCTATCCAGGATCAACTCTGCTGATAATATTTCTCAATGTCCCGTACAGTCCATCCAGCATCATCTCTCTCAGTCTGCCCATGTCTCTTTTCCCACTGATCTTTTCTGTCATCACAATACTTTCCCACGCTTCTCGTCTCATCACAATACTAAAGAACGCTATTGTCTCTTTCTGATAGTTGCTGACACATGCCTGGGGTCATTGACATTAAGGAGAATGACTGTGCTAGTACATAAACAAGTGACCGGGCATGAGAAATAATAGAGGAACGTTGAAGACAGTAAGGTGAGTGACCCGGCTACGAGAAAAACAATCAACCCTGAGAAATAATGGGGCGGGTGTGAGTGGAGACCCCAGGGCGGATGGGAGAGAGAGACAGTTTTAGGCTGGGGTGTAATGTTGTTGGGAGCCCAGGGAGGGGCTACACAGCAGGGTTAAAAAACAGTGGGAAACTTTGACTTAGCAGTGGAAGCTGAGACTGACTGAGGAGTCAGGTCGCTGGAAAAGAGTGGATGGTTAGACGCTGACGGGTCGGTAGTCAAGGAGAACTGTGTTGTGTATTTCTCGGAGTTTGAATGGAGGCCTGAACCCAGAGTGGGTTTAGTTGTGAATGCAGGCCTAAAACCCAGTGGGGGTTGGATAGTTAATTGAGGCCTGAACCCAGAGTGGGTTGCATAGTGAGTTAAGGCTAGACCCATCGTGTGGCTTGTAGTGTGTATATTCTGTGGATTATATTGATTTCTGGATGTATAAACATGTTCCATTTGTCCGTGTTCTTTCTGGATTAAAAGATTATGTGTGCCAACTCAATCTTGTTTCATGACTGGTGAATGTGCACTGCAGGGGCGAGTTGGATTAAGAGACAGTTAGATAGCTCAACTGACACACCAGGAGCATCGTTACCTAAATGACCATATCACGAACTTATCATTAACAACATCGTGAGATATCTGTGGGCTCTCCGGTCAAGGACGACGGGGATATATTGAGATATCTGGGTGGCTCTCCGGTTAACAACAACAAAACCCATTGCATGATAGACATTGTTGTCATTCTGAGATATCTGAGAGCTCGTCCGTTCAAGAAACCCAGTGTATCAACTGAGAGCTCGTCGCTTAGTAAAGATTTTCTGACAGCTACATTTGGTCAAGGAACACCCAAGCTAGCAGACAGTTAACGGAATACCAGGATTAATCCAGAAGGGGGTGAGAATATCGTGCGTGTGTGTGTAAGACGGCACATCGGGAAAGATTGAGAGTCGACTTCGGCGACGGGGTAGTCACTAGGCACAAAGACCGAGCACAGGTGAATGTCGCATGGACAACGAGTTGTTTGCGACAAGAAGAGGTCAGTCCTAGGTGTGTGTGTGTGTGACAGGACAGGATTTAAGACAGTGAGCAATTTCATTGCGAAGTCCAGTGTGTGGTGGGACATTTTGTGTGTGTGTGAAAGCAAGCGCACTGCGTGGTCGCAAGGTGACGATAACTCTCTCAGGGAGGGGAGAGGTATGAGGAATGGTAAAACAGAAAATTGACAGTTGCTGATTCACCGGGAGGGGTGACATGACAGATGGGGGTAGTGCGGTACCCCTAGCACAGCCATGTTGGGGCAGGACAGGTGTCTTTGTGGATAACGAAATATTTCCGGACATTACTTTGTTTGCGGCCAGATTAAGTGTGTATTTCTGTGACAAAGAGCACTGAGGTACTGACTTGAGGTGTCCGGCAAGGTCAAGGCCGATACGGTGGAAATTTACTAAAACTTTCCAGAGGAGAACTGGATAAACAAGGTGTTTGTGAACGAAAACCAGACTTTATGTTCGACTTTGTGAATCCCTTTGTGACCATTAATCTGTTATGAGCAAACATTTTACAACGAAGTGTCATCACCGCAAACAAGGGTGCATACAGTTACCAAAAGAACTGACGGTACAATGTTAAAGAGCTGGACATTTGCTGCCATTTTTTGTGTTGAACTTTGTCTTTAAACGTAAATCTATCACATAATTGATACAACTACGGACCATCTCCGCAACAAAGGTAGAAAGACGTTTGGATTATTACTTTGGTGTCACCACGTCCAGATGAAAGTACAATAACGTTACGGACTGTGTCGAGACAGAACATTTTGGATACTAACTATCATCTTCAATTTTGTTGACAGTTGGAACTTGTGATCACCACGTGAATTCAGTAACCACTCAACAAAACAATAAGTCGCTCTGGAAACTAGCGTCGTAGACATCTTCAGCATATTGTGAAAAATTATTAAAAACGAACTTGTGGCGACGGATTAATAGGCACATATTTGTCGGCCAACCAGTTGGACATTTTGTTTGCTCTTATCGTCTTAACTGTCGTTATCGTTTGTGTACTTATATATATATATATATATGGATATTTTATTACATGTAGTTGTTGGATAGGCACTTTTTGCGATCTCTATCTACATCAGGATAGGCCTTGCAAAACGTGGGTATTTCTGGTGCTTAAGATATTTTTTGTAAGGAAAACGCTAAAAAGTTAGCGTGTTGTGCAGTGGCATTGGAGTCCTAACTAATATCTAGAGACGTTGTCTGACATCAGATCTGTGTATATTTTGGTGTTATAATTTTTCTTTCTTTCTTTTCGTTATATTTACATATGATATGTGTTGTGTTCGGATATATGTTATTATTGTGATCTTTCGTTATTTCTACTGTCTAGTGGTCAGTGTCAGTTTACATATTATTATGCGCACTGTGGTCGTTTCACACAAGCTTGTGGATGTTACTGTGGTTTATTTCTTTGTGATCACCGTCTCTGTGTACTTGGCTTGTGAGTCTAACGTTTTATAGACAACACTTAGTGTGGATCATCCATTCGTTTGTATATGCATTTATATGTATGTTTAAATATATTTCCAGAGTTTTTACAGCTATTTGGTATATATGCGAGGGAGTATAGGTTATATTCCCCCCTCACTACCTAGTGCTTATAGAGTGACTGGGTGAGTACAGAGTGATATTTTAGCACTACGAATTTACGTACACAGGGAGTGCTGGTGTACTTAGGGAAGGCACACAAAGACTAGCAGCAGAGTCTTTATATTTATAGTTGGCTGACAGACAGCAACGTGTCCACAAGTACAAGATGCCTACGTTAATGGAATATATTGAAGCAGGTGAACGGTTAGGCCTGAAGGGTAAAGAGTTACAGGAGTATGCCGAAGCAAAAGAACAAAAACAGATTGAAAGAGAGGAGTGGCATAATGAACGCAAGGCAAAACGCCTACAGGAAGAGAAAGAGACACAATTGAAACTAGAAATGACACAACTGGAACTTGAAAAGTTAAAACAAACAAATGCGGTGGAAATCGAGAAAAAGAAGATTAAGATGGAAGCGGAAATTGCACTCAGAAAACTAGAACTATCTTCGAAGGGTCAAAGTGAGGAAAACAGAAAACCTTCGCAGTCGTCACAGAGATTAAAACTGCCAAATTTTACAGACCGGGACCATCTTGAATCTTATTTGGGAAGATTCGAAGCATCAGCGAAAGTGTTAGATATTACAGAGGGAGAGTATGTGATGCGACTTGGCGAGTTTCTTACGGGCATGGCCCTAGATACAATGTTTAATTTACCTGTGGAAGAAAGAAACAACTACACTATTTTGCTTCAACGTTTGTTAACAAAGTTCCAACTAACTGAGCATGGCTATAGAACAAAGTTTAGACACTTAGGACCAGAGACAAATCAAGATTTCACAGATTTGGTTAACACAGTAAAGAATACATTTAACAAATGGATGGAGCTTGCAGAAGTAGGGAAAGATTTTAATAAATTAGTGGATTTAATGTTAAGAGACAAGGTAGTATCTGCATGCAATACAAACTTAGTAGCTTTCTTTGAGGAACGTAAGCCAAAGGACATAGACACAATGTCACAGTTAGGGCAAAATTACATGACTGCACATCCAAACAGTTCTATTGGTAGACTAATGAGTGAGGAAATAGTCTGTGCAGCGTACACAAAACAGGACCAGAATCCAGTTATTAGACCAAGATCGAAAAGTGTGGATTCAGCACAGAAGTATGAACAACAAGAGTCTCAAGATAATGGTTTCCGTGGCAACCATTTTGGTAGAGCAGGACGGTACCCATTCAAAAGGGGGAATTTCCAGAGACGTCCAAATAGTTATGCCGGATGCTGGAATTGTGGGAGCTGGAGACACAAAATGGCAGAGTGTGATGCACAACCATCAGATGGACCAACGAACAACAGTAAAAGAGAGATCACTTGTTTCAAATGTGGAAGGAAGGGGCATGTCAGCTATCATTGTACGATGAGGGAAACGGAGCATTCTAATGCAGCACAAGTGATTGAGACTATCAACAATGAAGATTGTAGTGGGTGCAAACCTCTTTTTGAAAAAGACGGTCAGCCAGTCTTAGTTTGTGGTCATACAGTGAAAGCAGGGTCAGCTGGTTGAAGCATGAAGATGCACCATGGTTTCGTTAATGATAGACCAGCATTAACAATTAGAGATTCCGGGTGTACGTCTATCGGAGTTAGAAAAAAGTTTAGTGAACCCCTCGGAGTACACAGGTGAAAAGATTAGATGCATAACATTTAATGGGACAGTAGAATTCTACCCAGTAGCCGTGATAACAGTAAAAACACCATATATCACAGGAAGAGTGGCAGCGTGTGTTCTAGACTCACCAGTGGCAGATCTGATCATAGGAAACGTGCCAGGAGTTAAAGATTGTACAGAAGAAGAAGTAGTTGATTGGGACCAGAAACATACTTTAAGTAGTAACAAGGTAGTTACCAAGAGAAAACCTAAACTAGAGAGTATAGCTGAATAAAAAGAGGCACTTGATGTAGACACAGAGGACAGGGATAATAATAATAATAATAATAATAATAATAATAATAAGTCTTTATTTTCAAAGGGTTAAGAATTGGGCACGCAGGCCCGTCTGACATTCTGCCCTTCTTCTCTATTTCCTCTCATACATTCTTTCATTCAACATCACTTATGAAGCAACTTTTGACAACAAAAGAACATTAAAACGCATGAAAAATAATCAATAACAAATGACTCACTGAGGCAGTGTTTAACATGGGCATTATAAATACCTAAGGAGGGTGTAACGTGCCATACATAAGGGAATGTTTTTTGGCTAGTTGTCGTTTGAGATAAGTTACCATTATTGTCTTTTTTGTGTTGTTTGTTATGGGGGTATGTAGTCTGTACTAAGGTAGTGTTCAAACAGGTTGCGAATGTATGTATCATGATTGGTGGTGTCTTTGATTTCTTGTGGAAGATTGTTCCACAACTGAGCGGCAGAGTATGCTAAGCTTGTTTTATATAAGTCTATCCTAGGTTTAGGGACATGAAGTATATTTAGTCGTTCGCTATGTCTAGCGTTATATTTAAACAATGGCCAAAGGTAGCTTGGAGCATTTTGAAATAGGATTTTGTGAATTAGTTTGGTCTTATTAAAAAGCAGGCGCTTGTGGAGTGGCAGTAACCGGAGACGTTTATATAGGTTAGAACTGTCGGTAAGCTTTTCACCTTTAATTAAACGCACTGCCCTTTTCTGGAGTGAATATAGGCGTTTAGTTATTGATTTGGAGCATCCATCCCAGACTGTGGAGCAGTAATCAATATGTGTTTGTATATGAGAAGTATAGAATATCTTTCTTGTGTTTTCGTCAAGGAAATTTTTAATTTTGGCAAGTTGGTATACTTTTTTGGCTATTTGTTTAACTAGAGCATGAACATGTGAGTTAAAAGTTAGATTTTGATCTATGATAACACCCAGTGTCTTGTGCTCGGTGACACTTTCTACAGGCGTGCTGCCAATGTGCAGCTGAAGAGTTCTCTGCGAGTTTAGAGTGTGAAGTCTTTGCCTGGTTCCTATTAACATAGACTTTGTTTTAGTAATGTTAATTTGCATGCGGTTTGCATGACTCCAGTTAACTACACTATTTATTTCCTGTTGCAAGGATAATTCTAGCACATTACGATCAACATCGTTTGTATATACTGTGCAGTCATCAGCAAATAGATCGCAGGACGACGACAGATTTAATGGAAGATCATTTATATAAATGGCAAATAATAGAGGGCCAAGAATAGACCCCTGAGGTACTCCAATATTAATGGTAATGGCTTGAGATAAAACTTTATTGTGTGATACTACTTGCTTTCTGTCTAATAAGAATGATTTTATTAATGTCACTATATTAAAACTTACTTTCATTGTTTCTAGTTTTTTAATTAGAATAGTATGATCTATCATATCGAATGCTTTCCTAAAGTCTATAAACACCGCTCCACATAGAGTATTGTTGTTAATATTTTGATGCCAGTTTTCTATCATGTTTGTTAGTGCCGTATGGCAAGAATAGGGATAGGACAGCTGAGCAGGTGAGAATGGATCTCAAATATAGTTGTAGGGAATCCCAGAGACTAGATATTACTCTAGACAAATGTTTCCAAGGGTGTAGTAAAGTGAGACATAGACAATCAAAGCAGGGTAGATGGTGCTTCGAAAGGAAGAACAATGGTCTCACTCGCAGGTTTTCAGATGGCGAAAGTGCATGTGGGCAAGTTGTATTATCGTTAGCACATAGAGACCGATATACAAGAACAGCTCAGGATAGGGCATGTGCAGGGCACATAGGAGTAAGGCGGAAGCAGCATAGAGCAGGATGCCAGGTATATTGGCCAAGATTTAATAAAGAGGTCAGGCTAAACAGAGACTCCAGTGTAACAGTACAATATGCAGATAGCAATGTTAACGCAGTTCAAAAGAGTGTTAACGACATCACTGAACCAGGATTAGCAAACAGATGTGTTAAAGATATAGGAAACATGAGGCATGGGTATATGAAGGGTAGACACAGCATCGACAGGAATCATAGGTGGAGGTTTGAGGCAAGAAAAGAACCACCTGATATAGGGTCGGTACACAAATAGCTTGTGTCTTTTTGAGGATGTTAATAGACCTGCAGATACACTACAGATATGATGTTTCCTATGATGTATTATTATGTGATGTTTTAGATAAGACAATATATGGTAATTTCAAGAGACGGAATGGCTAAAAACTCTGGCCACATACAAATAGATAATATGACCATTAAAAGAACGGAAACATACAAATACCTGGGTACTATCTTCAACTGCTCCAACATCATAATGGAAGAAATACAAACTAGAATCAACTCTGGAAATAAGATATACTATGCACTACAACATCTACTAAAATCAAAGGCACTATCTCGTAACACCAAAATCACAATATACAAAACACCGATCAGACCAGTTGTGCTGTATGGCTCTGAAACCTGGAGTACAATGAAAGGAGACGAAGCCTTGTTACAAACCTTTGAGAACAAAATTTTAAGACGCATCTTTGGACCCATTAGGGATACACAAAGTGGAGAGTGGAAAAGAAGAAGTAACAAAGACATTTATGATCTGTTTAAGTCCCCGCTAATCACTGGTATCATGAAGGCTAATAGACTACAATGGCTGGGGCATATAGAAAGAATGGAAGATAATATGGAAACAAAACTCGCTTACACTCAGGAAATAAATGACCGTAGACCCCGAGATAGACCAAGAAGACGGTGGAGAGATAATGCATGTACAGACCTACAAGCACTTGGAATCAACGACTGGCAAGAGAAGGTCCACTAGAGAGACGAATGGAGACGGATTGTATTTGCAGCAAAGAACCTCAATGGCTCGGAAAGCTGAAGAAGAAGAAGAAGAAGAAGATGTTTTAGCTCATGCATTGGTACACTAGATGTAAAGTGTTGGTATTGATGTGTAGGGAATATGGGAGTGTACTATGAGCATCTGATGGATTATTTAGTGTGGTAGCTAGAGTAAGTTGGATTTATACTTACGACTACACAGGCAATGTGTCTGGGTCACATATTTGATAAGTATTAGTCTCCCAACATTTGAAAACGATGTTTTCTTTTGAGGGTGGGGTAGTGACACATGACTGGGGTCATTGACATTAAGGAGAATGACCGTGCTAGTACATAAACAAGTGACCGGGCATGAGAAATAATAGAGGAACGTTGAAGACAGTAAGGTGAGTGACCCGGCTACGAGAAAACAATCAACCCTGAGAAATAATGGGGCGGGTGTGGGTGGAGACCCCAGGGCGGATGGGAGAGAGAAACAGTTTTAGGCTGGGGTGTAATGTTGTTGGGAGCCCAGGGAGGGGCTACACAGCAGGGTTAAAAAACAGTGGAAAACTTTGACTTAGCAGTGGAAGCTGGGACTGACTGAGGAGTCAGGTCGCTGGAAAAGAGTGGATGGTTAGACGCCGACGGGTCGGTAGTCAAGGAGAACTGTGTTGTGTATTTCTCGGAGTTTGAATGGAGGCCTGAACCCAGAGTGGGTTGAGTTGTGAATGCAGGCCTAAAACCCAGTGGGGGTTGGATAGTTAATCGAGGCCTGGACCCAGAGTGGGTTGCATAGTGAGTTAAGGCAAGACCCATCGTGTGGGTTGTAGTGTGTATATTCTGTGGATTATATTGATGTCTGGATGTATAAACATGTTCCGTTTGTCCGTGTTCTTTCTGGCTTAAACGATTATGTGCGCCAACTCAATCTTGTTTCATGGCTGGTGAATGTGCACTGCAGGGGTGAGTTGGATTAAGAGACAGTTAGATAGCTCAACTGATACACCAGGAGCATCGTTACCTAGACAACGACCATATCACGAACTTATCATTAACAACATCGTGATAGTTGTATATAATGTTCTACTTTCATTAGCCTCTTCCAGGCAATCATTGTTAAGTCACTCTGACAATCCAAGCTATTCACAACAACCATCTCAAGAATCACATCTTTGCTACTTCCAACTAAATGAAAGGCATTTTATTGAATCCAACCAAGATTTTACTTAGATTCTAAAGCCAGCAACCCTGAGAAATTGGATGCACAAGTGAGGAAAGAAATGCAGTCACTTTTAGATAGTAAATTCATCAGTGAGGCGACTGCACAGTTAGTCATTCCACTGGGCTCATAAACCCCCACCCAACTTTATGGCCTTCCTAAATTGCACAGGCCTGGGGTACCACTGATACCCGTTTAATTTATGCTCAACTCTGTCCAACACAGAATGTTGAAAAAGCTTGTAGAAACAGCTAAACCAGTGTGAAAATCTGCCAACCTCTAAATAATAACAGATTAATTTAAACTGGTCAAACTACTGGATACTATCGATCTTAAACTAAAGCACGTGGTGTTAATGCATATTGCCTCTATTTTCACAGATATTCCCATTGAAGAAGCTACCGACACACAAATTCAAGAAATTACTACTGCTATGCACATCTGATATTCATTTCATGTTTCTTTTAAAACTCGTACCACTAAATTGACAGATTGGCCATGAGGAATCCCCTAGGTCTCATTCTAGCAGTCTTTATGGTGCACTCAGAAAAACAAAGAGCCTCAAATATTAAGGACCTAGGTCCACACTGCTGGTATGTGGATGATTCATCCCAGAGACCATACAACAGGCTGAATCATTCCACTCCACCATGAACCAAACCCACAAGAACATTTCTTTGTCTGTTGGCCACAAACATAATGACATCTTATCATTCTTATAAATACTAATTCAACATTGACAGGATGGCACCATCCAAAGATCTGTCTATTGAAAGGGAATATGGACGGGCCAGTACCTGAATTTAAATAGCTTTGCACCTATTCAGTATAACGTGGCCTGGTACAGACCCTTTTTAATGGGGCTAGAATGATTTGCTATGACCACACATATATGGAGACCAGAAACTCTTAATCATAATCTACAATCTAATGTATATTCAGCTGTCTTCAATAAGCATCATTACCAGCCACACAAACCTACTCCCACAGAATTATCAGTCCCCAGACTTCAAGTGTTTTTTTTTTCCAACTAACCTTTCATGGGGACACTAATGAAACAAATACATTATACAGCATACAGCAAACATTCACCTGGAAACTACTCCCATCTGTGTAAGAACTATTGTCTCTGTACACCAAATCTAACTGCGTTTATCATTTCCATTGTGAGTTGACAAGCAACTTACATAGGCAGAATGGAAAGATAATTAGCAAATCATATAATTAAACATATACCAGTACCGGTGGAAAACATTTAATCAGTCTTCAGGAATCCATGTGCAGTCGACAGGTCATAACATTCTTAGCTTGGCGATTTTGAGACATTTGTTTAATAAACATCATAAAGTTAAAAACGAGAAGACATCTTGTATATTGTATTTGATTAATATTAAATGATTGCTCAAATACATCAAAGCATTAGTAATTAGATGGTTCAGGCCAATTTTATGCAAACATAAAGACCTCATTTTAAATTTGCTATTGCCATGGGGAAAACTCTTGCTCCACATTCAAACAATATCAGTGACTACGTATTTTAAGAATTTTAGCCCTAATATAATTCATTTATTCACTTCATATTATATGTAACTCTGCAGTATGCACGTGACGAGATTGCAGCGAAATATGCCAGGTAATAGGTTTGACAACATATTGTTTATGGCTTCTGTGTTGAAACTTTAGAAATATATTAATTTTGATTTCTGTTTAATTCAAACTTAAGCTCTAAAATACTTCAAAATTATAACTGTGTGCTTTACCAAATCAACCATATCAGCCATTGAATGTCAGTTATCTAAAAATATGGGGCCAGCACCATATACCCAGTACAGCTCATGGTGTGAGAGGTGGTCCTTTACTTTCACGGATGTGATGTTTATGGTTGTGTTCCACTTTACTCCACAAATTACGATCTCTGACATTATGGATCAATTTGTGTGTTGACTCATTACCTTGCCACGACTGTCGCGTAACGTATACTACTAGGATGGAATTGGATCAAAGCAGATACTAAATAGATTTCTACAAATAGAGAATCTAACCACTGCTGAAGAAGCGATCAAATGGCTCGCAATTCTAGAAGAATGATTATCAAAGTCCCAGAATGGATCACTACTTCTAAACAGTGCCAGGCGGAAAGTTATGACGACTAACTGTACTAACACACGAAGACAGTATGTCAAGTTATTCCTGCTAACGTGCCTGGATGAATAATGAGCCCTTACTGCCTAATGTATTCTCTGACAACAGGAGATAAGACAGAATGATAAGTATAGATGTAGTCCTTTCACTCGTCACACAATCTGATGATGCTAATTCTACTTCTATAATGACAGAAGCCGTTGTTAAAATTACAAATATAACATAACGTTTAATCCTAAAGAACACTACGTGAGCCCCACTGGGAACTCACTGACACATAAGAGATACGCAGATCCCTGAAATTTCTACAAGATAATGTTCAGCTAGAGGATAATATCATAGACTTCTAGCCGATAGCAGACAAATTTTGTGATTGCTGTGCAGTGGCAAACGGGTGGGTAGCCACTCATCTGATAATCCTTAGCCTCCTGGATGGTAAGCTGGCAGTGCTGACCGGATCGTGGTATGGACTCCACTCTCTGCTGCATCAAGTGAGTGGTTCGTAGCTCAATCACCGGTCGTGATTACGGCTACAGATGATCAGGGTGCAGGCTCTGTGAATGACAGTGAGAAGGAGTGAATAATCCTTCAAGACAGAATTGTAAATTCTTTTGGCCATGTCCTGCATGGCATGCTTGTCTCATAATTTTCAATAGCATGTATTATCTCAATTTACACATTTTGATTCCTTATCTGAAATCTACAACAGCACACTGATCTAATGGAAACAGCACACAAATGATATCCTATTCTCTCTGCTGACATTTAGATCAAACATGTACAATCACAATGCTCTACTTCAAAGACCACATTCCAAATATATATTCTAAGTCATGATTAATCATGGAAACATGAACCACAATTCACATAATGACTTAACAGTACATATAGGATGACTTCAATGGAATGAAACTCAGACGCCACAACTCCGACGTCACATATACATTAACAAACCATTAAATCGATGAAACACCACACATCATTTTCCAAGTATGGAAACACAAACTACACTCCACACGATGAATTAACATCACATGATGAATTCTATAGAATGAAATGAAATCACACCCAACAACTATAACTTCACGATGTACACGAGTGAACCATTAAAATCAATGAAACACCCCAAGTTCACTTAAGGAGTTATGAGTGGTACTACTAGCAAGTCTTCCTTATATTAATTACGACATAATTAATCATCTAGAAGATTTCTTAGCTAGGTTTAAGATTATTTTCACTATACACAAGAACAATATTAGGGTTGGAGAATTCCCCCAAGGTTTGAACTTTGTTAAGTGGGCCATATTGGACCACATGGTAGTAATCTGACTATGGGCGAGATAAGAGATTAATAAAGAATAATTAATTGTAACTATTCACTCTCTGAACTAATTCCTTCAACTAATAAGTATTTTATCTAGAGAAATACGCTAGTTCCGAAGTTAAGCACATAATTTATCTTAACTCTAATCGTCTACTGACTAACTCAGGTGTCCTTCCGCAGGCGGATACCTAATTTCGAGAATCACGTAATGTACTTTATCCATGTTTTTAATGCCACATGTGACGAGCTTTGCGTTTTACCCTTGTCGGCAAGCCACATGGCATAAACATGGTCCTAATTCTACTATTAGTTAACTAACACTAGTTTTAATTAGTAGTATCTATTATCGATCGGCATGGCCTTTAGATTTTGCCGGCAGATTGACACAAAAATATTTAACAAAATTATTATTAACTCACCCTGCAACTAGATTTTGACTGGCCTATCGGGAGTGGAGACTATCATTGGCTTTTCTATGTTTTAGATTGTTGTTCGGCTTAACAAGAGCCAGCAATAAAATATGTTTAAACACAGACAGGTGTTCAATTTTAGCCAATTGACGTGATAGTAGCTCCTGCTCCCTCCAGCCGGCTGTCAGAAAATGGCAGACGTTAGGGTGCTACCGGAAGTTAACTTCTCATCCAGGAGAGTTCCCTTCCTGTGGCCAAATTATTATTCACAGCCAAACCTGAATATAAAATTCAGCCTGACTTGATTTCTTGGCTTGTAAACGAACTCTACCCTACATCTACTTCTAACTATAAGAAGAAATAGTATTTAACTCTCTCTATAGTTTTATGTATATAAATACACTAACCAAAGACGATTTTATCTAATATTTGAAAATATAGATAAAAATAAAAAAGAATACAGGGTGTCATGACCTGAATGACAGCCAGACAGAGTTAAAAGAGTAGGCAAGTGCACTAGAAGATGAAAGTGGAAGAAGAGCACCATATAGCACTTTGACGGAACAAGGGCGACGTCACAAGGGCGTAGATTAACAACCAAACAGTTGGTCGTGGGGCAGTTGGTGGCCAGCATTGACACGACTCACATCTCGCAGGCAGATTGGAACATTGTACCTTCAAAGCACGCACGCACTCCACTCACATGAGGACACTGCACAATACATCGCAACTACTTACACGAGCAGGCATCTGACGAGGATGGGTGTAGCCCTGGAAGATATCTAGCACGTCGGGCATCGGCAGGTCGCCCAGAGGTTGGAATAACGGATGCAGGCTGACGAGGTGTCATGGATCGAGTTTAGCTTCTGACACCCGAGTGCGATAGTGTGAAGGCTTCTGGCATCGGGTAGGATAGCATGAAGGTAACCTAGACAGTTAGGACTGTTGCCGGGTCGACAGTGTGCATTGTGAGACTGATGAGGCAATGTTTGACGGGTGTGAGTGCCTGAAGGCATCAGCATCGTAGACATGTGAGTACTTCATTTATGTCTTGCCAACGGTCAATATACTGTTGATTGTCACTGCACCAGAGTTTACTTGAGTCCTTTTCGCTGTGATGGTTGTCGTGTTGTTGTCGTCTGATGTGGGCACGAACACACACACACACTCAGTGTACAGCTTACTCCTAGATCATACAACGAGCAAGAGCGCAGCTGAGCTGATCTGATGGCCGCGCTACAGTGACCTAGCAGCCGCTAGCGATCAGCCCTGTGACACAGGGCACATAGAGGGGTTTACTGAGGACTATCTCCATCTAGTAACAAAACGATCTGAGAGTTGGGCCAACCTGTCACAAATGCCCACCGTTCAAAAAAAGTTGGAGAAACAACTTTTTTCTCCAGCCCGAACTCTCATATAGTTTTATCAGCCCTTACTCTGACGTTTATGGGTCATTTGGACAGGTCCCCCTCTTCCAATGTCTATTCAAAATTCTCAGACTCTTCGTTTCTAAGACACCTTCTAAGAAACCTCCTCCCTTGATGTCGCTTCCATGGAAATCTTCTCTGGAAACTTTGCTTTCGTTGGTCGGGTGGTCCTTCGTCTGTCACTGATAAAGGTCCTACAATTCCAACATCTCTCCTTCGACCTAATTGGTCTTGATCCCTATACTTCATGCGCGTCGTCCTTACTTTCCCTTTAGACATCTCTAAGTTGTTCAGCCGCGTCATCTTCCTCGCATCTGTCGGGGTTGTCTTCCCATCTTGATTGATCCCCTGTGGATCCATTATTAACCACAGCCAGAGTCATAATATGAACTGGTGGGTTCGTGTTGTTCTCAAAATGTCTTTTGAGTAAATTCACGTGGAAGACTGTAGTTTTCCCGAATAGAAACAGAGTACTTGTTGCTGGACACCTTCTCTTTAATGATGAATGGTCCTTGCCAAGCAATTTCTAACTTATTATCCCCTTTGGTTAATAAGACTAGCACTTTATCTCCTACCTCTAGAGACTGGTTTCTAATAGGTTTATTATAGAAGGAAGCCTGTTTCTTTCTGGCACGACGGAGAGTGGAGTTAGCTAATTTCCATCCCGTGTGCAGTTTCTGTTTTAGTTCCTCTACATACTGTGAAGACTTGACGACACTCTCATCTGTTCCTTCATCAGTCCAGGTTCTCAAAAGAGCCTCAAGCGGTCCTTTAATTGGTCGTCCGAACAATAGTGTAGCAGGTGGAAGACCGGTGGCGACATGTGGTACTTCTCGATAGGCAAACATTGCTGCTGATAAGTACGTGTCCCAACTATCTGGTTTCTCTTGGACTAACTTGTTCACGATCGATTTGAGAGTCCCTGTATATTTGACCACAAGTCGCTTATTCTCTGTGAGACTAAAACCTGTGTTGATATGGTGCATCCTGAAGATGTCGGAGATTTCTCCCCTTAACTTCTCATTCAATAATGAACCACTATCACTTACAATAAGAATAGGGAATCCTACTCTGGTAAATATTTCTAGGAGAGCCTCTGCTACCCTAGTTGCATTGATGGAGGGCAGTACAGTAGCTTCAGCCCACATTGTACCTGTATCTACTACAGTTAAAATATAAGTATTTTTCTTCTTAGAAGTGGGCAGTGGACCAATAATGTCTATAGCTACTCGCTCAAAAGGAATGTTCAAAACTAACCCTTCCCCTATGGAAACAGGAGTAGACCACTGCTTGGGGGAGCCATGTTGACACTCCGGACAAGACTGGACGTATCTTCGTATGTCAGCAGTCATTCCTGGCCAAAAATAATGACAAGAAATACGCTGGGTAGTAACTCCTACAGTCATATGTCCACTGAAGGATATGGTATGTCCCATATGCAATATCTGATTACGATATTGTTTCGGCACGACAAGTTGCCCGTGTTCGGTACCCATAGTTCCTGCCCTATGGTACAACAACTTGTCCTTTAAATAGAAATTTCTAGCTGCTGGGGGATTTCTACCGTTTGGCAGTTTGCCAAAACAAGATGCTAAAGTCGGACATTCATTTTGTGCAGCCCAAATCTCCCGAGGTAGAGGGTTGATTGAGAGTATAAGTTCATGTGACTGTGCAACCTGACTCCGGGTCTCCACTGCTGCCATTATCATTGGTGATGGTTCTCCTAAATATACATACTTACGACCAAGCATGAAAGGATATACCGGATCATCGATCACTGCAGCTGAAATGAGTCCAGTGACATACTTAGATGTCACATGTACTTTGGCTATCTTAGCTATTATAGTTGGAGAGCTCCTGGTAGCCCCTTTGACTACAACTGTTTGTTTTGTTACTTGTGATGGTTTCACTAACTGCTTAGCTATTATTGCATCACACTGGAGTCCACTGTCATAGAGACATAGTACTAGACTACCGTTAACCAGAATAGTTTCAACTGTGGGTGGCCTAGTTCCATTATTTGAACATATGTTCTGTTGGGTACTCGCCCCCGTAATCATACATGCAGCATACTGGGTAGGGGGATTATTTCTGCACACGCTCGTGTGGTGATCATTACTTTTGCAGTTCTTGCAGTAAGGTTTACCCCATCCACTATTGGTTGCTGGTGCTTTTTGTTGTGAACCAGGATTTTGGTGCGGACCCCCAGTGTGCTCTCTGGTGTCATTACCGTAAGAGTTGTTCTGCTGAAAACCCTTATTCTGTGTTGCAGGAGTATTTTGAGCAGTAGAAGAATTACAAGATTTAGTGGCAGCTACTTCGCCATGGGCAGTTAAATATCGTTCGGCTAGTGAGATAACCTCCTCTAGCCGAGCACCACCATTCTCTGCAATAAAGGTTTGTAGCTGTTTTGGAAGAACATCTTTAAATTGCTCAACAAGTATTAGTTCCGCCAGCCCGTCATAAGTAGCATCCAAATCACTCAGTTCTACCCACTTGTTAAAATAAGTGTGTAACCGTGAGGCGAACTGAGGAAATGATTCTCCTTGTGACCGTTTGGCTGTACGGAACTTCAACCTGTAGGCACTGGAAGTTAACTGATATCGTTTCAAGAGAGCATTTTTGAGTGTAACAAAGTCCTTCTCAAGACCTGGAGGGAGCTTTACAAACACGTCATACGCCTGTCCGCGAAGTGCTTGGGAGAGTTTAAAATTAAATTTATCTTTAGGCAGATTGTAGGCTTCACACATTAACACGAATTTGTCAAGATACTCATCCATCTGATCCTCCTTCGGGTCGAAGTGGGCTAGTGGAAAACTCATTGATCTTGGTGTAATATGTGGTCCCGAGGAATTGTCTTGACTGTCAGTTGGAGAGCTAGCACTGCTAAATCTGGAGGCATCAGGATTTTGTAGTTCTAATCTCCTCAGTTCTAACTCGTGCTGTCTTAACTGCTCAGCTAATTTCAACTCCTTGTCCAGTTCTGCTTGCTTCAACTGGTTGTCCAATTCAGCTTGTTTCAACTGGTTGTCCAATTCAGCTTGGCGCATCTTCTCTCTGGATTTAATTTCCGCCATCTGGATTTGTAATTTAATTCTTTCCTCCCGTTCTTCCTTCTCTCTCTCTTTGATGATGTCCCTTTGTTCTCGGCGCCACTCTCTTCCTTCTTCTATTACATATTTGTTCAACTCTACACCCTCATACCCTAACAATGTTCCTTGTTCTCGCAGTTCCTCCTTAGTAGGTGGCTTTTCAGAAGACATGTTAGTTATGTAATAAGCTGATATCTGTTGATACACCTGAATAACTCACTCACTTAATCAAGAATGTGTTTGTCGCAAAGATTCACAAATATTATCTTCAATGACAAGCATAAAAAATGTCACACATTGACACAACACTTACCCGTTTGCCAGCAATTCACCTTTGCCCTAACTTAGTTTATCTTATACTAATCCTATGTATGTGTTATATTATAATCCTAGTTAGTATATTATCCTATATTATAAGTATATATATATATATATATATATATATATATATATATATATATATATATATATATATATAAACTAGTATGATTAGTAGCTACCTCTTTTTAGTGACTGAAAGTTAGAAACATCTATGAAGTTGGATACTCGACTGAACCCAACAATCCTTAGGATTGTCATGCCCGGACCGAGCCACCAGTGTCGCGTAGCGTATACTACTAGGATGGAATTGGATCAAAGTAGATACTAAATAGACTTCTACGAATAGAGAATCTAACCACTGCTGAAGAAGCGATCAAATGGCTCGCAATTCTAGAAGAATGATTATCAAAGTCCCAGAATGGATCACTACTTCTAAACAGTGCCAGGCAGAAAGTTATGACGACTAACTGTACTAACACACGAAGACAGTATGTCAAGTTATTCCTGCTAACGTGCCTGGATGAATAATGAGCCCTTACTGCCTAATGTATTCTCTGACAACAGGAGATAAGACAGAATGATAAGTATAGATGTAGTCCTTTCACTCGTCACACAATCTGATGATGCTAATTCTAATTCTATAATGACAGACGCCGTTGTTTAAATTACAAATATAACATAACGTTTAATCCTAAAGAACACTACGTGAGCCCCACTGGGAACTCACTGACACTTAAGAGATATGCAGATCCCTGAAATTTCTACAAGATAATGTTCAGCTAGAGGATAATATCATAGACTTCTAGCCAATAGCAGACAAATTTTGTGATTGCTGTGCAGTGGCAAACGGGTGGGTAGCCACTCATCTGATAATCCTTAGCCTCCTAAGGATGGTAAGCTGGCAGTGCTGACTGAATCGTGGTATGGACTCCACTCTCTGCTGCATCAAGTGAGTGGTTCGTAGCTCAATCACCGGTCGTGACTACGGCTACAGATGATCAGGGTGCAGGCTCTGTGAATGACAGTGAGAAGGAGTGAATAATCCTTCAAGACAGAATTGTAAATTCTTTTGGCCATGTCCTGCATGGCATGCTTGTCTCATAAATTTCAATAGCATGTATTATCTCAATTTACACATTTTGATTCCTTATCTGAAATCTACAACAGCACACTGATCTAATGGAAACAGCACACAAATGATATCCTATTCTCTCTGCTGACATTTAGATCAAACATGTACAGTCACATTGCTCTACTTCAAAGACCACATTCCAAATATATATTCTAAGTCATGATTAATCATGGAAACATGAACCACAATTCACATAATGACTTAACAGTACATATAGGATGACTTCAATGGAATGAAACTCAGACGCCACAACTCCGACGTCACATATACATTAACAAACCATTAAATCGATGAAACACCACACATCATTTTCCAAGTATGGAAACACACAAACTACACTCCACACGATGAATTAACATCACATGATGAATTCCATAGAATGAAATGAAATCACACCCAACAACTATAACTTCAAGATGTACACGAGTGAACCATTAAAATCAATGAAACACCCCAAGTTCACTTAAGGAGTTATGAGTGGTACTACTAGCAAGTCTTCCTTATATTAATTACGACATAATTAATCATCTAGAAGATTTCTTAGCTAGGTTTAAGATTATTTTCACTACACAAGAACAATATTAGGGTTGGAGAATTCCCCCAAGGTTTGAACTTTGTTAAGTGGGCCATATTGGACCACATGGTAGTAATCTGACTATGGGCAAGATAAGAGATTAATAAAGAATAATTAATTGTAACTATTCACTCTCTGAACTAATTCCTTCAACTAATAAGTATTTTATCTAGAGAAATACGCTAGTTCCGAAGTTAAGCACATAATTAATTTATCTTAACTCTAATCGTCTACTGACTAACTCAGGTGTCCTTCCGCAGGCGGATACCTAATTTCGAGAATCACATAATGTACTTTATCCATGTTTTTAATGCCACATGTGACGAGCTTTGCGTTTTACCCTTGTCGGCAAGCCACATGGCATAAACATGGTCCTAATTCTACTATTAGTTAACTAACACTAGTTTTAATTAGTAGTATCTATTATCGATCGGCATGGCCTTTAGATTTTGCCGGCAGATTGACACAAAAATATTTAACAAAATTATTATTAACTCACCCTGCAACTAGATTTTGACTGGCCTATCGGGAGTGGAGACTATCATTGGCTTTTCTATGTTTTAGATTGTTGTTCGGCTTAACAAGAGCCAGCAATAAAATATGTTTAAACACAGACAGGTGTTCAATTTTAGCCAATTGACGTGATAGTAGCTCCTGCTCCCTCCAGCCGGCTGTCAGAAAATGGCAGACGTTAGGGTGCTACCGGAAGTTAACTTCTCATCCAGGAGAGTTCCCTTCCTGTGGCCAAATTATTATTCACAGCCAAACCTGAATATAAAATTCAGCCTGACTTGATTTCTTGGCTTGTAAACGAACTCTACCCTACATCTACTTCTAACTATAAGAAGAAATAGTATTTAACTCTTTCTATAGTTTTATGTATATAAATACACTAACCAAAGACGATTTTATCTAATATTTGAAAATATAGATAAAAATAATAAAAGAATACAGGGTACATAGAGGGGTTTACTGAGGGCTATCTCCATCTAGTAACAAAACGATCTGAGAGGTGGGCCAACCTGTCACAATGACACAAGATTGTTAAGAATCTTGTCACGCTGTCTTCCTCTCTCTTTCCTCAGATTTTTCTGGTTGTTACAGTATGTTTCAGTTTTTGTCCCCACATAACGTGGCAAAAACTTGTGCTTATTAACTACACAAAGTCCCAGGAATTTTAACCCGGTCAGCAAATGCATGCAGAAGTCGGATGTGTTGGCCTAGAGGCGCAGTATCACAGCTCTGCTGTAAATAGGCACAACACAGTCACGTCCGAAAATAACTCCGGATGAATGCAGAAGAAGAAGAAGATTGATGGGGTATCACAGTGAACAGGCTATTACAGTGATCTTGACAGAAACAGCCACAAACCACGTGCCAAAATATCTCTCGTAGAAACTCAATGAAGGTGATGGTGGCCAACTATGTTTGCTTGGCCAGTCTTCCCTGCCCTGACAGCCAGTGTAAACCACTTGTGTATAGTGTAGATACTACATATTATGTATATACAATTGTGTAGGTGTGCCCATAATTTCAGCCTGTACTTTTACAAGTAATGATGACTATCACATCTGATTAGACGCCCACACAAAATAATATTGCTACACGTGTCTATCACTTTGGCAACTCTTACACCCACAGTCCGACAGGGAAACAGTGATGCCGACTGAGCTGTCCGGGGTTTTCATGAATAATTGTTACATTTGTTTGCTTTGTGTTTGTGTTCTTTTTTGGTGTAAAATCATAGTTTAGTTTATCATATTTCACAATTCACTGGGTTAACTTGTTTAGCTAACTGGTGATGGAAATTCCAGAGTTGTGTGCTCTTGTGATAAATCAGAAATGGTTATTCTGTGTAAAAGGCATTGATGTAATACACAATTGCCCCTCTGACGTGTCTCCACCTTGCCGTGGTAGAGGGGCTTGCGTGTCCCAGTGACCCCAAGAGCACAGCTACATGTCGGACAGATCTTGGGATAGAGACACAACCTGCTGCCTTGCAGGTAGACTGAGGACGGGCAGTCAAAGTCCGAATCAGGCGCACGATGCCACTAATACTCTAAGGCTCTCTGCTGAGGGATATGGCTGAATGCCTCCATTAAGTCATTAACCCTCAGATATGAGAGCTGGGCTGATACTTACCCACTGCAAAATGGAGGTGAGATGCTGAGCCTGCTACATGCTTGGTCCAGACTCTTGTTCGAAGGCTCTCAGCCTAGGGCTATAAGGTGCTGAGCCGGCAGCACATGTAGCCTACCTTGAGAGCATTACTAAAGGTGAAAAAAGCGTTCCAATCGCACGCAGTAGTTACGAAGCCCAAGTGTCTATAAAAAAAACTCTTTGAGTGAGCGTAACCAAAGGTGAGTAAACGTCTCATTAACACAAAATGGAATTCTTAGCTAGCAAATCCATTACATGGAAGTCCGAAGCAAAAGCTTGCTGAGTGGATGTCGTCCCATTAAGACAAAATGGAACTCTTGGCTAGCGAATCCATTACATGGAAGTCCAAAGCAAAAGCTTACTGACTTAATGTCGTCCCATTAAGACAATATGGAACTCTTGGCTAGCGAATCCATTACGTGGAAGTCCGAAGCAAAAGATTGCTGAGTGGATGTCATCTGCAGACTGACCGTTCCTTGTTTGCGCGGGGAGCAAGCAGTGGTGAACGAAATACCGAATACATGGAAGCGAGGAATTAAAGCAGCCATGAGCAGGATGTGGCGATTCCTTGGGTGAGCCCAGTACCAGAGTGCAGTGTGCTGGCTCTGAAATTATGGAAGCCCCCTTGGATGGCTTGGAATGCCCATGGTCTGCCCCTGCCTTCTCTTGAGGGTTGACAGTGATGTCTTTTGATGTTCTACCCTGACCAGCTGAGATATGGACGGCACCACAACAGAATGTCCCTTAAAATCCCCAGGACGGTTAACCTAGTTTTTAAAAAAAACGCCCGCAGAAGTCGGATGTGCCGGCCTACGGGTTGCAAATAAATAGGCACAATGCAAAAACATCTGAGGGAAATGTCCCTCGTGCCCGGAACAGCTTGTCTTCTGCCCAGAACAGCTGTGACTATCTTATCTTCCGGCGGGAACAGCTTAAAAAGAAAGTCTCTTAAAAGTCGACAGGGTCGACTTCATTGCACCGGGTTTTATCCAATATGGCTTGGTATCTCTCTGCAGCGCGGAAAGCGTCGCACAAAGCACGAACTCTGTAGCTCTAGTGACGACCCACAGGAGTCTCCGAAAAATTTAATTCTTGAATCGAAAGACGCAGCTCGGAATCGAACCCACAACCTTCGGAGCCCGAGTTAAACGGCTTGACCACTTCGCTACAGAGACCCCTGGGAACAGCTCTTACTAGCTAGTCTTCTGGGCACAATGTCTGTACACGTCCGAACTGAAAGCTTGCTGAGTGGAAGTCTGATGTCCGAACTGAAAGCTTACTGGGTGGAAGTCTGCAAACTGACCGTTCCTGGTTTGTGCGGGGAGCAGCCTGTGGCAAACGAAATGCCCAATACATGGAAGTGAGTAATTAAAGCAGCCATGTGCATGAAGTGACGATTCCTTGGGTGAGCCCAGTACCAGAGTTCTATGTGCCGGCTCTGCAATTATGGAAGCCTCCTTGGATGGCTGGGAATGCCTATGGTCTGCCCCTGCCTTCCCTTGAGGGCTGACCAAGATGTCTTCGGCTGTTCTAAATAGGCCAGCTGGGATGGGGGATAACACCGCAACAGTGAGAGTCAAATGACTAAGAAACCCAGTCAATAAATGCCTGCAGAAGTCGGATGTGTCGGCCTAATGGCGCAAGAACGCAGCTCTGCTGTAAACAGGCACAACGCAATCACGTCTGGAAAAAAAAAAAAACTCTGGATGAACGAAGAAGAAGTTATTTTATTCAGCTTATACAGGTTATTTGAAACACCACCCAAAGAAAAAAAAAAGAAAAAAAAAATTACAGAAAGAAAATATTATAAATCATGGTAGAATTAATGCTTCTTCTATTCACCTTGGAGATCAGAAATACCCTAACTTAATAAATGTGGACCAGAAAGCTTTGAAATATTTGGTGTGTGCGTTTATTAAAACAAGCAAAAACGGCAAAACTGGCTGTGAATCTTGATCAATTAGTGAACAGGCGAAAACATCGCTGGAAGCTTTGGAGATGTGGTTTTATAGAAGAATAGTGAAAATTAATTGGACAGCCAAAACGAGCAATCAGGACGTTTTAAGGGAAGCTGAATCGCAGAGACAACTTATCACAACCATCAGAAAGAGGCAGTCATTGTTTTTTAGACGTTATGAGAAGACAAATACTGGAACATGTTACAACCGGAAAGATTTCCAGAAAGAGAGAGAGAGAGAGGAAGACAGCGTGAGAAGATTCTTGACAGTCTTGTGTCATGGCATTGAAATTAGTCAACACACAAATTGATCCATGACGTCAGATATCATAATTTGTTGAGAGGCATGATCTCCCACGCCAGCAAGGCACTGGATGATGATGGTTTATTAAATTGGCAGTAAAAAGCATATATAAAACAGCTACCAGGTCACAAACTACATGAACAATGTATGAGAAACCTTATAGTTGCAATGTTTATTATGTAGTTATTGTTTGCATATGTGGCATGTTGTCTATATTCCTTTTCTAATTATTATTTATAACTTTCTTCATGCTATTTATGGTGTCGCTTTTGTGTCATGTTCGTGTCGTCGTCGTCATTCGCACTGCGAGCGCTAACAAGTCAAGTCGCCTTATTCAGTCAAGAAGCCTGATACGCTGGAAAATGCCACGTGGAAAGTCCAACAACAAGAAACACGCTGTAGCCAAGATGTGCAGCGTGGGAGCCGAGAAGAAGAACAACAACGCGGAGAACCTACCTGCTAGCTGCATCAAAGAGCGTGATACTACAGCTATTACTGAAGCTACCACCAGGGAGAAGATCGACAGCCCAACTCAGACAAGAATCAAGACAACACAGAAGAAGGAGGAGAAAGACGCCAGAGCCGGAACACCGACTCAAAAACAGTTCGATGGGTTGTCAAGTGGAGCTGACAGATGAAGAAATCCTGAAACAGCTACGTGAACAGAATCTTCACATCCTATTCTTGAAGGCGGAGTGGCTCCTCACCTACTCCAAGATACCTACAGCCTTGGCAGTGGTGACGTCGGAGGGCAGCGAAATGCCGACCACAGTATCAACCAGCAAGAAAGTACAACAGCCAGAGAAATTCATCCCAAGAGTCAATCAATGTTCAAGATGCCAGAGGGCAGGCCACAGCAGAGCAAAATGTCGCAGTATGACGGAAATTTGTCGATACTGCGCCGATCACCACGCCTTCAAGGAGTGTCCGCTGGCCAAGTTAGACACGGACTTCCGAGCACCCAACAACAAAAGAAAGTACGCCAACTGCCTGGGCAAACACGGAGCAAGATACCTGGGCTGTCCGTACCTGCAACGACACAGACGCTTTAAAGATCGCATTTATCACGAAGACATCAGTCAAGGAAGCAATGCGAAGGGGCGAGACAGCCACCGGTATAGCACAAGCCGAAACAGATCAACTTCAAAAACAGATAGACGAGTTGAAGAGACAAGTCAAGGCACTGCTGACGCCGACCCCGAATAACGACAACGAAAAACTACTGGCGGAAATGAAGGAGATTCAGCAAAACATCAAGCAAGAAGTAGAACATATGGCACTGATTAAGAAGGAGAATGAAGAGATCCTACAAATCATTAAATCAGACCGAGAACTACAGAAAGCTGAAATGGAAATACTCTGAAACAAAACAACAGAAGCTGAACAAGAAATTACAGAGAAATCGCAGGATGAAAACCAAGAGACCGAGCCTGAACCACAAGCGAAAGCCAGCAGCCCAACCACGTCGCCCGAAACATTCAAAGGGAAGCCAATATCCCACCAGACATCCGAAGAAAACCGAGATGAGCATCCTGACGTCGGCATAAAGAACGACCCAAGGAAAGAAATATTGTTCCCTGAGATAACGATGCAATACGAACTCAAGTGCGAGGAATACAGAAAGCGCATGGAAGAAAAAGAAAAGAAGTACAAGAAACTAAACGGGAAACCAATGCCCTGCAGTACCGCCACAATGCCAGATATACAACTCGCAGATAAATACACATGGCAATACTACTTTGAAGACGGAGAAATCATCCCATGGCTGAGCTCGGAGGAAGCAAGCAAAAGACAGCAAAAACTCAAACGTGGGAAGCCAACTGAAAGAAAGCGCAAAGAGGCATACCACATCGAAAAGCTTCTACAGTTGCTTCACAATTGAGAAGACAAAAATACCAAATAAAAAGGCCTTTTAAGGACTGCAACCAGTCAAGCCAGGAACCTGCGCCAACAAAGAAAACCACAAGAGGAAACATGCACAAAGGACAGCCGCCGACCGATCCCCCAGCTTACGATGCATGGAGTGGGATAATGAAAAGTCCTTATAAGGACTACAGCCAGCCAAGCCAGACGAGCCAGGAACCTACACCAACAAAGAAAACCACAAGAACAGACGAGCACAAAGGATAGCCGCCGATCGATCCCCCAGCTGACGTCACAGACACAAACCAACATAACCAGTCCGAGATAGGACTCACAAGACAAGAATTAGGGTGAATGAACCCACGAAAACCACGGCTCTCAACAATAACCACCGCTGAGGAAGCAGGTTAGACGAGACCGAATTTGGAATTTTTTTTTTGGAAAATTGGAATTGGAATTTATGGTGTATCTATTGTTTACATATGCATCACTCAATGTATATTCCTTTTCTAATTATTTATATTTCTTTCTTCTTACTGTTCTCTCACTTTGAACTTAAGCATGGTCCATACAGCTACAACTTGATCAGCCATGCTAAAATGTTCATGTCCAGTCTTTGAATGTCTAGCTTCACATTCTTTAATTTACCAGCTGTGTTCATGGCACGAACACTTCATGGCTCTGCTTGAGCCAGTGGGCATTTTTGTTTAACTCAGTGCCATGACGAGAGTCTGGATTCAGCTGATGCACATGGCATTCCCTAGTGGACGAGTCTGTTACTATGAAGAACTCATTTACACTGTCTATCTAAAGCTTTGTTGGTTGTCAAATGTGTTTTTTCCTTTAAAAAAATGTTTTGCATATCCTTTACAGGACATCGCTGTCAACATCAGCATCTTTCAGCTGTATGTTGCTTTCTTGGCAAGATTAAGCACAGTAGTTTGCTTTCTGAGCGGCCTGCTCAGTTATCCCGCAAGTCACGAGCGCGGGTCGAACCGCTTCCAATTCTCGCCTCGCTGCGCGACCCTGCGTGGATAAACGGGATTACGGAGAAAGTGGTGTAACCCCTCAGTCAAATGTGTTAGGGGTGCACAATGATGGTTTCCCCTTGCCTTTAGCTGGTTTGTCCATGGTTTAAATCGACTTGACAATGGCTAAAGAGATGAACCAATCTGTCCTCTGTTGACAGGTGATGTAGACGGGCATCATACTCTCATCCAGTCAGGCACATGACACCTTATCAACTGCACTAACATGTCCACCATATAAACAGATGCTGCATGTTAAAGCCTTCACTGAAATTATTCACTTGTTAGGTCTATATTTTAAGTCCAGTTATATTCAAACAACTTACTTATAGTGACACAATGTTGACATGTCATAGACAGGCATGTGTTTCCCTCTTTGTCTGAAACAAACATCTGTGGTACAACTTTAGTTGTGGTATAGCTTTAGGTATGTCAAGGAAGAACAATTTGATGTGGCATGTCAAGGGAAGCAACATGAAGTGGCATGTTAAGAGGAAATAATCTGATGTGGCATGTCAAGCCTTCACTGAAATTATTCACTTGTTAGGTCTATATTTTAAGTCCAGTTATATTCAAACAACTTACTTATAGTGACACAATGTTGACATGTCATAGACAGGCATGTGTTTCCCTCTTTGTCTGAAACAAACATCTGTGGTACAACTTTAGTTGTGGTATAGCTTTAGGTATGTCAAGGAAGAACAATTTGATGTGGCATGTCAAGGGAAGCAACATGAAGTGGCATGTTAAGAGGAAATAATCTGATGTGGCATGTCAAGGGAACCAACTTGAAGTGGCATATTAAGAGGAAACAAAACCAATGCCATGCTGTCTGCTGCCAAATCGCCCGCAGCTGAGTATTGAACGTGAAATGCAGGATTACAAACTGCGCCCGTCATCCGTTGGCCAAAGACCCAGGTATCAAACTAAACATTTGCTTGCATATCCTGACGTTGCAATCAAACCCGGCATTTATTGGTCGTTTGTGACTGACTAGAAAATTATACGTTCAATAGTTTGACTTTGCTTTCTGAATGGCAGACGCCTCATAACATCAAAATCAACACAAAGTCATTTTCTTTCGACAGAATAGAGAAAATCATTCTTGCCTACACCCGCTCCATTTGAGGACAAACTATGGTGACGTCAGCAAGCTTAGGTTGACTGCGGCTGTCTGTGTCTGTCTGTCTGTCTCTCTCTGTCTGTCTGTCTCTCTCTCTCTATCTCTGTGTGTGTGTGTGTGTGTGTGTGTGTGTGTGTGTGTGTGTGTGTGTGTGTGTGTCGTGTTCAGGTTGACATCTGAAAGAGTATGAAGATGAACCGACGACTCGGTATTATGTGAGTTGTGACATTGCGACTCACTACCTGAACCCACTTACTCCACGAGGGTATCAAACTAGTATTGAAATCTTGACTCACTAGGACTATAATGGCGAGAAGATATTCACAGTTGTTGGCATTTTAGATTTCTTCATTATGATTATAAATTCCAAACAATGTTTTCCCGTGATGAATTTGAATAACGAAGACACAAACAATAGATTGCACGCTCGTAATATTAAAACCTGACAAAGTGAGTGGTGCCGTAATTATGGACATGTCAGACTACCAAGGAAAAATTGATGAAATATTATCAGATGCATCTAAATTCAGAGTATAGCAAATAGTCAACAAGTCGGAAGTAGTATAGGTGTTGTTTACGACCTTGTTTTGAGGAGGGAGGAGGACTATATAAATCAACCATTTATCGATTTCCTCCTCAATTTGAAATCTATTTTTAGCATTTATCGATCCTCCTCATCAAAGGGGCGATAACTCCTGGTATGATTATTTTAAGTAGGTGTGGTCAATTGGTGGTCAAGCGATGGTCAATAGGGGGTCAAGGGGTGGTCAACTGACGACTTAAATTAAAAGGGGTGGTATGCGTAGTGATGTGGTGGTGATTGAAGTGTCAATGACGTGGTCAAGAGGTGGTCAAGTAGTGGTTAAGTGTTCAAGTGACCCCTTAAATTGTCGGGGAAAGTGGGTATAGTTAGTTGGTGATGATCGTGAGGTGGGCAAGAGGTGGTTAAGTGATTACGGGGTGGTCAAGTGACCCCTTAAATTGTAGAAGAAGGTACGTGTATTGACATGGCGGTGGTTAAAGTGTCAATGATGTGGTCAAGGGGTGGTCAACTAACCCCTTAAATTAAAAGGGATGATATGCGTAGTGATGTGGTGATGGTTAAAGTGTCAATGATGTGGTCAAGAGGTGGTCAAGTAGTGGTAAAGTGGTCAAGTGACCCCTTAAATTGTCGGGGGAAAAGGGTGTAGTGAGTTGGTGATGATCGTGAGGTGGTAAAGCAGTGGTCAAGGGTGGTCAAGTGATACATTAAATTGCAGCGGAGGGTACGTATAGTGAGATAGTGCTGGTTAATGTGACCGCTGACGTGGTCAAGCGGTGATCAAGAGGTGGTCAAGTGGTGGTCAAGTGACCCCTTAAATTGTCAGGGAGAGTACTGTAGTGACACGGTGATTGTTAAAGTGGTCAAGTGAGGGTCAAGAGGTGGTCAAGGGGTGGTCAAATGACCCCCTTAGATTGTAGGGGAGAGTACGTGTAGTGACGTGTTGGTGGTTAAAGTGAGCGATGACGTAAGAGGTAGTCAAGTGGTTTAGGTACAACATAAAACAATAACAGAAATAATAACATACAAAATGGTAACATTTTCACACAACTTTTATTGGTAGATAAAATCTATTCGGTTACAATTTCTAAAGCTTGCTCCATGTACAACCCAATCTATCAGAGGGCATTGGTTATAGTTTCTAAACAACATCAGACAGGGAACTCCACCAGCTTGTAAACATAAAACGTGATACTGGGTATTGATTCAACACAGAACTTTGTATCTAGCCTAACTATACCAGCTGAATTTAACAAATCTACAGCATTCACTTTTGCCACAAACGCCTCGAAATCAGACCTATTGGATACTAAAAAGGGTGTAGGGAACAAGGACAAATTATTCGGCCATGCATGGTAGAAGCGTAGGGCTTGTGTCTCTCGATGCCTCAATATTGTATGCAGGCTGACGGCAATTTTAAAATGAGAGGTCTGGCCGTTGAAGATCGGAAAGAAACTGGAACCCCAGTCAATGGTGGCATGAGTATCCGGTCGGTTAAAAAAAAGTCCATTCAGACAAATAACGACCACACCGTCTGTGTGATCTAAGCGTGTCCCAATTTTCAATGTAAATGTTTGTAATATCCAGGGGTAAAACCCGCAGCGAAAGACAGTCACTAGCTGATGATGATGATGATGATGAAGCTGATGCTGATACTGGTTGTGCGTCACTCGGTAAGGCACTAGATGTTGACTGTTGTTGAGTCAATTTCATGTGTGATGATAATTCCTCATTTGCGGTCAGTAAGGTAATAGATGATGTTGTTTGAGTGTCTGTAACTATCGACAAGGGACTAGCTACTGACTCGTTATTGTTAACCGGCGAAAAGCTAGCTGGCGGCATCTGAGTTTTTGTAAAATACGACACTCCATCATTCGATACTTGTTGGTTAGTTGACTTCCGGCGTTTACCAGTAGGTTGTTCGTCTTTGGTCGGTTCTCTTCTCTCTTGCGACTTGCATCTTGGTCATTGTTAGTTGTTGTTTCATGTTCAGTCTTTATGTGTCTCCGTAAATTATCGTAAAATTATCGTATCTCTTGTAAATACGATTCCAATAGAGGTAATCAAGAGTGGGCAAGACACACTCACTTTACAGATCCACCAGCTAATAGAGCTATGCTGGCGAGAAGGACAAGTCCCACAGGATTTCAAAGATTCAAACATCATAACGCTGTACAAGAACAAGGGCGATCGGAGCGACTGTAACAACTATAGGGGTATCTCACTTCTGTGTATTGTTGGGAAAGTATTTGCCAGAATTGTTCTGCGCAGAATTCAAGTCCTAGGAGATCAAGTCTACCCCGAATCACAGTGCGGCTTCCGTCAGAACCGGTCTACCATTGATATGATATATTCTCATTGCGACAAATGCAAGAAAAATGCCGGGAACAAAATCAGCCACTGTTTATTGCCTTCATTGACCTCACAAAGGCATTCGATTTGATCAGTCGTGAGGGTCTGTTCAAAGCGCTAAAGAAGATTGGCTGCCCACCAACTCTTCTGTCCATTGTGGAATCGTTCCACACAGGCATGAAGGGTATAATCAAGTTTGATGGCTCAACTTCAGAAGAGTTTGAAATCAAGAGTGGAGTTAAGCAAGGTTGTGTACTAGCTCCCACGCTCTTTGGGATATACTTTTCACTTCTACTGAAATATGCCTTTCGTGATCAGGATGACGGTATATACATTCACTCACGCTCAGATGGTGGCCTCTATAATGCTCAGAGATTGAAAGCCAAGACCAAAATTAGGAGGGTACTAATCAGAGAGTTGCTTTTTGCGGATGATGCTGCGATTACGACCCACTCTGAGGAAGAATTACAACATCTACTATCTGCATTCTTCAATGCTTGTTCTGAATTTGGTTTAACAATTAACAAAAAGAAGACACAGATTATGTCACAAGGTGCACATGGTGTACCATCAATCTTTATTGATGACGCCGAACTGGAGATAGTAGACCATTTTACATATCTAGGAACAGAGGTAAATATTAAATAGCAAATTATCCGTCGATCAGGAAATCAACATCCGGATCGGCAATGCAGCAACAACAATTAACAAGTTAGCAAAAAGAGTCTGGGAGAACAGGAAGCTTACTGCCAAAACAAAAGTCCTCGTCTACCAAGCCTGTGTCCTTAGTACTCTTCTTTATTGAAGTGAAACCTGGACAACTTACGCACGCCAAGGCAAACGTTTAAACAGCTTTCTGTAATTCACCAAAAAAGATGTCCTTTGGTATTCTACCAATACCATCATCCATCCTCCTAACATGTCCTATCCATCTAAGTCTACGAAGACTGAGCATGGAATACACCGTCACACAACCTGATCTTTCCAATACTTCAGTATTTGTGATTTTGTCTTGCCACTTAATACCAAGAATTCTTCGCAGACACCGCATATGAAAGCTGTTTAAATTTTTCTCTTGGTGTGAGTAAGTTGTCCAGGTTTCACTGCCATAAAGAGGAGTACTAAGGACACAGGCTTGATAGACAAGGACTTTTGTTTTGGCAGTAAGCTTCCTGTTCTCCCAGACTCTTTTTCTTAACCTGTTCATTGTTGTTGCTGCCTTACCAATCCGGATGTTGATTTCCTGATCTAGGGATAATTTGCTATTTACCACTGATCCTAGATATGTAAAATGGTCTACTATCTCTAGTTCGGCGTCGTCAATAAAGATTGATGGTACCCCATGTGCACCTTGTGACATAATCTGTGTCTTCTTTTTGCTAATTGTTAAACCAAATTCAGAACAAGCATTGGAGAATGCAGATAGTAGACATTGCAATTCTTCCTCAGAGTGGGTCGTAACTGCAGCATCATCTGCAAAAAGCAACTCTATGATCAGTACCCTCCTAATTTTGGTCTTAGCCTTCAATCTCTGAGCATTGTAAAGGCCGCCATCTGAGCGTGAGTGAATGTATATACCACCATCCTGATCACGAAAGGCATATTTCAGTAGAAGTTAAAAGTATATTCCAAAGAGGGTGGGAGCTAGTACACAACCTTGCTTAACTCCACTCTTGATTTCAAATTCTTCAGAAGTTGCGCCATCAAACTTGATTATACCCTTCATGCCTGTGTGGAACGATTCCACAATGGACAGAAGAGTTGGTGGGCAGCCAATCTTCTTTAGTACCTTGAACAGACCCTCACGACTGACCAAATCAAATGCCTTTGTGAGGTCGATGAAGGCAATAAACAGTGGTTGATTCTGTTCACGGCATTTTTCTTGCATTTGTCGCAATGAGAATATCATATCAGTGGTAGACCGGTTCTGTCGAAAGCCACACTGTGATTCGGGGTAGACTTGATCTCCTAGGACTTGAAGTCTGCGCAGAACAATTCTGGCAAATACTTTTCCAACAATACAGAGAAGTGAGATACCCCTATAGTTGTTGCAGTCGCTCCGATCGCCCTTGTTCTTGTACAGTGTTATGATGTTTGAATCTTTGAAATCCTGTGGGACTTGTCCTTCTCGCCAGCATAGCTCTATTAGCTGGTGGATCTGTATAGTGAGTGTGTCTTGCCCACTCCTGATAACCTCTATTGGAATCCCATCCTTACCTGGAGCCTTGCCAGATGCAAGTTCATTTATAGCACATTTAACTTCTGTTATGGTGGGAAGTGTGTCCAGGTGGTCAAGAGTTGGTAGAGCCTCTATGGCGTTGAGGGCATCATCCGCTAGTTTGGTCTCACTTGAGTAAAGCTCCAAATAGTGCTCTGCCCATCTGTCCATCTGCTGTTTCTTATCAGTTATGATTTCTCCAGTCAAGGTTTTCAATGGTGCACTTCTTTTGATCACTGGACCATATGCTTTCTTTATTCCTTCATACATGCTTCTTATGTTTCCCTTATCACTTGCGATTTGAATGGACTCGCATAACTTGATCCAATAATCATTTGCACACTGCCTGGCAGCTTTTTGCACATCCTTCCTAGCTCGTCTTAGCTCACTCAGAATGTTACGCATTGGTCTTTCCTTGTTTCTTATGAGAGCTTTCTTCTTCTTATCAATCAAGGGCTGCAGAGACTCGCTGTTTGCCGCAAACCAGTCCTGCCTCTTATGATCCACAGTGCCGTAAACCCCTACGGCAGTTTTATAAAGAGTTTCCTTAATTTGACCCACTTTTCATTTACTGTACAATTTTCTGGTGTATCAGCGAAAGCGTCTTCAAGTTGCTGTTGAAACTGAAAGCACTTTTCAGGATCGTTAGTGTTAATAATATTAATCCTGGGGCTAGATTTGTGTTTAGCTGTGTAGATTCTCTTTGGTCTAAGTCTAATCCTTGCAACAACCAAAGAATGATCCGTATCACAGTCAGCACTGTGGTAACTTCGAGTCAATGGTATATGGTTCAGATGTTGTCTCCGTGTGATGATGAAGTCCAGCTGGTGCCAATGGCCGGATCTTGGATGTTTCCATATGACCTTATGCATCTCTTTTATTTAAAAAAAGGAGTTTGTAATACATAGGTCATTGCTGGTGCAATGCTCCAGCAGCCTTGCCCATTTTCATTCATGCGATCGATGTTGTATTTTCCAAGGCACACTGGCCATGAACTCGAGTCCTTGCCCACACGAGCATTGAAATCACCGAGCATATAAATGTAGTCAGGTTTTGGAACTGCCTTGATCACGGAGTCTAATTCCTCATAGAACGAATCCTTCACATCATCAGAGGAATCGAGTGTCGGTGCATATGCAGTAATAATGGTGGCAAACCCACAAGAGGTTGCCAAGTGCAGGGATAATATTCTTTTATTTCCTTCTGGAATTTCAATCATTCCCAGTAGCGAATTCTTCAATGCAAAGCCCACACCGTGTTGCCTTTTTTCTGCCTGCCCTCTACCCTTCCCCCCAAAAAAAAGGTGTAATTGTTTTCCCTGAGTGACCCTTCCTCAGCGAGGCGAGTCTCCTGCAGGCCAGCAATATCAATGTTAAGAAGATTGAGTTCGGCATCAATCACAGCCGTTTTTCTCACATCGTCAACATTGGTCAAGTCAGTGGAAAATCCTGGACACACGGTTCTCACGTTCCAGGTTGCAAGCCGTAGCTTGAGGTTTCTATTTTTATTTTTGTTTGTACCTGGTGCATTGGTTTTAAAGCCTGCAATTCCGATTTTGTCCTAGCCCCAAGCACCCATTGAAGCAGGCAGGCTGTGGCAGATCAACACCCAATTGGCCGGGGGCTGCCCAGCTTGAGGCGGGCGGTAGCTGATCAGTGACACCTGTAGGTGTCTCCCACCGTCAGAGGCAACGCGTGGCGCCCCATGTCTACGCCAACTGAGAAGGACTTATAACCCGTAACAGTTGCCTCTCGCTTTGAATCCGAGACCGGTTAAGACCAGGGATGGAGTTATTGCCTCTCCATAGCACAAAAGCCTGGGCTAAAATATAGAGATCATGTGTTGCCCATGCAGCATGATCCCTCTCTCGGCCTGCCTAGTTCACTCCAGAGGAAAGGTAACACCCCTACATCTGGAACAAGACAAGCTGCAGAAGCTGCCGGATCAGCAAAGCAATGCTCTAACTGTCCGCCTGTCGGAGCTTCGACCCTAGACCAGCCGCCAACCAAGGCTTAGGGCCTGGTCTGCCCTGCCATGACATTTTTTCTTTAGCTTGCAATTCCTCGCACCAGGGTAAGGCTTGTACCCTGCCAATTGCGCTGTTCCGCCCGAAGCCGTTGGCACAATGTGGGGTGTCGGGTGTGGTAAGCCACCCAACGTTCGGCGCTAACAGAAACCAGGTAGTACCGTCTACTGTTATACGGTAGCTCAGTCATATCTGACTAAGACCTGGCACATAACACCACATTGTGATATCACATCAATATCTATGTAATTTCTTACTTTCTCAATCTAGATGTTTACGAACAAAATCTAGATATTTCTAGATGTTGTTTGGGTCGTTTCTAAATTTTTTTCTGTCCAAAGTGGCAACTATGGTACTAACTTCGGCATTTGGTGGAAATATGGCGGCATGTTGAATGTTGGACTAAAACAGTCTCACTTTGGTAATGTAGAATATTTTATTACGTCATTCATATATCGTTTAATGGTGTTGAATATACTCATACTATCTCACACGGGATTGGGTGGTTAGTGGTGGGATGCTGCCCGCCTGGCGTTCCGAAAGTTGTGGATTCAATTCCTGTCTCGATCATTCGGTTCGCGACAGGTGCAGTTAGTTATCATTAGCATGAACCATCAGATTTTTAAATTTGAGTATTTTCTAATGGGACCACCACCAAAAGATAGGCCTTGAGAAACCGAATCTAATGGTATCAAGATGATGCATGTATGTCAATTAGAAGCGAAGATATGCAACTTTGAGTGTCGAGATCATTAACGCAGAAATTGACACAAAAGATCTCTTCTGCACATCTTTTTTTCGTGTCCGAACCAAGGTCATAGCAGAAGTTATCAAAACTAGAGTAGTTTGTTTATTTTTAAACGAACATCCTAGCAACCATACACGAACATCCTAGCAACCATACATCATTGCGATCGGTGTAGCGAAGCCTAACCGCTCATGTCATCTATTTTTACATATGATGTAACATTATCTAATTAGCATATAAAAATGGCTGCCAATTAGTTATTATATTAATTAATTACCAAGTGCATTCTTTATATTATGTTTAAACCCTGGCACGTAATATATTGTATTATGCGGAATGATGCTACGCACATAATGGGTTAATTCCTGTTTAGATAGTATGCAACGTTATATAATTAGCATATAAAAATGGCCGCCAATTAGTTATTATATTAATTAATTACCAAGTGCATTCTTTATATTATGTTTAAACCCTGGCACGTAATATATTGTATTATGCGGAATGATGCTACGCACATAATGGGTTAATTTCTGTTTAGATAGTATGCAACGTTATCTAATTAGCATATAAAAATGGCCGCCAATTAGTTATTATATTAATTAATTACCAAGTGCATTCTTTATATTATGTTTAAACCCTGGCACGTAATATATTGTATTATGCGGAATGATGCTACGCACATAATGGGTTAATTCCTGTTTAGATAGTATGCAACGTTATCTAATTAGCATATAAAAATGGCCGCCAATTAGTTATTATATTAATTAATTACCAAGTGCATTCTTTATATTATGTTTAAACCCTGGCACGTAATATATTGTATTATGCGGAATGATGCTACGCACATAATGGGTTAATTCCTGTTTAGATAGTACGCAACGTTATCTAATTAGCATATAAAAATGGCCACGAGAAGAAGAAGAAGACTGGCCACGATATGAAAAAGATTTGCAGAAAGAAATACAGAAAGACAGCATGATCGACCACAGTTGTACTCACAGTTTCTTGCTGCACCTCTTATACTCTTGAAGCCAAGCGTAGCAATTGGAGCTCTCTGCATTAAGGCATCCGAGCAATGTACCCTTTCAGAATAGGGTATCCTTCTTGGAACACAGACAGATGGGATCTGAGATCATCAGCAGTCCTTCTTTATTACAATTCTGAATATAAACAAAATAAATGTACGTAAAAGTAATTGGGAATATTCTTCAACAAGTGAATAGGTACAATTATCTCGGAACAGTAATATCTGATGGGAGATGCCTTGAAGAGATTAGAACAAGAATCGCCATGGCAAAAGTAGCCTTTAGCAAGATGAAGTACATACTGACCAATAAAAAGATGTCAATTGAAACGAGAAAAAGAGTGTTAAGATGCTACATAGAAATAAAGAGGAGGCAAGTGAAATATTTCGGCCATGTTATTGTTAAAAGACATGATACTCTTAAAAAAACCATACTGGAGGGCAAGGTTGAGCAAGAGGTAGACAACGCAGTGCCGCCCATTGATTTTCAATGGCAAAAACCTGTTGGCAAAAAAATAATGTTTTGAACCACTTCGTAAGCATCTTGAGTGATGAAACTCACCAAATAAATGTAAAATTGCATGCAGAATCCGAAAATCCATATGAAAACATTATACTATTAATACATCAAGCTTAAAATAACCGATATATGTGTGTGCAGCAGTGCCGCCATTCAGCCCATTGATTTTCAATGGCAAAAAAATGTTGGCAAAAATATAATGTTTTGAACCACTTCGTAAGCATCTTGAGTGATGAAACTCACCAAATAAATGTAAAATTGCATGCAGAATCCGAAAATCCATATGAAAACATTATACTATTAATACATCAAGCTTAAAATAACCGATATATGTGTGTGCAGCAGTGCCGCCATTCAGCCCATTGATTTTCAATGGCAAAAACCTGTTGGCAAAAAACAATGTTTTGAACCACTTTGTAAGCGTTTTGAGCGATGAATCTCACCAAATATATGTAAAATTGCATGCAGAATCCGAAAATCCATATGAAAACATTGTACTATTAATACATCAAGCTTAAAATAGACAATTACTAACTTATATCACAAGAAATTCAATTTTTCAAAGACTAAAGGGAAACTTACCCACATTCTGCGAGTTCAAAATGGCAGACTGACCTTTGGTCATGAAGCCAAGATGGCGCCCGTGGTTGTTATGTGTTATTTGAAGGTATCCAATCAGAAACACCAGAACCACCTATAATCGACAATGACTCGTTGACACGGCAAAACCTTTCTGCGCAAGCGCGGAAAAAATGGTTTCCGGTAGAAGTCGGTTTACAGTATACGGTTCACGCTATTATCATTGTGACTAGGGTGGCAAGGCCTAACTTGACATATTATCTATTTTTCGATAGGATGTGCCGTGACCTAATTAACAATTTAAAATGGCCGCCAATTGTATATTATTTGCTAAATGTCTGTTGCATTGCTAACAAACCTAACATGATGTATATTTTATTGTGCGTATTGGTAAAAGGAAAGTCACAGCCACATTCCTGTTTTGATAGGATGTGCCGTGACCTAATTAACAATTCAAAATGGCCGCCAATCAGTGATATAACCAGCATGGGCAGTTCTCTCGGACTTTGAAGAAAGTGATAGTACATGAAGTGATAGTATATGAAATAGTGTACAGATGTCTGACAATCACATACAATATGATTATAAATTTATATGTTGTATTTTGTAAATATTTGTGTTCATGTGTGGATTACAGGCAAGATTGGATTATCTATTTTATAGGTGTGTACACTTTTAAATCTGTCTTCCTATTCCTTCATTATGTTCTTTATTTTATAGCATTCTGTTCACTAACACCTTAGAAATGATGTTTTTACTAACCTAACCTAAAAATCTCAGGAAATGCCTAAAAAATCATGCCTGTTCAGAGTTAGACAAAGGCAAAATGCTTGCCCTGTAAAGGGTTAAATGATCCTCCTTCCAAAAAAAAATGAAAATGTACTTGCATTTCCTACATCTGTTCACTATACACTACATTAGCTTTCTTTTGTTGATAACATTTCCTGCAATATATTAGTCTTTCCTCTTGAGCCCAAGGTGGCGCATAGGGCAGAAGCCATGGCTCGCCATGCCTGGCTGTTCGCTGCTACCTGTTGTAGGTCTTAGATATTTATTTGGCCATTGAATGAGCCTTCTCTGATGATGGTTCTACACAGGGTCTCCCTTGGTCTTCCCCGTTTTCTTTTCCCTATCGGTGTCCATATGAGGTTCCTGCAATATATTCTTCTTCTTCAGCTTTCCGAGCCATTGAGGTTCTTTGCTGCAAATACAATCCGTCTCCATTCGTCTCTCTGGTGGACCTTCTCTTGCCAGTCGTTGATTCCAAGTGCTTGTAGGTCTGTACATGTATTATCTCTCCACCGTCTTCTTGGTCTACCTCGGGGTCTACGGTCATTTATTTCCTGAGTGTAAGCGAGTTTTGTTTCCCTATTATCTTCCATTCTTTCTATATGCCCCAGCCATTGTAGTCTATTAGCCTTCATGATACCAGTGATTAGCGGGGACTTAAACAGATCATAAATGTCTTTGTTACTTCTTATTTTCCACTCTCCACTTTGTGTATTCCTAATGGGTCCAAAGATGCGTCTTAAAATTTTGTTCTCAAAGGTTTGTAACAAGGCTTCGTCTCCTTTTGTTGTACTCCAGGTTTCAGAGCCATACAGTACAACTGGTCTGATCAGTGTTTTGTATATTGTGATTTTGGTGTTACGAGATAGCGCCTTTGATTTTAGTAGATGTTGTAGTGCATAGTATATCTTATTTCCAGAGTTGATTCTAGTTTGTATTTCTTCCCTTATGATGTTGGAGCAGTTGAAGATTGTACCCAGGTATTTGTATGTTTCCGTTCTTTTAATGATCATATTATCTATTTGTATGTGGCCAGAGTTTTTAGCCATTCTGTCTCTTGAAATTACCATATATTCTGTCTTATCTTGGTTGATAACCAGCCCCATCTGTTGGGCTTTTTCCTTTAAGTGAGTCAATATTTCCAATGTCTTTTGTTCACTTTGCCCTATAATATCTATATCATCTGCATAACCAAGCAGCTTGGATGTTCCTCCAATATCACATTACTCCTTTATCTTCCTTACAACTTTCTCTAGAGCCAAATTGAAGAGTAGCGGCGATAGTGCATCACCCTGTTTCAAGCCAGATGTTATTTGGAAGGGGTCTGATTTCCTGCCTTTATATGTTACTATATTATAAGTATCTTCCATGCATAGTCTGGTCATGTTGATTAACTTCCTTGGTATTCCAAATTCCTGTATAGCATTCCATAGACTATTCCTATGGACACTATCATAAGCCTTTTTAAAATCCACAAAAATGTTATGGAGATCTCTTTTATATTCCCAATGTTTCTCGGCTATTTGTCGTAAGATAAATATCTGATCTATTGTTGATCTGTTTTGTCTAAAACCCGCCTGGTAGTCACCTAATATGTCTTCTGAATATGGTTTTAGTCTATTTAGTAATACTGCGGATAGTATCTTATATGATAAGTCAGGTCTTAGTCAGATATGACTGAGCTACCGTATGACAGTAGACGGTACAACCTGCTTTCTGTCAGCGCCGAATGTTGGGCGGCGCTTACCAAACCTGACACCCCACATTGTGCCAACGGCTTCGGGCGGAAGAGCGCAATTGGGAGGGTACTAGCCTTATCCTGGTGCGAGGAAATGCAACCCGAAGACAAAATAAGTCATGGCAGGGCAGACCAGGCCCTAAGCCTTGGTTGGCAGCTGGTCTAGGATCGAAGCTCCGACAGGCGGACAGTTAGAGCATTGTTTTGCTGATCCGGCAGCTTCTGCAGCTTGTCTTGTTCCAGATTATAGGTGTCAACTTTCCTCTGGAGTGAACTAGGCAAGCCGAGAGAGGGATCATGCTGCATGGGCAACACATGGTTTCTTTATTTTAGCCCAGACTTTGTGCTATGGAGAGACAACTTACTCACGCCAAGAGAAACGTTTAAACAGCTTTCATATGCGGTGTCTGCGAAGAATACTTGGTATTAAGTGGCAAGACAAAATCACAAATACTGAAGTATTGGAAAGATCAGGTTGTGTGACGGTGTATTCCATGCTCAGTCTTCATAGACTTAGATGGATAGGACACGTTAGGAGGATGGATGATGGTAGAATACCAAAGGACATCTTTTTTGGTGAATTACAGACGGGTAGGAGATCTCAGGGTCGGCCTCTACTACGAAACAAAGATGTGTGTAAGCGGGACATGATTGATACAGGCATTGATAATGCACATTGGGAGCACGTCGCCGCTGAATGTGTTGCATGGAGGGCAACTATCAGAAACGGAATAAAGACAAAGGAGAAAATGATTGCAGATAAAGCACACACAGAGCGTGAGAGACGTAAGATGGTGCAAAATGGTGGAAATGACCATGTTTTCATATGCACCTACTGTGGGCAAACATTTGCAGCAAGAATTGGCCTTACCAGCCACACTCACCACCGCCATGGATCGTAGTTGTTAAGCATTTTTAAAGCACAATGTACCAAACTATCGTCTGTCAAGACGGAAAGGTGCCAATGTTAATGGATAGTATCTTATAGCTTGTGGACAGTAGTGATATTCCTCTATAATTTCCACATTGGAACTTGTCTCCTTTCTTAAAGATAGGTATCAATAATGACTCTTTCCAGTCATGGGGTAATTCTTCTGTCCTCCAGATTTTTATTATTAGTTCGTATAGCTTTAGATGTAATGCATGGCCACCTGCCTTTATAAATTCAGCAGCAATTCCATCAGTCCCAGTTGCCTTATTGTTTTTAAGTCGTGTGATTACATATAGGATTTCTTCAAATGTAGGTTCTTCAAATGTAGGTTCTTCAATTTGTGGTTCGCATGTTAGAACCTCTTACTGTGGGAAAATGTTACTTGGAGCTTCACAATTTAGTAATTCAATAAAATATTCTTTCCTTGTGTTGCACATTTCCTCATTGGTATTTATCATATTCCCATTTTTGTCTTTTAAACCATATGTATTTTGTTGGTGCCCTCGTTTCATTGACTTCAGTTCTTTAAAAAAATTTCTGGATTCATTTTTCTGGTGATTAGTTTCCATATCTTTGAATATATTACTCATATATTCTCGCTTCTGCTGTCTGACTATTTTTGTAGCCTCTTTACATTCATTTCTATAATGCTCTTCCTTTTGGATGTTATTGATGTCATTTAACCATACATGTCTGGCATTCTTCTTCCTAATGACTGCTTCTTCACATTTTTGATTGAACCATCTGTTCTTTCTATGCATGGTTAACACACCGAGACATTCTTCTGCGGCAGATTGAATTGTATTCTTGATGTTCAACCAAGTTTGGTCAACGCTTTTCTCCGAAGGGTTTTGCAGAGTTTCAAGTTTACATTTTATTTCATCTGTAAATTTCTCTTTCACTGTAATGTCTTGTAGTTTTTCTCTGTTATATGTTGGGTGTAATCTTTGTAATTTAGTATAGAAAGCTCTCTTAAGTTTTATTTTAAATTTTGCTCCAACGAGGAAGTGGTCACTGTTGCACTCAGCTCCTCTATAACTTCTGACTTGATGTATGTTTGATGCATTTCTGTTCATTAAAATGTGATCTATTTGATTATAGGTTCTCTTGTCACATGATTTCCAAGTTTGTTTGTGTATATCCTTTCTATGTAGTCTGGTACTGCTAATCTGCAGTCCTTTGGCTTCTGCCAGGTTGATGACTCTCCATCCATTATCATTTGAAGTTGTATGTAGGCTTTCCATACCGGCCACTTTTTTATTAGTTTGCTCTCTACCTATTTTTGCATTGAAGTCTCCCAGCACAATCAGGATGTCCTGTTTGGGGGTTTCTTCTATGACATCTTCCAGATCATTATAAAAGTCTTCTTTAATATCATCTTCTTTCTCTTCAGTAGGTGCATGTACATTAATCATCGTTATATTTTTCCATTTACCTTTTATTAATAATTTACTAATCCTGTCATTAAAAGCTTTAAAGTTTAAAACGTTCCTCCATAACTCTTTTTTGATGACAAATCCTGTTCCTAATTCATGTTTATTTTGGGTGTTTCCTCCATATATTATAATCATTCCATTTTGCTCTAAAGTACCTTCTCCTGGCCACCTTATTTCTTGAATTGCTGTTATATCCATTTGATATTCAACCAGCTCCCGGGTTAGTTCTTCGGCCGCTCCAGCTCGATATAGTGTCCGTACATTCCATGTTCCAAATCTCAAAAGTCCTTTAACGTTCCAAGGTCGTTGTCCAGATAAGTCAGTCCGATATCGAGGCTCATGTATTTGTTTCGTAACAAAGAAAGGTTTTTACAAAGGTGGGGATGTTAACCCCACACTTCAACCCCCAACCTGGAGGACCAGGGTGTTTCTCTTTGTCTGTTTTCTACCCTTTGACCTGTCCGGCTTGCTGGTAGCTACACTACCGCCGGCATAGCTCTCAGAGTCATTGAGAAACTCAAGCTCCCCCACCATGACAAGGTGGAAACACCTTGCAATATATAGAATAAGTTAATTAAACCATTCTGTCAGCCCGAGAAGATAAATAAATAAGATTACATCAATAAATGTTAACTCTTTTGTAACAAATATCTGCATGCAAAATTCTTAACTGAAAAATATAAATCATAAAATACAATATAATATATCATCACTTGATCCCCCATTTGGTATGGACAATACAATATAATATATCATCACTTGATCCCCCATTTGGAATGGACAATACAATATAATATATTATCGCTTGATCCCCCATTTGGTATGGACAATACAATATATTATATTATCACTTGATCAACCACTTGGTATGGTCAATACAATATAATATATTATCACTTGATCCCCCTTTTGGTATGGACAATACAATATAATATATTATCACTTGATCCCCTACTTGGTATGGACAATACAATATAATATACTAGCTGACCTGGCCCAGCTTCGCCCAGGTTCTGGCGGGGATCGATCGATCGATCGATCTGTCTGTCTGTCTGTCTGACCCGGCCTGGCTTTGCCCAACTCCTGGTGGTGAGTATCTCATTTAATTCATATAAGTAGTCATATAAGATCCCGTTCCCGTTCCCGACTATCTGTCTGTCTGTCTGACCCGGCCCGGCTTCACCCAGTCCCTGGGGAGCATCTCATTTAATTCATATAAGTAGTCATATAAGTTCCAATTCCCGACTATCTATCTGTCTGTCTATCTGTCTGTCTGACCTGGCCCGGCTTCGCCCAGCCTGATGGGAAGCATCTCATTTAATTCATATAAGTAGTCATATAAGTTCCTGTTCCCGACTGTCTGTCTGACCAGGCCCGACTTCGCCCAGTACATGGCGGGGATCTATCTATCTATCTATCTATCTATCTATCTATCTATCTATCTATCTATCTATCTATCTATCTATCTATCTATCTATCTATCTATCTATCTATCTATCTTATCTATCTATCTCACCAGGGGACTTAACTTAAGATATAGCAATGCTACTAAAAGATATGTCCCTTGTTTTATTTTTTCTTATGTTGAGTCATGTAATTACAAAATTAAATTTTAGTAAGTAAATAGCTGAAACAAAAAAAAACTAAACTATGACAGTTGGTTGCACAGGAATGAAAAGAAAACATGTAGAAAATTTCATCTCAATCGGATAGACCGTTCGCGAACGCATAAAGAACCGACATACATACATACATACATAAATTGTGTTTTATAGATATAGATTATCCTTGATCCCCCATTTGGTATGGACAATACAATATAATATATTATCACTTGATCCCCCACTTGGTATGGACAATACATTTCATTTGGCACCTTGCCGTCTTGACAGACGATAGTTTGTGCTTTAAAAAGGCATAATAACTTTTAACTATGGCGGTAGCTAGTGTGACTGATAAGGCCAATCCACGCTGTAAATGTCCGTTCACAGTGGGTGCATGTGAACACGTGGTCATTTCCACCATCATGCACCATCTTACGTCTCAAACGCTTGGTGTGTGACTTTTCTGCAATAATTTTCTCCTTTGACTTTATTCCATTTCTGATATTTGCCCTCCATGCAACACGTTCAGCGGCGACTTGCTCCCAATGTGCATTATCAATGCCCGTATCAATCATGTCCCGCTTACATGTCTTTGTATCGTAGTAGAGGCCGACCCTGAGATCTCTTACCCATCTGTAATTCACCAAAAAAGATATCCTTTGGCACTCCACCATCATCCATCCTCCCAAGATGTCCCATCCATCCAAGTCCACGAAGACCGAGCATGGAATAAACTGTCACACAACCTGATCTTTCCAATACTTCAGTATTTGTGATTCTATCCCGCCACCCAATACCAAGAACTCCTCGCAGACACCACATACGAAAGCTGTTTAAATTGTTCTCTTGGTGTGAGCAAGTTGTCCAGGCCTCACTGCCACAGAGAAGAGCACCAAGGACACAGGCCCGACAGACAAGGACTTTTGTCTTGGCAGTAAGCCTCCTGTTCCCCCAGACTCCCCCTCTTAACCCGTTCACTGCTGTTGCTGCCCCACCAATCCGGATGCCGATCCCCCGATCCAGGGACAATCTGCCATTCACCACTGACCCCAGATATGTAAAATGGTCTACTATCTCTAGTTCGGCGTCATCAATAAAGATTGATGGCACCCCATGTGCACCCTGTGACACAATCTGTGTCCTCTTTTTGCCAATTGTTAAAGCAAATTCAGAACAAGCATTGGAGAATGCAGATAGTAGACATTGCAATTCTACCTCAGAGTGGGTCGTAACTGCAGCATCATCTGCAAAAAGCAACTCTCCGATCAGCACCCTCCCAATTTTGGTCCTAGCCTTCAATCTCCGAGCACTGCAGAGGCCGCCATCTGAGCGTGAGTGAATGTATATACCACCATCCTGATCACGAAATGCATATAATATATTATCACTTTATCCCCCGTTTGGTATGGGCCATCAGTTCAGCCCAAGCCATTCTATCTTTAGGTTTTATTTTATTTGCCCTGTCAGTTCTGGACAAAGGCTTTTCACGTGATACAATTCTCAGGTGTTTTCAAAGTATTTCATATGTAGTAAAGCATCTTGTATTCCTTCTTGATACACTTGTATTTGTCTAGTTCTCTCCAGGAATTCCACATTGGTGATTCTGTCATACCATTTAAGTCCAGCTATTTTGCCCAGTCAACAATTAATGAATGTTTGTACTTTATTTATAATCAGTGTAAGTTATTCGCCATGTTTCTGATTCATACAGTAGTACAGTGTTAATGTTTTATTTGAACAATCTGTTGTTTAATTTTGTTAACTTCCACAAATGTCCAATTGCTATGAATGTCTTCTTGCCTTTTGCATTCATATTTTAATAACTTTATATGTTGACCCATCTGTGCTACCTAAATAGGTGTATAATTCTGCCTCTTGAAGTGAAGTTTCATCAAGGGAGATCAGGTTATCATTTGCTTGATTTATTCTTATTGTCTGTGTCTTTCCCTGTGGATTTTTAGACTTAATTGTTGTGACCTCCTATCCAATGTGTTAAGCTAAATCTTGCATCTCATTTCATTGTGTGGGACACGAGGGCAATGTTATAAATGAAGTTCAGATCATCGAGCTTCAGTGCACAAGCAGACCATATTGGGGCCAAATGTACTTAATTGTTAAATGTAGGCATGCTCACAAATTTAATGTTAGAAGCTAACAAAGTAAAATATTTGCTCATAAGCAACAGTTTAGAGTGAACATTTATGACAAGATTTTTTAGTTTTTCTCTCCTCTTGAAGACTCATTATTGGATGTATGGAAGAGAAAACATCAAAGAATGGCTGCTGTTATAAGTATTGCGTCAATTTTAATATGTGTATGATGTGGGGCACAAGTAATAATGGTTTTTCACAAAGCTGTCATGTATTATTATGTTATTTTTATCATGATAAACCAATATCATTACACTGTGATTGATTGTCAAACTCAAATTCTTAAAGGGAACTTGAGGAATAACATATCAGAAATCATGTCTGGAAGTAATCATAAGACATTTTGTATTATTTATGATAGCTTTATACCTCAAAAAACCATCAAACTCATTTATATAGTTTATATTTGCATACATATGTAACTTACAAATCCTTTCAGACTGACTGTAAACATAAGATGGAGAGTGAATTACCATCAAGTGTCAAGATAGAACAACCTGAAGTCTGTCTAGGTCAGGGTAAGATTAAGTGCAATATAATGTAACAGTTAGTTGAATATTCTTTACAGGATGTTGCAGTCAACCCCAGCATTTATTGGCTGTGTGTAATTTACTAGATAATTCTACATTTATGAGTTTGCCATTGCTTTCTAAATTGTCAAAGCATTATACCATCAAAATCAACACAATAGCAGAATATAAATCTACTCAGACACTGGGAAAAATAAAGTCTTAGGTGTGACCAAGTAACCACCAGGATCAGTGCACAACTCTGCAGTTGAGGAGAGCAGAGCACTCTCTTGTCTTGACAATAGGAAATCACTGTCAAGGGCTGAGGTAAAAGACCCCTGTGTGAATATGAAAGGCAAGGGAAAACCACTGCATTATCTTTGCAAGACAAGTCTAAAACAAGAAAGTGGAATGTCAGGACATAGTTGAGATAGGAAAGTTACATAATGTAATAAATGAAAAATGTGAAGAGTAATATCCTGGGCATGATTGCGATGAGGAAGGGAGATTTGGTGAAGTAACAACAGACAAACACAGAATAATTTGTTCAGGAGGTAATACCTAACCAGAGTATGATCAGCATTGCCAGTAGTGGGTTGTGCTCAATCTTCAAACCTCAAATCCCAAAACAACCAAATAAATCAATGGTTATTTGATTAAATCAGATAGTTATTATTGTCAAATTCAAATTCAAACTAAGAGATATAAATATTGTACAAGTGAAGGTACCAAACAACAAGCAGTAATGAAGTGGAAGTACAAACATTTTATGACAAATTAGAAATCGTGATGGGTGAGAACACTTAAGTTATTCACATGTCACTAGAAGTAGTGTCTTTAGGGGGGTACTGGCCATAGTCGAGGGGGTACCGGCCATAGTCGAGGGGGTACCGCACGCGAGGGGGGGGGGGACCAAAACAACGCCTCCAGGGGCCACGCCAAATGCGGGGGGTGGGGGGGGGTGGGATGGCCCCAGGGTGGTACGCACACACACACACATACACACGCACAGCCCCGGGGCGCACCGGTTGCCTGTGAGAGACCAAGCACATAAGGCTTCACACGGGTCTCCAGACTCAAGCTGGTAAACTCCAACTAATTGGAGCCATACCCCCCATTGGGTATACCAAGATGCATAAGTGGCTACGGCAGAGGTTTGTAGGGTGTTGTCAAAACATCCCCAGGGGGGCTATACCGCACACGCCCCCCAACACGGACTAGACGCACTGTCAGCGCAGAGTCGCAGAGCTGTGGGAAGCAGCCACAGGGCCTACCCTCTAGGGAATCAATGAGTTAGAGCTCTGCACCCACCATCATAGCATGCCTTCATGTCAGTGGTTCAAGAGCCCTACAATATTCTGTGGGAAGCCTTCCAGGAGACAATTTTGTGACTATCACCTCCGTATAATAGAACGACGCGGTAGAAGAATAAGTGGGGGAACAATAATCATTCCTACACCCTGGGGGTGGAGATCTCTAGGGACACCACCAGATTGTTTGGAGACTATTGCTGAGGAGGTCCGGAACAGCCATCAAGTTAACGCCCCTCCTGATGAAGAAATTCAAACCTGTACGCCAGTCAACACCACATCTGGCAAAAATGATCACGCTGGAAGCTGTGTGACCGAAAAGTTTAAGCGTGATCAAAAAGTTTTAGCTTGACTAGTTTTACTGAACGAGAGACATTTACCTGCGCACCGGCCGAACGTTTTTCTCGCTGCGTGAAGAAAATCGCTTGCAACAAACTGGCACGCTGTCCAGTTACTTGCATATGGAATCAAGTAGCGGATACTTCAGTTGGGGGAGGGGGGGGTTCGCGTATACAAGTTAATTGTGTGCGCTAAGCAGCACCTAATTAGACGAATTAGTGAATAGCACCACAAACTAAAAATGAAGAACTGTAGGTGGCTTGTAAGTCTTGGGACCTCAACCCGGTGTGAGAATAGGTGCCTTGGTGAGTACTGCTACAAACATAGCCAACTACTCAAAAAGGGTAGGGGCACATTTGGGTGTGTGATATGCAACACAGAAACGAAGCAACTACATGATGTGTGCCACACATGTGATCGTGAGTTAGTAGAATGGTTTGAGGCCGCAATAAAGGATTTGCCAGAGGTTGAGGACCCCTTCTTTATGGAGAAATTCATCAATGTGAAAGAGGCCATGAAAAAAAGAGCGCGCTAGAACAGCCTAGTGAGCGGGCTTTCTGACTGGAGGGGCGAAGTCAGAAAGTTCTTTTTTCACATGCAAGTCAGCGGAAACTTTATGACGAATTTCAGCCCACAGTTGATGAAATTTCAAAGATTCATTCAGAATTAATTTAAATTCAGCGTCAGAAATTTCATGGTCCTGCAAGGCCATTGAGACAAGATCGGAGTTCGATGAAAGTTTAGATTCAACCAAAATCCTAATCTCGTCGTGTTTCTTGGCTTTAAGCTCACATCTGTGAGCCGCCAACTTGCCGGCCACCCCCAATAGACCACAAATGAGGGCACCTATCTCTAGGCTGAAGACAACAGGGGTCGCAATGGTGGTTGACAGAAGCCCCTTAATCCAAGACGTTCACAGCCCGGTGGTACTTCTTATACAACAGACCGTTTTTCATGCTCACCTCCAAGCTCTTCTGTAGTCTGGTGATCTCTTGAAGGCGAAAGCCTTGTCGGGTGCCATCGTATATTAGCCACGAGTGCCCATATCTTCAACTTGAGGTTATATGGTTTGAATACTCCTCAGTGACAGGTCTTGTGGTAAACAAAAGCTTGATAAGATGAATCCAAGGTGAAACCTTAACACACACACACACACACACACACACACACAACCCCCCCCCCCCCCCCCAACATTAAGTTCTTCAAATAATTTTACTTCAACTGTCGGATCTGTCACCCTCACAACTGCTTTACCTTCAGTGAAAGTAATAACAACCCAGACCACTACCGTGCACTTCTGAGATTTTACCTGAAAACCTGTCATAACATCCCCCAAATTTGTAAAAGGCCCACTTGTAAGAAGGAGCTTGATATATATATATAGCGCTCCCTGGGGGAGGGGAGAAGAAATATTTAGGCAAGGGCTGGTAGCCCACCACCTAAACAAGGTCGTAAACAGCGTTGTTGCTTTTAAGACACAAAACACCTTCAACATAGCCATTTTGTACCCTACCGGCTTCCACGACGGCAAGTATACATGGTAGTGCTCCCATGTTTGTAAGGTAGTCAAATTTTCTGTCTCGCCAAGCAATATAGGGATTTTTTTACCTCAAACCATAGCTCTCAGTCGGGAGGCCCGAATCGGGTGTCCACATACTCCCTCGCAGCCACTTTAACCACCTCGGAATGTTTTGCAAGCTCACCATCATAGGTCTTTGACACGCTCATCTACATATTTTTTCGTGGCCGCCTCATTGTCCACTGTAGGGTCTGGGAGGCTAGTGATATAGTTACCATGCATATCGAGATTGCCTGTCAAGGTTCTCCCCACAAGTTGAAGATAATCTTCCAAACCTGTATCAACATAAGCCTTTGTGGCCATATCTTGGGTGCGCTCATATAGCCCGCTTAACATCAGCCCCTTGGTAATCAACACACTTTTTAGTGGCTGCATCTTGCTCCCCAACTGGTTCAGCAACTCCGGTGATTCTATTGGCACCCATATTGATTTCCCCAGACATCGTCCCCCCAGACAGCAGAAGGTTAAAGAGCCGCTCCGTAAAACCAGCATCAGTAGGTGGAGAAGGCTCCCCCACATTAGTGAGACAAAGCCCACCCATGGATAGTATACCCTACATAGTGTCCCCATACTTACGCACGAGCCCAGCCCGGCTAAGTTGGACGACAGTCCCAGCCTCTCCACCACACTTTCCAACAGACATGGTTCATAGCATACACAGTATGGTGTCTTCAAATTTCCGCCCACCCGCCAGCCCACGAAGCACATGAAGACATAAATGGCCACAGATCACATCGTCAGCCCTCTGCAGTTGAAAAGTTTGGATGCGCACAGGACACGCTAGATAATCCAGGGTCTCCTGGGGAGGGTCAAGCCCGAAACTATTGAAGTAAATCGCCATAGGCCCCGCCCGGTAATAAGCTACTCGAGTCGGTCCCCTCACTCTCTGATGAGTCTAGATTGACTATCCCACACTCCGGATCGTGTAGAGCCGCGGGTAGATCATCGCGCGTAAACACACCGCAGAAATTGGGTATATCCTTAGCCGCCTTCTCAATATCGAAGTTACTTAATGCTTCTTTTTTTTCACGCCTCTGCCCCTAGAGAGGTACACATCTTTTCCAACCAACTCGGCTTTATCAAGAGCAGTGATCATAGGACCATAAATAGGATGTCTCCCCATGATATCCTTTAACACAGACGGCAAACCACGCCCTTCCATCGCCCGATAATGACGAGCCTGGTCAACCGCCTGGGCAATACTTGCAGCCCACCAGCCAGCCCTCCTAGAATGGGAAGTGCCTTGGTTAGGATGGGCAGCGCCTTGGTTAGGATGGGCAGCAAGGCCCCCCAATGTGGGGAAAAACCCACCCCCTTAACCATCTTCTTAATCTGACTCTTCGAGAAGGTGAGCTCAGCCCCAGAACCCGCAACAACATTCTTCTTAATGTGGTTAATCTGGCGCTGGGTCAGGCCGACACTATCGGCACCATGCAGCTGCTCCACACCCAGGCATAGGGTGGTGCCAGTGCCGTCTTTCGCAGCCTTGACCAACGCCTCTTTCTGTCCTGGAGAGAGGCTCAGCCCATATGGTATCAGCGCCATGGTTATCTTTGTATACCCCAAGTGTTTAATTCAAGACAGTAGTAAACTTCCTGCCATCAGATGCCAAGACCAGAAACTTATCTGCGATGATCACGGCGAAAGCCTTAGTGTCTGCAGGCACAGCAAAATCGAACTCCACCTTGAGGGTGATAGCTTGAACAGCGTTCTTAAAGGCTTCAGATTGGGCCCGCAAATCAATAACATGTATGGGGTAGAGGGCAACAAAATCCATAGGGTTCACCAGGTTGGACGACTCCCGACCTGTAATACCATAGAATGCCTCCTTGAAGTCTGCAAATGCTTTGTAGGCCCGAGAGGTTCTATACTCAGCAAAATTGATATTCATATCCACTTTATATCCACATCGGCCCACATGTTGTTATAGCGATGTCATATATCTAAATAGAAGACCTCGGGATATAGAACCGATCGACCCCACATCGGTATTTGCCATTGTGGCCCTTGCTGGTCAGGTCGATCACCGTGAAACCGTGAGGCTTGCTAGTGCACTCTGTGAAGAACTCACTGAATTCTTCAAAGAGCATGTCACCACCAACATAGGAGTCGTGGAAGGCGCACAGGTTCTTCGTGTCTTGGTTGAAGATCACCAGTAGATTAGCATTATGGCGGATGGCCTGTTTGGGAATTCTGAAGAAGCTCTGGGTTAGGTAGAATGTGTCGGCGCCACCGTGCCGGCCCTGACAGAAGTACTTCTCAATCGGTCCCTGCTTCTCCAGCATGACATCATCAAAGACCATGACAGCTCTCTCTTCAGGGTTCAGGTCCTCGACGGGGATGATGTTCTCGGCTGAGCTATGACAGGCGGCAATTTCTTGCCCCGCGACCTTCCCGGCGGACTCAGCCCAATCCTGGAGGAACTGGTACTTGTCCTGCCCCAAAGACTTTGAGTACAGGTGCAGTCGGTCGTATTTCAGGCCGGCTTCAGCAGCAGGTTGAGCATCATGTTTGTCTTTCCACACCCTGATGGACCACACACAACACAACGAATGGTGTCTGGCAGCAGCCAGTGGTGGTGGTGGCGGGCTTTGTCCTCAAGATCGAAGTTGGTTATCTCCATCAATTAAATATATATAAACATCTGCATTGTCTTCAGTATGTATTGCCTGCGTTGTAAGAAGCGGACTCCTACGTTGGAGGAGTCGGAGGTCGTGTTGAAAAATGATCGAATGACAAAGCGCAGCATCTGTGAAGTTTGTGGGGCTAAGAAGAGCCAGATAACTGGTATAGGGCTCCTCAACAAAGCACTGAATATGTTGCCTATGCCTGAGATGCATATGAGGCTGCCTAAGGGTGTCAGCTCTGAGGATGTCCCTGGGGGATCTTTCCAGAATACGGGGAAATATAGCTACTGTGGCCCTTTCACTAGATAAGTGGTTGGCCCAAGGCTATGTCGTGGCTAACTCACTCGACCAGGCCTGCAAAGCCCACGACATTGCTTATGTGGCTCATAGCGGCATGGCTAACCGCAACGTTGCTGATGACATGTTAGCCACGGCGGCTGCAAATATTGTGGAGTCTGGTGATGCCCCCGACTGGGAGAGGCGCGATGCTCGTACAGTCTCGGCCCTGATGTCTGCCAAGAGCTGCTTTGGTATGGGTGCGCCCTCGTTTTGAATATATAGACACCTGCAGTATATTCAATATGTATTGCCTTCGGTGTAAGAAGCAAACCCCCACTAGGGGTGGGACTTTTACTAAGATGAGAAACGGGCGGTCGTGTAAGCGTGGCACCTGTGCTGTGTGTGGTGGAAGGAAGAGTCAGATTGTTGGTGGTAAAGGACTCATCCTTTGGCCCAACTCACCACTCAAAGATATCCCCCTCTTGGGCTGGCTGTTATAACATGTTGGAGATATGTGTTATTGCTTTACAGTAATGGAACGTGGTTACTACAGCCCGCAAGGTTATTGGAAAGGGCTTTCAGCTGTGAAGAAGCTGGCCGCGGCGGCTAAGGTTAGTGAGGCCGATGAACGGGAGTGGCTTCATAAGCAGGCTATCTGGCAAATCTACCTACTGAGGCCTCATTACATTCCACGGCCCCACATTGATGAGTCCACACCGAATGCTGTCCATCAAGCAGATCTCTTGTTTCTCCCACACAATCGCGTCGGTCGTAAGACATATGAGTATGCTTTGACGGTGGTCGATGTTGCCTCGCACTATAAGGAGGCTGAGCCACTAACAGACAAGAGCAGTGAGGTGGTCGCATCGCTGCTTGGTCGGATCTATAAACGTGGGCCGCTCAAATGGCCTAATCTTTTGCAAACTGACCCCGGGCGGGAGTTTATGGGTGCTGTCAGTCAGATTTCTGCTAGGCATAAGACACAGGTATGCCATCGGCAGTCTGGGAACCATCGCTAGCTGGCAATTGTCGAGCGGTTCAACAGCACTCTGGCAGAGACTGTGTGGGGCCCAATATGCCCAGGAGTTGTTGTTCGCTACCCGAGGCTCAGATGAACGGTCAGTTGAATGGGTGAGGGCTCTACCCCAGGTAGTCGCCGCGGTCAACAATGAGGTGACTCATTTGACTGGCAGGAAGTCGGCTGAGGCGATTAAGGATTCGTCTGTATCCCATGCTCCGGCCACTCCAGCCCACCATGCCATTAAGGAACTTGTGATTCCTGCCGACTCTCTAGTCAGGTATCTCTATTCAGCGGGCGAGCTCGAAGGGGGCCAGCATCGGGCGACTGATCCTACATGGTCACTGACTTTGCATAGGATTCATTGTACCACCCAGCAAGAGGACCAGCCCACCCTTTACTATCTGGTGGATGGGCCGGCTTGTGGATTTGTGCGTGAGGAACTGCTTGTTGTTCCTCCCAACACACAGCTACCCCCTAGCCGGATTCTAGGCCAAAGAGCTTGATGAACATGCGCTCTATTTAGCACTCCGTGGCGATATGCCCATAGGCTCTTGTGGTAAAACCATCAGTGCAAATCCATTTTTTCGTATCCATGGGGCTCAGGGATGTTTTGTTCTGCTCATAAACCCCGATCTGGTGACCCTTGCTTCATATAGCTATCTGTGTGTGCTTGTATTCTCACCGGCCAAACAGGCTGTCCTTATACAGTTTATGCCTGAGGTCCTTTTTCACGTCCACTCTGGAGACTCCTTTGGCTTTCTTGATGTTTGTGGCTTCTAGGATTGAGTACATCTTTGGTCTAAGGCTGAAGAACTCGGTTATGGGGCGGCCACTGCATTCGTCTGTGAATTTGCCGACCACCTTTTTATTCGCAGTCAAATGATGGGGGTGGTCTCGTGGGTTATCTGAGAAGTCGTACCAGTCGGGTTGGGCTTTCATGTCAGCGTACACATCGTCAGTCTCCACTTGGAACAGAAGAGAGTCAGTGTCTGTGTGGCAAAGCTGTACTCTATTGCCATATTGTGGTTTGAGCTTATTGTACCAGAAGCTGTACATGAGGTGCTTGGACAGGTCTAGGATTGCCTGCCTGCAATAGACGGGTTTGTTCAGCTGGACTCGTCTTGGTGCTGTGCACAGCAATCAGTTCGCCGCCGAAGACTGTAGGCAAAGCAGTTATAGAGACAGTAGTAATTAACTTTACTCAAGAGTGTTGTGGTGCTGGCACTCCAGTCCAATCTTTAAGGTTCCGATGCCTAATCGCATTTTATGATCATCTTGCGCTTGCGGCAGGGAAGTCCACAAGTTTCCAGTCAGCATTGCTGGAAGAGAGTTGGGTGAGTCTAATGGACCAACTCAACGGAAACACACCGCAAATCTTCTGCTACGCCCAGTGATGACGCTGGGATCATCTCTGACTCTATCTCTAACTTTTACTCTATATTGTAAATAGATCACTTCCTTTCAGGACGTTCCTTTCAGACCTGTGTCTATAGTGTAAATTAAATTGATTAATTGTTGACATGTCTTTCCTACTGTTATTATGTCGGGTCTTGGAAGAGGCCATCCTGTTACAAATGGATGTCCTCTTAGTCGAAAGAGTAATTTGAAGTACTTGAGTATCACCTTTGACAGGTGTTTGTCTTTTAAGGATCACGTGGATGCTTTGATGGTGAAGACTGGTAGGGGACTTAATGCATTGAGGGCTTATGGCATCAACCGGGGTAGATCAGAGGATGCTGTACAGGCTCTTTCAGAGTTAATAATTTCTGTCATTGTTTATGGTTTGGGGCTGCTGACAGTATCAAAGAGCCAGCTTGATAGCTTGGAGCGCACACAGAATGCTGCCATGCAGGTAATCCTGGGGTGCACAAAGGACACACCAATTATATACATGGGGCATATCCTGGCGCTACCAATAATGACGGATGGGCATAGGGTCCTTCAGGCCAAATGGTACCTGAGAGTTGCTGCAGACAGGGATCACTCGCTGCATGCAGCCATAGATATAGTTAAAGGTCATAGACTAAGATGAGGCAGGTCCTGGATGGCACAGGCAGAACTTTCTATATGTCAGGTGTGTGATCTAGAGACCATCAATCATGAAAAAGAGTGGGTTGAAGTTCCAGAAGACATGACGGACTGGTACAATGTAATAATAACACTGGGTCGTGAGTGCAGAGAATGGGCAGCGGGCCGCACTGAGTTTGAAGTGCAACAGCTGATGCAGAGTAACGCACATCAAGGTGACATCTACACCGATGGGTCAGTGGTGAGAAACAGACATAGTGGTTGGGGCTTTATTGCAAAGGCTAATGGATGAGTCTTGAAAAGGGATAGTCTGGCATTTGACACTACGCCCTCCAGCATGAGAATGGAGGTGGAGACAGTAACAGCGGCATTCCATTGGCTAGAGGAGACTACTGCAACACACGTGTTCATTACGGATTCAAAGAGTATGCTTAGTAAGTTGGAGAAAGGGATGTTTCATGTGGAATGGCTCTCGTCGCTTCAGAGGTCACAGATTGTGAGTATTGTATGTCCAGTCTTCAGTCTTTCGAGGTCGTCTCATGCTCCTGTACCGCGCTCACAGATCACTTGTACCTGGCAGTAGTGTTGTATGAGGGTGTCCCCTATTGCCTGTGAGAGTGGTGTCAGAGCCAATTCAGATCGATGTAGCGGTATGCTGACCCGACATGAGCTCAGAGTAGTAGCCTCAATAACAACGGCAGTCAGCACTTGTAGCAACTGGCCATGACTGAACATGAGGTGAAAGTGTAACTGTGGCCTAAGTCCATGCATGAAGTAGTGACGGTTGAGTGTTTTTACATGTAGAGCGATGTACTGGACGTCTAAACTAGATGAGCACTGGCATTGTAATGTGCTCAAACTGCCGTTGCGTTGTTATCCTATGCAACTCTATGACGCGGCACTTGTTTATTACCAGTGCCACATCGTGCTTATTTCTATTGCTATTCTATTTATACATGCTGATACATTTGCTCATCAGTTTCTCTCTACCAGTCTGTCATATGGCATATGACATGCCAGTTGAACTACAGTTGGAGCTCATTGATTTACAAGCAAATGACTTGTTGAAAGAGAAGCATAGAGAAGGAAAACTTGTTGAACTTTACCGCTGCTTACCTGATGTTGAGTTTCAGAAACTGAAGAAGTTTGCCACTGGTATGGCATCAGTGTTTAGAACAACTTATGTCTGTGAGCAAACATTTAAAAAAAATGAAGTATGTGAAGTCAACACATCGATTGAGCTTGACTGATGAACATTTGGAAAGCAATTCTCTTAATTGGATGCAACAATTCCAAACCAAATCAAATTGATGATATCTTAAAAGCAAACTGTCAGTTTCACAAATCTCACTAACCTATCTTGCTGCTTACTTTGAGACTGATTCGGATACATATCCGAATCGGTGAGATTCGGATATGTGCACACTATGTCTGGTGTAACTATCTTTTTGCTAACATCACCTTCTTTGATAACGTTTTGTTAGTAAATAAATATGTTGGTTGTCTTTGTTTTTTGTGCGTTGCACACCACTCACCGATGATTAACACAGAATGCTAAATTTAGTTTTTCGTCTTTTTTCCCCAGAGCTTTCGTTCTGGCTTGCAAGTATTGTACATAATGATTATGTTGCCCGTGCCCATCATTTTGTCAGTTATCCGGCCCACTGTGAAAAAAGTCTGGTGATCCCTGGCCTAGATCATACATCAACCTAGAAACGCTGGTCTCTGTGGCTAAGGGCTTACAAACGCAGTTTGTGAGCCCGTATACCCGGGTTCGAAACACAGGGGTGCTGATTTTTTCGAAAAAGGTATAGGAGCCGGTCGTTCAGAAAGCAATGGCAAACTACTGTACGTAAAATTTGCCCAGGAATCACGAACGGCGACAATGCTGGGGTTGACGGCTACGTCCTGTGAAGGATATGCAACTTAATTTTTGTTTGTTTTAGATCATACATGAACACATTAATCATTCTTCTTCTGCATCTTTCGTTCACTTGAAATTGATTGTCTATAGTTGCAGTGTGTGCCTGCTTGATTACACATCTGTTCATAATCAAAACCTATTAATGAGGATATTAATAATTTATTTTGGTGTTTTTCAGAAATACACTCTTCGTCTGCAAGGAGTCCTTACCACTCCATTCAAGAGCATCCACAAAAGTGGACATATGACAGCATAAACATGAAGGTTGTGAAACAAGAACCCTTGGATGTTCTGTGTGAGGACAGGAGTCACAGCTTCAGTAAAATGGTACACATAGCTGGGGGTAGCATCATTCAAGAAATGACAGAACACAGCAACTCAGTAAAACATGAAAATTGTTGTCAAATGTTGGAAAATGTGTCTTCTTTGATTGATACAAACAATCAACTATCTTTGGCTATTGAGAATTGTCAGCAGCAAAATAAGGAAACACAAGAAAAACAAACACAGAGCTTTGCAAAGTCTCTTGATGACATTTTTGATTATGTCAATTTTAGCTCTCAAAGAACTCACACAGGAGATGTGTCTGATGTTTCTAGTCCAAATATTTGTGTAGACAGATATAAGAGAACATATACTGAAGGGATGCCAAATAAATGTAATGAATGGGATGGTCGTTTCATTCAAGATGATCATCTAGAGTGCCAAAAGAACATGACTCACAAGAGGACACATACAGGAGAGAAACCTTTCAAGTGTGATGATTGTGGTGCTTCTTTTACTTTTGCGTGCAAACTGAAAATACATAAGAGAACACATACAGGAGAGAAACCTTACAAGTGTGATCATTGTAGAGCTTCTTTTGCTGTAGCTGGCAGTCTGAAGATACATAAGAGAATACATACAGGAGAGATACCTTTCAAGTGTAATGATTGTGGTGCTTCTTTTACTTTTGCTTACCTACTGAAAATACATAAGAGAACACATACAGGAGAGAAACCTTACAAGTGTGATCATTGTACAGCTTCTTTTGCTGTAGCTGGCAGTCTGAAGATACATAAGAGAATACATACAGGAGAGATACCTTTCAAGTGTAATGATTGTGGTGCTTCTTTTACTTATGCGTACCTACTGAAAAGACATACGAAAACACATACAGGAGAGAAACCTTACAAGTGTGATCATTGTAGAGCTTCTTTTGCTGTAGCTGGCAGACTGAAGACTCACAAGAGAATACATACAGGAGAAAAACCTTACAAGTGTGATGATTGTGGTGCTTCTTTTACTTACAGTAGGGATCTGAAGAAACATAAGAGAATACATACAGGAGAAAAACCTTACATGTGTGATGTTTGTGGTGCTTCTTTTACTGCAGCTCAAAGCCTGAAGACTCACAAGAGAAGACATACAGGAGAACAAAAGAGAAGACATACAGGAGAACAAAAGAGAAGACATACAGGAGAACAAAAGAGAAGACATACAGGAGAAAAACCTTACAAGTGTGATTATTGTAGAGCTTCTTTTGCTGTAGCTGGCAGTCTGAAGACTCACAAGAGAATACATACAGGAGGAAAACTATACATGTGTGATGTTTGTGGTGCTTCCTTTACTCATGCCTGCCATCTGAAGAGACATAAGAGAAGGCATACAGGAGAAAAACTGTACATGTGTGATGTTTGTGGTGCTTCCTTTGCTCAAGCTGACAATCTGGAGAGACATAAGAGAACACATACAGGAGAAAAACCTTACATGTGTGATGTTTGTGGTGCTTCTTTTACTGAAGCAGGCAACCTGAAGACTCACAAGAGAATACATACAGGAGAAAAACCTTACAAGTGTGATGATTGTGGTGCTTCTTTTACTTACGCTAGGGATCTGAAGAAACATAAGAGAACACATACAGGAGAAAAACCTTACAAGTGTGATAATTGTGGTGCTTCTTTTACTGACGTTAGCCAGCTGAAGACTCACAAGAGAACACATACAGGAGAAAAACCTTTCAAGTGTGTTGATTGTGGTGCTTCTTTTACTTATGCTAGCGATCTGAAGAGACATATGAGAACACACACAGGAGATAAACCTTACAAGTGTGATAATTGTGGTGCTTCTTTTACTCAAACTTATAATCTGAAGAAACATACGAGACTGCATCATCATCATGTGCCCTGCAAACTACCATAGGTGTTTATGTATCTCCTCAGATCTTGCTCCCTATTCAGGATCAACTCTGCTGATAATATTTCTCAGTGTCCCATACAGTCCATCCAGCATCACCTCTCTCAGTCTGCCCATGTCTCTTTACCCACTGATCTTTTCTGTCATCACAATACTTTCCCACGCTTCTCGTCTCATCACAATACTAAAGAACGCTATTGACTCTTTCTGATATTTGTATATAATGTTCTACTTTCATTAGCCTCTTCCAGGCAATCATTGTTAAGTCACTCTGACAATCCAAGCTATTCACAGCAACCATCTCAGGAATCACATCTTTGCTACTTCCAACTAAATGAAAGCATTTTATTGAATCCAAGCAAGATTTTACTTAGATTCTAAAGCCAGCAACCCTGAGAAATTGGATGCACAAGTGAGGAAAGAAATGCAGTCACTTTTAGATAGTAAATTCATCAGTGAGGCGACTGCACAGTTAGTCATTCCACTGGGCTCATAAACCCCCACCCAACTTTATGGCCTTCCTAAATTGCACAGGCCTGGGGTACCACTGATACCCGTTTAATTTATGCTCAACTCTGTCCAACACAGAATGTTGAAAAAGCTTGTAGAAACAGCTAAACCAGTGTGAAAATCGGTCAGCCTCTAAATAATAACATTAATTTAAACTGGTCAAACTACTGGATACTATCGATCTTAAACTAAAGCACGTGGTGTCAATGCATATTGCCACTATTTTCACAGATATTCCCATTGAAGAAACTACCGACATACAAATTCAAGAAATTACTATTGCTATGCACATCTGATATTCATTTCATGTTTCTTTTAAAACTCGTACCACTAAATTGACAGATTGGCCATGAGGAATCCTCTAGGTCTCATTCTAGCAGTCTTTATGGTGCACTCAGAAAAACAAAGAGCCTCAAATATTAAGGACCTAGGTCCACACTGCTGGTATATGGATGATTCATCCCAGAGACCATACAACAGGCTGAATCATTCCACTCCATCATGAACCAAACCCACAAGAACATTTCTTTGTCTGTTGGCCACAAACATAATGACACCTTATCATTCTTATAAATACTAATTCAACATTGACAGAATGGCACCATCCAAAGATCTGTCTATTGAAAGGGAATATGGATGTGCCTGTACCTGAATTTAAATAGCTTTGCACCTATTCAGTATAAAGTGGCCTGGTACAGACCCTTTTTAATGGGGCTAGAATGATTTGCTATGATCACACATATAAGGAGACCAGAAACTCTTAATCATAATCTACAATCTAATGTATATTCAGCTGTCTTCAATAAGCATCATTACCAGCCTCACAAACCTACTCCCACAGAATTATCAGTCCCCAGACTTCAAGTGTTTTTTTCAACTAACCTTTCATGGGGACACTAATGAACAAAAAACATTATACAGTGTAAAGCAAACATTCACCTGGAAACTACTCCCATTTGTGTAAGAACTATTGTCTCTGTACACCAAATCTAACTGCATTTATCATTTCCATTGTGAGTTGACAAGCAACTTACATAGGCAGAATGGAAAGATAATTAGCAAATCATGTAATTAAAGATATACCAGTATGGGTGGAAAACATTTAATCAGTCTTCAGGAATCCCTGTGCAGTCGACAGGTTATAACAATCTTAGCTTCGCAATTTTGAGACATTTGTTTAATAAACATCATAAAGTTAAAAACGAGAAGACACTTTGTATATTGTATTTGATTAATATTAAATGATTGCTCAAATACATCAAAGCATTAGTAATTAGATGGTTCAGGCCAGTTTTATGCAAACATAAAGGCCTCATTTTAAATTTGCTATTGCCATGGGGAAAACTCTTGCTCCACATTCAAACAATATCAGTGACTACATATTTTAAGAATTTCAGCCCTAGTATAATTCATGTATTCATTTCATATTATATGTAACTCTGCAGTATGCACCTGACGAGATGCAGCGAAATATGCCAGGTAATAGGTTTGACAACATATTGTTTGTGGCTTCTGTGTTGAAACTTTAGAAATATATTAATTTTGATTTCTGTTTAATTCAAACTTAAGCTCTAAAATACTTCAAAATTATAACTGTGTGCTTTACCAAATCAACCATATCACCCATCGAATGTGAATCGGTCTAAAAATAATGGGGCTAGCACTATATACCCAGTACACCTCACGGTGTGAGAGGTGGTTCTTTACTTTCACAGATGTGATGTTTATGGTTGTGTTCCTCTTTACTCCAGAAATTACGATCTCCGACATCATGGATCAGTTTGTGTGTTGACTCATTTCCTTGGCATGACACAAGATTGTTAAGAATCTTCTCACGCTGTCTTTCTCTCTCTTTCCTCAGATCTTTCTGGTTGTTACGGTATGTTTCAGTCTTTGTCCTCACACAACGTGGCAAAAACTTGTGCTTATTAACTACACAAAGTCCCAGGAAGGTTAACCCGGTCAGCAAATGCCTGCAGAAGTCGGATGTGTTGGCCTAGAGGTGCTGTATCACAGCTCTGCTGTAAATAGAACAACACAGTCACATCCGAAAATAACTCCGGATGAATGCAGAAGAAGAAGAAGATTGATGGGGTATCACAGTGAACAGGCTATCACAGTGATCTTGACAGAAACAGCCACAAACCACGTGCCAAAATATCTCATAGATACTGTCGTGTGTGTAAAGAATGAATGTCGTAGTTATTTGTTCTTCTTTACCACTTTAGTGTCGTCCCTGGAGTGAGGGGAATCAACACCCACATTTGTTTTAATTTAATATCTCTATCCTGAAGATATCCAGCAGACTCCGTCCACAACACTCCCTCAATCTGAAGACACCTTCTTCTCACTCTTACTCACCCCTGGATCATGCCTCCTCTCATTCTTCCCCAACATAACATACTTGACAACTCTCGCCTCAACAAATAAAAACAAGAAATTTATTAAAGCAAAGAGTATATGTAGGAGAAGTATGTGTGTGTGTGTGTATAAGGTGTAGAATGTGTGACGTATATTCTAAAGTGTCTATAGACTCAGATCAGTGTTCAGGAGTATAGTCATTCTATCACTGTGCTGAAAACACACCAGCACCATGTATTCCAAACAAGTAACCTCACCAAGGTGATACTTCTCTGGTGACGTGAAGACTTCCTCCGTTGTCTCTTGAACCACTAGGATGCTTGGACACCCATGACAAACACTGTCTAATGAGAGTCTTCAATCTGTTTCACACTATGAATTTCCTCTGTTATTTAACTGATAGTTAATCAGAAAAATTCTAACCCTATTGTCACTGTTACTGTGGAAATCTTAATGGATCTAGTGTCACTGGTTTTAAAGATTCTCCATATTAACACCACACTCTGAAGGTTCTAGGTATCAGTATAAATTTGTATGAATGTTCCTGTTATCCGTAGTGTATTTATACAATGTTCTGACTGTTCAGTGATACACCTATCACTTGCTAAACATAAATCTCATCAGCATGTCCTGCTCAGCAGAAGCTAGGTTCCCGCAAACCAACTTGGGTATAAGCCCAATGTAGCGGCCTCTCAGCAACTTCTGTCTTCAAATTCTGAGCCATCATCTTCTAAAATCTGTTAGCTTCACTGTTGAAAATCATAGCACACATACATGGACCTGTAAATGGAACCTGTAGAATAGAGAATACTATGGTGAGGGCAACTCAATCCTGGCCAGAATTAGGTGAGTGTAGTCCAATAGCAGCACTCAGATCTATAACAGAGATCTGATCTCTGTCATACGACCAAACAACTCATCATATGTTTTGAGACATGGCAACACCAGGAAAGAATAAATGAACGGCCCAGCAGATGCCCCACTGGAAGATCCTACCATTTCACATTCCTCTCCTCCCTCTCAACCATCCCTAATCTCTCTAATTATTACTCCACTACATTGTCCTCAACTCCCTGAGCAAAATGATATATCACACAAGCCAGTTGAAGCCACACAATAGAATACTATTGCTGACGCTCCTATGATACTTTCTAGCACCGCACTTATAGAACATTCTATCACTAATCATAATACATTATGTCACCACACCTATAATACATTATATCACCGCACAGTACTGTACTCTATTCCTAATCATACAGTTAGATATGATCAATAGCCTACAATATGCCTATTTCGGTTGCTACTCGAGAAACTATGCAATCACAGACTGGATCTATGTCCGCGGATAACTATCACCACTTAGACATTATAGTCTCTCTCATGTAAGACAACTCGGAATAATGCACCGATCTTTCCCACTTCAGAAATCTTGGTCGACTCACGCAACTTGTTTACTTCACAGCCTTTTTATATTGGGCTGGAGTGACGTCACCAAAAAGTCTAGACGCTTACCCGTCCAGAGTCTGGTTTTCTCCGCTTGTTTTCGACTAACTGGAGTCAATCCGCTGTCAAGTTCGCTTTCATTTGGGGAAATTCTTTGTCCCATACATCAATAGTTCAGTCTGTCTGTGAACCACAGAATTCCCCACATCACAGAATCCATCCTGCCGTCTTCCAGACATTCCGTCTACACTTCAAAGGCCAACTCCCGCCTTGTAGACTGATGGTGCCGTTGTTCGTCTCGAGCAACAATTTGTTAACAAAATGCCGACAGGTGTAGACATTGGAACGCGGCGTATTTTGTTTTCTCGAACAATCAACATCATACAGATTCGCCATTTTGACGCGACGTATCCTGTTTCTCTGTTAGAAATGCTGATCATGTGTAGACAGTTGTAACGACGTATTTTTCTCAGTCTGTACATCAAAAGGTCGGTTGTTTTTTCAGACTAATGTCGGGTCTTGTTGTCATCGATCGAAGCTAACAAGTTTATTTTCCGTGACATAGGCCCCCTCCTAAGAGAGTAGTCCGCAACAACTCTTTCTTCTTGGAGGTTCGATCCAGATGATCTATTCCTCTTCTTCAGGAGCTGGATGTCTAGACAAGAAGTCCGCTCCAACATTGACCGTCTTTCCTCCTCCAGGGCCTTTTCTTTAGAGAATGGCACTGGGTAAACCTTTTGGTGAACAGGCTCTTGGGTGGTCAAAGTCATCTCGAACTCCACCAACCTCGTTCGTCCTGGTTTATCAGTCAGTATCTCCTTATGAGACTCGAGAACCTAGGTTATCTTTTCCCTCTCCTGGGAAGTCAGATCAGGGTTCACCTGCACATCTTTGTAGGTTTCCTGGCGCACCAGGGGATATTCCCTGCCCTCGTTGGTTCCCACTTCTGTCTCCGCTGCAACTGCCATTGCCATGAGGTGAGCTGCTTTTTCTCCGGGTCTCTTCGTATTTCCGCAAGAGATTGATATGGAAAATCTTCGACTTTCCCCGGATCCGGATCTGATAGTTGGTTCTGGATATCACCCTTTCCACGGGAAATGGTCCTTGCCAACCTATCTCCAGTTTGTTGTTTCCCGTTGGGAGTAGCAACAATACTTTGTCTCCCACCTCTAGAGATCTGTCTTTAGACCTACGGTTGTAGTAAGCCGCATGCCTTTTTCTGGCCTTTTTCAAGTTTTGATTTGGCAGAGTCCATCCCTTGTGAAGTTTTTCTTTCAGTTCCTCCACATATTTGTAAGAAGAGATCACTTCTTCTGACGTCCCCTCTTCAGTCCAACTCCTCAACATGGCTTCCAACGGTCCTTTGATTGGACGACCAAACAGCAACGTAGAGGGTGGTAGTCCTGTTGAACCATGAGGAACTTCCCGATAGGCAAAGAGTGCTGCTGGGATATATTCATCCCACCTATCAGGTTTTTCCTGCGCTAGTTTCCTGAGCATTGTCATCAACGTGCCATTGAAACGCTCTACTTGTCCATTGGCTTGAGGGTGGTAAGGGCTGGTATGGATATGGTTAGAGTGGAACACCCTAAATACCTCCTCCATAAGTTTTCCACAAAACTGGGACCCATTGTCCGTCAGTATTTGATCAGGAAAGCCCAATCTGGTAAAGGCCTCCATCAGTGCGTCCGCCACTCTTTTCGAGTCAATGGTGGTCAAAGGTATGGCTTCACCCCACATTGTACAGCAATCCACCATGGTGAGTATGTACATGTTCCTCTTCCTAGTCCTAGGAAGTGGACCCACAATATCGATGGCTACCCTCTCAAAAGGAGAGTTCATGATGGGCATTTCACCCAAAACCACCGGCGCTGTCCAGTGTTTCGGTGCCACCCTCTGGCACTCAGGGCATGACTTCACATACCGACGCACATCACCTGTCATTCCCGGCCAATAGTAATGGCAGGAAATCCGCTGCATCGTGGCGGCAATATCCATATGCCCACTGAATGAGATGGTATGCCCCATATGAAGAATATGGGAACGGTGTGCCTTCGGGACCACCAACTGACCATGTAGGTTGTCTCCCCTTCCAGCTCTCCTGTAGAGTATCCTATTCTTCATATAGCACTGCCCCCGTTTGGGTGGATCAGCACTTTTCTGCAGCTTTTTGTAGCAAGGACGTAGAGTAGCATCCTCACTCTGGGCAGTTCGCAACTCCCCTGGCAGTGGGTTAGTCACATTTGCTTCTGCCTCATCCGTTCTCGTCTGAGAGCGAGTCTGTATTGCTCCCATATGGATTGGCTCCCTGGGCATTCCCAGAAAGACATACCGGAAACCGAGGATTATGGGAAAAATGGGATCGGTCAACACCGATTGATGATGCCGGTAACATATCTTGACCGAATCTCCACTCTGGCATTGGGCAATTTCATGGCTACAGCACTCTTCTGTGCAGGCTGTATCTCCATGGTCTCACCTGTGAATTGTTCTGGATGTACCAGATCCGCAGAAATCACGGCCTCCCTGTCCAGTCCTGTGTCGTACAAACACTCCACTTGACGACCGTTAACTTCTACCAATTCCACTACAGGTGGTTTATCCTGGTCTGGAGTCTCTCCCTCGACCTGTTCGGTGGGCTCCACCTTAGGTTTCCCGGGGCACACGACGAATTAAGTGTCTCCCGACTTTCCCCTGCAGTCAATAGCATTGTGCGTATTTGACCTGCAGTTGTTGCACCATTTCCCTGTCCTAGATTTTCTTGTGCCGAACTTTATTGGGCTCTCCTGCTGGTGAGCATCCTTGTCGACCTTGGCATTGTCAGTGTCCACCTGCTTTGAAGTCACTTGACATGCCGCGAAGTGAGGGTTCTTAGCCTTCGATTTGCATTCCCTCGTATTGTGAGAAGGTGACTTACAAATCGAACACCACTTCTTCGACCATGGTCGTGTTTGTGTAGAGCTCGAAGTGCTCTTGCTTTCCCCCTTCGTCTTCTCCAAATTCTCCTCTGAAGTTTTGACATATGGTTCCACCTTCTTAGTTCCTGTGCTCTTGGCTTTCTTCAGGTTATGTTTTTCCTGACTTTTGGTGTTGGTAGAAAGGTTTTCTGCTGCCTCCCCATGGACCTCGATGAACCGTTCTGCCAATTTCGTCACCATGTCGATTCGTTCCGCCCCTTGTTCTCCCAAGAATGTCCTGAGAGGTTTCGACATTTGCTTCCGCATCTGGTCGACTACCATGAGTTCTTCCAGACTCTCATAGTCATGCGCGAACCCAGCCAAATCTATCCACTTATGGAGATAAGCTTTGAGATGCAGACTATAGGCGGCGAACAACTCCCCCGGTTCTCGTTTCGCTCTCGAAATTTTTTTTGGTAGGTATGTGACGTAACTTTGAATCGTTTCAGCAGAGCCGTTTTCAACTCATCATAATTGTTCTCATGTCCTGGTGGCTGGCGAGAATAAACCTCGTAACCGGTTCCACGTAATCCCTGGGATAGCTTGAGATTCAATTTGTCACGCTCCAGACCCATAGCGACCGACATAGCCTCAAAGCGTTGTAGGTACTGGTCAATCTTCTCTTTGTCCTCCTCGTAGATCGCTAGAGGGAACTTCATAGCATGGTAGCTATGTCCACCTACTGGTGTTGAGCCAGGGAGAGAGGAACCTCCCACTGCTCCCTCAGTTTCTCCACTAGATTGACGCTTCAGCTCGAGTTCCCGCATTCGGTACTCGTGCTCCCTTTTCTGAGCTTCTTGTTCAGCTTCCAGTTTCTTAGCTGCTTGCTCAGCTTCAAATTTCTTAGCTGCTTGCTCAGCTTCAAATTTCTTAGCTGCTTGCTCAGCTTCAAATTTCTTAGCTGCTTGCTCAGCTTCAAATTTCTTAGCTGCTTGCTCAGCTTCCCATTTCTTGGTTTCTAACTCCATCCTTCTCAACTCCAGCTCGGCCTTTCGATCTTCCCTTTCTGCTTGACGATTCTCCCTCTCCACCTCCTGTACGTAATCTGTTGGGGCAGAACCCGATAATCCCATTTCTTCCCCCTTTGCCCTTAGTTCTGCCATGGTCAGTTTAGGAGTGGCCATTTTTCAGAGAGGTAACTCAGCAGATAGAGTATAGATTATCTCTAAACAAATATATAGATAATGACCATATACAATTAATCTATATATTTTATAACACACCACACAACAAAACACAATCACTCAGTGACAAGAGTAGAATCAGGACCACAGACCTATGCAGACGTGTGAGGTGTGAACAGGTAAGATAAGTGTTTTAACCCCTATCCACATTCACTCTAGCTGGATTCTCACTAATAGGATATCTCCATCCTCTAACTAAAGATCCCGTGTTAAAAGACCCCGCTTATGAAAGATCCCATTGTCTAAAGATCCCGCTGTCCAAAGATCACGTTTACGATCCCCCAATAAATGTTGTGTGTGTAAAGAATGAATGTCGTAGTAGTTATTTGTTCTTCTTTACCACTTTAGTGTTTTATTTATATATAAGTTTTTATTACAGAGAGTACATGTATGCTTCTGCATAGCTGACATTCTCGATACACCAAATAGTTTGTAAAATGACCGAAGTATTTGTTTCCGTTATCCAGTCATATAACTAAGAACCACCTTGTAAGACGAGAATATTACTCGACTATCTTATCCATAGACATGAGCTGTTGTGTTGACTCTGTTGTAGACAATAATATTTCAACAGAGGAAGCATACACTGTCTTTGTGAATATAGCAGATGAAATATTTTCAGATGAAGGCATCAATTCCGGTCAGGTAATAATTCTAACGTCTTTGGCTAGACATTTGAATAAGAAGCTAGTCAATTCCTTGTACAATAGTGCTGTGTATGTCGAACAAATCGAAAGAGTACTCCCACATGCAGGTGGTACATATATATTTCAGAAGACACGATTGTTAACTTCCGATGAATTAGAAAAACTGTTGAAATTATTTTGAATAAACTTCAAAAACACACCCTTCCTCGTTTATTGTGAGCACTCAAATTAATCCGCCTTCGTTTTCTCACCAACTTGTCTGTGCTGTGCGTGAGCGGGAGTTGTATATACGAAAATAGTAGTTGAGGGTGCTAGTTTTCTAACACAAAATCTGATTGGTGGGTTTGTATTAAACCAATCAGTGAGTGGGTTACAAAAGAGTGTGGGTGTTGTTTGTTGCAGACAAGTGGCATAGAAATTCTGTACTATGCCAGTATACTGTGTGCTATGTATTACTCTAAGTTGTGGTATCTTGTGTACTATGTAGTTCAAAACTAGTTTGTGTTGTATGCTGTGTAATGTGTTGTTGAAATACTATATGTCTTTAGTAGCTGTAAGAGGTGATAACATCATAATCCCCCACTCTATCACGGTTGCTAAGTTATTGATAGTGTCTTCAGTGCCGCGAAAAAGGCTGATTGTGAGATATCGATAACTCCCTTCTCCACACTGAGTCCATCAATGGTGCATGACCATTATGACCAAGCAACGATACGCCAACTACAAGGCAAAATGGCGTCGAATATAGCGTAACATATACAACTTATGAGGTCATTGATTGTCCGTTCCATCACGGTCGACAAATACATGGTCACTAAGTCCTCACATTACTCACTCACATAAACATATAGGATAATAAGGCACCAACCCAAACAATGAAAACTGACAAAAACAATTTAAAAAATGACATAAACGTCAAAATGTAACAATGCAAAGAAATCATCAACTACAGAAAAATAAAAATAACACAAACAATGAAAAACGACACATCAATACAATGAAACAAACAAGGAAAACTGCTGACACAAACAACGACAAATTGACACAAAAACAAACTGACACAAAAGCAAACTGACACAACAATAGGAACCAGAATAGGCAAATGTAAACGTTGAAATGTAACACACACAATAAGAAACTGACAAATAAAAAGCAAGCACACACACACACACACACACACACAATGAAAACTGAAACAACCAATGAAAATTGCTAACACAAACACTGAAAACTGACACAAACACTAAACAAGGTACCTAAAGAAAAGCTAAACTTATGAAAAGTAGGAAACTTTGTTAACCAAAATGTGAAAGTAGGAAAAAAATGTGTTAGTCAAAGAGGAAAAATATTGAACAAGTAACGAAATACAGCGTTCAATCTTATGAAAAGAAGGAAAATTTGATAACCAAATCTGAAAAAAATATCACCCAAAGGGAGGAATATCTCATCCCAACTTATAAAAAGTAGGAGAACTTTCAACCAAATCGGAAAAAGTTGGACCAAATACAGAAATATCTAACCCAAACTTATGAAAAGTAGGAAACTTTGTTAGCCAAAGGGAAAAAACCTTGGTCAAGTAGGAAAATCTGTTAGCCAAATGTGCAAAATGTTGGCCAAACGCAGAAATAGTTCCTCCCACATATGCAAACTAGGAAAAGTTGTTAGCCAGATAGGAAGAGTATTGGCCAAGTAGGAAAATTGGATAGCCAAATGTGAAAAAATATCAGCCAAAGAGAGAAATATCTCATCCAAACTTATAAAAAAGAAGGAAAATTCTCAACCAAATGAGAAAAAGTTAGACCAAACACTGTACCATCTCATCCAAACTTATGAAAAGTAGGAAATTTTGATAGCCAAAGCGAAAAAACCTAGGTCAAATAGGAAAATTTGTTAGCCAAATGTGAAAAATGTCGGCCAGATACAGAAATAGTTCGGTCACACGTATGCAAACTAACCAGATAGGAAAAATATTACCCAAGTAGGAAAATTTGATAGCGAAATGTGAAAAAAATGTAAGCCAAAGAGAGAAATATCTCATCCAGACTTATAAAAAGTAGGAAAAGTTGTCAACCAAATGAGAACATGTCGGCCAAATACAGTAAATTCACTTGTGAATGCGGGACTCATCAGTGAGGCCACTGCAAAAATGCTCACACCGCTTGGCTCCCAAACACCTCATATGTACGGTCTACCCAAGCTTCACAAGCCCGGCATCCCACTAAGATCGATCCTTTCCATGGTTAACTCAGCACAACACCGAATGGTGAGATGGCTAGCTGAAATTTTAAAGCCAGTATGACAGTTCTTCAATCCAAGAACACTCAGAGATACATTCGAACTGGTGGAATTATTGGATACTATGGACATAAACAACAAACACATGGCATCCATGGATATTGCCTCATTATTCACCAACGTTCCATTAGATGAGACCGTGAATATAATAAGCGAACGCATTAGAGACAAACAACTAAAACTAGGCATACCATCAGCCATTCTAGAGAGGCTATTAAAATTATGTACCGACAACATTCAATTCAACTTTCTAAACAAGTCATACCGCCAAATTTACGGAGTGGCCATGGGGAGCCCGCTTGGACCTATTCTAGCGGACATCTTCATGGCACACTTAAAAGAAAAGAGATCCTCAGACATCAATAACTTGGCCTTCCACCGTAGTTACGTGGACGATATACTAATTATCACCACAGACGAGCTACAAGCAACTTCGTTCCAGGCCACAATGAACGGGACACATAAAAACATACCTCTATCTATGGAACACAGCGAAGCGTGGAGACGTAGAGCAGACAGCACAATTCAAAGATCGGTGTACCGTAAAGAAACATGGACTGGCCAATACTTAAATTTTCAGAGCTTCGCACCTGTCCAGTACAAACGGGGCTTAGTATGGACCCTGTTTGATCGTGCTAGGAAGATATTCACCCAGGACACACTGACAGATGAATTTGAAACTCTGAAGAACGCCTTAAACCTGAATGTGTACTCCACAGGAGTTATAAAGCGCCACAGCCAACAGCACAAACCGAAACCAGAAGTAACTACAGTCCCTAAACTCGAGGTATTCATCCAGCTAACCTTCCGAGGAGATGATGTAATGCAACGTCTGCGGGACCGACTCATCACAGCAGTTGGGCGAACATTCTGTGCTGCAACTCCAGTCATCAGGTACAGAACCACACCGATCCCCATCCCAGCAGTAAAAGAACCTGTAGCTCTTTACGCCAAATCAAATTGTATTTACCAATTTACATGCAGATGCGAGGCCATCTACATAGGTAGAACTGAGCAACAGTTACATTGCAGGGTTTCGGAACACATTCCGAACTGGGTGGACAAGATACTACAAACAGAAGATGGTAGCCTAGGCAGACCGACACACCGGAACAGTCCTGCTTCATCGGTCGCAAGACGTGCTCGAGAGCGGTCACGTGGTTGAAAGAGACATTGCCTTCCGTGTGTTGTTCAACACACAAAGTAGTCGATTGGTAAAGTTTACAGAAGCTATAATAATCAACCTTCGTAAACCGTCCTTGTGCAAGCAGAAAGACATGTTAGTCAGTCAAAGTTAGTCCTTTGCTGACCAACTTCGACGCTCGACGAATATCTGGCTATATGCCTTGGTGACCAACTTCGACGGTCAACGAATTAGCGACATGCGGATTTCAAACAGACGGCCTTATCGATAGCCACGGAATCAGGCGTCATCCAGTTGTTTCCCTTATTCCAAAATGGCTGCGCCCATGGTTAAAAGTGTTTGCAGCCGTAACTAGCTTGTTTGTTTTTTTTAATTCATTAATTTGGGTCCCAAGTGAATATTCAGCATTTTCACCATGCCTGAGGATGAACACCAGGCTCGTAATATAGAGTATTCTGACTCTGCCAGCGAAATTGAAGCTGAAAACGATGTTTCCTAGATAAGTAGAGACACATAGGTGAATATTAGTGTAAATGAAAGTTGCGTTAACGATGTTGAAGTTGATGATGGAGGTCATGAAGGTACCTCTGAAGAAAGTAGTGGGCGTGGCACAAGAGACCAGAACATTTCTACAGCTGAAAATGCTGTTTAGAAATGGAGAAAGGCTCTTCAAAACGAACTTATTGAGCTTGGCAATCTTCCATACAAAGAACAGGGTGTCAGACACAACTGGGTTTATGTCCATTGATGTTTTCAAGCTTTTTCCCCCTGACACTACACTGCCATAGGTCTGATCACGTGTGAAGTCAACATGTATGGTGAAAATCACCTCTCTCAGTACACAGGAAATGCCAAGTACAAAAAGCTTACTTGGGATCATACTGATGCAGTTGAAATTTCTGCATTCATAGGGCTTCAGATTGCCATGGGAATGTGTTGTAAACCAGCAGTTTCAGACTACTGGTCTAAGAATTTTTGGCTGAATGAAACAGCATATTCGAAGGCCATGAGTCAGAACAGATACCAACAGCTTCACAGAAATGATGGATATGGTTCTAAAGGACATATTCTCTATTGTGACAGCTTTTATTCAAGCCCAACTTTATTTCAAGAACTGAAAGAAATGCAGACTGGTGCATGTGGAACAGTGTGTCAAAATAGAAAACATTTTCCTGATATGTTGAAGAAAAAACAACTGAAACTGAAAAAGGCAGATCATCCTGTGTTTTGTGTTACAGAAGATAATTGCATGTTGGCCGTTACCTGGCATGACACTAAGAGAGTGACCCTGATATCTACAGTTCACTCCAATGATGTTATGGAAAAGACAGTCAGGAAAAGGGGAATTCCAGAGGGCAGAATAATAAGCAAGCCAGTGCTTGCAGAAAAATACAATAAAAGTATGGGCGGTGTCGATCACTTCGGCCAACTGAGTGCAAGCTACCCCTTTCCACATAGATCATATAAATGGTACCTGCCATTATATCATTGTCTAGTTGAAACTGCTCTGGTCAATGGGCATATAATCTACAACACTGCCAACTCTACAAATAAGATCACTGCAAAGAAGTTTAGGCAGGATGTCAGTCTTGCTCTTATTGGACCTGCTGTTCTTCGGCGCAATGCAACACCTTCAAGACCACCAAGTCACAACATCACGACTTACTGAGCGCCATTTTATTCAAAAGTATGAAAGACCAAGGTACAAACCAGACTGTAAAGTGTGTAAGGCTGCAGGTAAAAGAAGCCAGACTTGCATGTACTGCCCAGATTGCAATACACCTCTATGCCTGACACCATGTTTCAAGCTATACCACACGGTTGAGGATTATCAACGTTCCAGACAAAGACTCTTGCAGAGGTCTACAGCTACAACTTCAACCCCAAGTAATGAAGGAGACAGCTCAGACTTCAACTAGAGGTTAGAATTTACAAATACTTTTTCTTCTTCTGCGCTCATCTTTTTTCTTTTTTGGGACTTGATTGCGTTGTGCCTGTTTACAGCAGAGCTGTGTTCTTGCGCCGTTAGGCCGACACATCCAACTTCTGCGAGCATTTGTTGAGTGGGTTAACCTTATATACCCAAATACCCAATATATATATATAAATATAACCAAATACTAATTACTAATATCACAGACACAACACACCAAACAAAAACCACAACACAGTGTAGAAATTAAAAATTTTTATTTTTCATTTTCCAAGATGGCCGTCATGATCATGTGACAAATTTGCATAAAACATATATTTATGCCTAACAGCCATTCATAACAGTGCTCTGAAAATTTCAACACCCTACGTTCAATTTTAAATTTTTAGTGAATTTAATTTGAAAACCAGTCATGTTTTCAAAAATCCGCAAACACCCTTGGTAATCGGAGACAATAATGCTCCGGATTGTTGGTCAACAAAGTGTTCCGTGTAAATTAGTGCTCATATTGAGCTTATTTTATTCATTGCCAACCATGTCGTTAACATTTTATAGTTTTTACTTTGAAAACATTCACTAAAAAATATGAAAAGATGATGGTTTTAAAACATCATCTAATTATTCTATAAATAGCCATACAAATTCAAGATGGCCGTCATGATCATGTGACACATTTGCATAAAACATATATATTTATGCCTAACAACCATTCATAACAGTGCTCTGAAAATTTCAACACCCTACGTTCAATTTTAAATTTTTAGTGAATTTAATTTGAAAACCAGTCATGTTTTCAAAAATCCGCAAACACCCTTGGTAATCGGAGACAATAATGCTCCGGATTGTTGGTCAACAAAGTGTTCCGTGTAAATTAGTGCTCATATTGAGCTTATTTTATTCATTGCCAACCATGTCGCTAACATTTTATAGCTTTTACTTTGAAAACATTCACTAAAAAATATGAAAAGATGATGGTTTTAAAATTTCATCTAATTATTCTATAAATAGCCATACATACTCAAGATGGCCGTCATGATCATGTGACAAATTTGCATAAAACATATATATTTATGCCTAACAACCATTCATAACAGTGCTCTGAAAATGTCAACACCCTACGTTCAATTTTAAATTTTTAGTGAATTTAATTTAAAAACTAGTCATTTTTTTTTTAAATCCGCAAACACCCTTGGTAATGGGAGACAGTAATGCTCCGGAATTACCGTGGTAAACAATCGACATTACTGTGCGGACATGTATATATTTCAGTTTGAAGGATTTATCTAGTTAATTCACTTTACGCTGTGTGATTTCTGCAGTATATACCTGACGAGATGCAGCGAAATATGTCAGGCAATAAATCGTGCAATCTATTGTTTGTGTCTTCGTTATTCAAACCCCATATTGTGCCAACGGCTTCGGGAGGAAGAGCGCAATTGGGAGGGTACAAGCCTTACCCTGGTGCGAGGAAATGCAACCTAAAGACAAAATGTCATGGCAGGGCAGACCAGGCCCTAAGCTTTGGTTTGCGGCTGGTCTATGATCGAAGCTCCGACAGGCGGACAGTTAGAGCATTGCTTATCTGATCCGGTAGCTTCTGCAGCTTGTCTTGTTCCAGATGAAGAGGTGTTACCTTTCCTCTGGAATGAACTAGGCAGGCCAAGAGAGGGATCATGCTGCATGAGCAACACAGGATCTCTATATTTTAGCACAGGTTTTGTGCTATGGAGAGGCAATAACTCCATCCCTGGTCTTAAATGGTCTCGGAATCAAAGCAAGAGGCAACTGTTACGGGTTTTAAGTCCCTGTCAGTTGGCGTAGAATGGGGCGCCACACGTTGCCTCTGACGGTGGGAGACACCTACAGGTGTCACTGATCAGCTACCGCCCGCCTCAAGTTGGGCAGCCCCCGGCCAATTGGGTGCTGATCCGCCACAGCCTGTCTGCTTCAATGGGTGCTCGGGGCTAGGACAAAATCTGAATCGCAGGCTGTAAAACCAATGCACCAGGTACTAATAAAAAGAAAAATAGAAACCTCAAGCTACGGCTTGCAACCTGGAACGTGAGAACCATGTGTCCAGGATTTTCCATTGACTTGACCAATATTGACGATGTGAGAAAAAATGGCTGTGATTGATGCCGAACTCAATCGTCTTGCAGGAGACTCGCCTCGCTGAGGAAGAGTCACTCAGGGAAAACAATTACACCTTTTTTTGGAAGGGTAGAGGGCAGGCAGAAAAAAGGCAACACGGTGTGGGCTTTGCAGTGAAGAATTCGCTACTGGGAATGATTGAAATTCCAGCAGGTGGAAATGAAAGACTAATATCCCTGCGATTGGCAACCTCTTGTGGTTTTGCCACCATTATTACTGCATATGCACCGACACTCGATTCCTCTGATGATGTGAAGGAGTCGTTATATGAGGAGTTAGACTCCGTGATCACAACAGTTCCAAAATCTGACTACATTTATATGCTCGGTGATTTCAATGCTCGTGTGGGCAAGGACTCAATCTCATGGCCAGTGTGCCTTGGAAAATACAACATCGGTCGCTTGAATGAAAATGGGCAAAGGCTGCTGGAGTATTGCACCAGAAATGACCTATATATTTGTCATATATTGTGAATGGACTGGGGATCACTGGTGTGCATAACCCTTATTCTGGTAAAAGAAACTCGGCCCCATCCTCTTCTAACTTTTAATAATCAAGAATATGACCCTTAATACCAGATAAGACTCTGCCCCTTCACCAACGATCATATAGCTCTTGAGTTCCTTTAATAGTCTGTGAAAAGTCTGAAAAGACTTCATCAGCATGAATCAGGTGAAGAATAGCATGGGTCTTGAGCAGTCATGAGATATATAGTCTTCTCACTCCCCTCTGTTATCACTTTGTTGAGTTTAGTAATTTGGTAAATGATTATTTAAATTACTTATACACAGAGAACACATTGTTTTCACAAATAAAACAGATTTTTAACAGACATGTTGAACTGAAATTAAATCATGAGATCCGGTTACTGTTTGTGTAGTTTTATTGATTGGGCCTGTTTCTTTTGGCCTTTTGATAAAGCATGTCACATTTTATATATTGATACATGTTTGTTCATCATGACATATAATCAATGTGTAAACGCACATCAGTACCATTAATTTTCAGCCAATCAATAAAATAATATTAAGTGTGATATAAGATCTTTTCCTGTAGAAAGAAAATTAAAATCTTAATTTGCCCTATATGGTTTTGGGCTGTCCTGTCATACTTTTAATCTGAGGGATTGGGTGTGTTGGCAATAGAAATGTCACCTCTGAGTGGTAGACTGGGTTGAGTCTGGGTCCATAGACTGATGGATCCGTTTCAGTACTTGTCAGTGAAGCCACTCTGAAGGCTGCCCTTGCTCTGGTCAATGCCTGAGGTATCTTTCCATCTCAAGTGTGGGGATCATCGTTCTCTGCCTCCCTCTTCTGGTCGCCACCAAGAACATCACTGTGTAAAATTCACATAGGTTTGTATAATCCTACCAATGTAATATTCTAGAATGCTAGTAAGAATGAACAAGACACAACAGGAAGGATAAGGTCGGAAGAAATCTAACACCCTGAAAGTAGGAACTAGTTCCCCCCTCCTCTGATCTGGTGTTGTGTTAATTTGTGTGTGGTCAGAGATTATCACACTGTATGCACCTGCTATCATCTGTTCCCTGCTGTATGCATGTTCTCAGTGTACCTGGGTTAATTGAGATGTGTACAGTCAGACATTGATAGGAGTGATGATGTGTTGTTCCATTGAGCATTTAAGTCAAGCTGATAGGGCTAGACCATGACAAGGATAGGATGCATTTTAATAAATGGCATACAAATACATCTTCATCAACTCATTTTGGTTATGCATAGTGTATATAACTGTTTCTCTGCACCTTCTAAATTAACTAACTTGTCTTATTCTTCTCATAAATCATCTCCCATTACCTGCTGTTGTTGTGGTGTTGAGTGGTGTGCTGTGTTGTGTGGTGTGTTGAGTTAACTTCTGTTGATTGGGGTTCTCATAGCTTGCACCACTTTCCCCCAACTTCATCAGTTAGTATGAGTATAACTCATCTAGTAGTTATTGTTATTCATGGCCATCATACAGAACTTCTGATGTGTATTTGTTACAAAATGTAACCCATACAAAATCATGACAACAATACTGTACATTAGTAAGAGGTTGCTACAAAATGTACCTCTCCTAATCCCCCTCTGTTCCTCTACACATTAGTTTATTCTTCTTCTTCTGTTATCAGTGCACATCATGTCCATCCTGTTGGCTACCAACAGTTGGCTATAGACCGAGGTTTTATTTACCTTTTGGTCTGGACAGATTATCTAGGCCGTCTGTCACAAATGGCATCTGTGAAGCGTAACCTGTTTTTAGGCAGTGCAGCAAATGAGTGCCTTGTCTAAGTGAAAATCTGACACATCAACTATTTTTTCTATCAAACCCTATTATTTTAATTCACGAAGAGGAAAGGAAAGATATAAACTATCTCTCTCTCAGCTCTTTAGATTGCGAATAGGCAGAAATAAGTACGTTACAAGCGAGGCAGTGGTTCCTGTGCACAAACTGTCTTGTGGTTAGCAGATAGCAATTTAAGCAGTTTTGATGAAATGCATAAGAATGCGTTTGGATTCTCACCTCGTACAGTTTTCTGTGATAGAATGTTGTAGTATGCACACATCCCCTCTGCTGTGTGTCCACCGTGACGAGGTAGAGGGGCTTGTGCGTCCCAATGACCCCAAGAGCTATGCCGACAGTAGCACAGCTACTGGTAGGGCCACCCATGTCGGACAGGTCAAGGGAGAGGGACCAGACGAAGAGACACACAAACCTGCTGCCTTGTAGGTAGACTGGGGACAGTCAAAGGCTAGGGAAAGCATCCCGAATAAATGCTTGTCGAAATCGGATGTACTGAGCCACAGGCTTGACAAAGCAGTGCAACGTAAAACCTGCTGCCTTGTAGGTAGACTGGGGACAGTCAAAGGCTAGGGAAAGCATCCCGAATAAATGCTTGTCGAAATCGGATGTACTGAGCCACAGGCTTGACAAAGCAGTGCAACGTAAAACCTGCTGCCTTGTAGGTAGACTGGGGACAGTCAAAGGCTAGGGAAAGCATCCCGAATAAATGCTTGTCGAAATCGGATGTACTGAGCCACAGGCTTGACAAAGCAGTGCAACGTAACTTAATTCATGATGTCACAAATCAAAATTAATCGTTATGGTGCTAATCCCGTGAAGTCCCATCAGGCGGCGATAGTGCCGGGCCCCCTGCCTCGAGGGGGTCCACCCATGACTACTGGTGGTCACCTTCCCCTGTGCTGTGGAGTCAAGGCACAGAGGAGTAGGTTAAGAGCTATTGACCAAATACCCCGGACACTCAACATACTACAGTGGAATGCCGAAGGAGTTTACAAGAAGAAAGACTCCCTAACACAGCGTCTTCATAAAGATAGAATAGATGTGGCATGCATTCAAGAGACACACCTCAACGCCAATCACAAATTCTCAGTCAGAGGATATCAGGCCACACGTTTCGACCGTGAAGGACACAAAGGAGGAGTTCTAATACTTACACGAAATACAATACCTTGCAGCGAAGTATCTGTGATCTCTGACAACCAAACGGAAATTATAGGTGTTGATATAATGATAAAGGACGTGAAAATAAGAATCTACAATCTGTATAGCCCAGCAGATAAGGACCTTACACTCTCAAACATGAAAATAACTGACACAAACTGCATTATTGTCGGAGACTTTAATAGCCGTTCAGAAAGATGGGGATACCCAGATACTGACAAAAGAGGAGAAGAATTGGAGGACTGGGAAATAGACTCAAATCTCCATCTACTCAAGAAAGCGGATGACACACCGAGCTTCTACTCCAGAAGATGGCTTACCACTTCTACTCCAGACTTAGCTTTCTGCACAGGAGACATCCTCCACAAAATTGATCGCCATGTGCTGGACCAATTAGCAGGTAGTGACCACAGACCAATCAAGCTTGTAATGAATATGGAGTATGTTCCACAGGAGCAAAAGCCCTTGCCCCGCTGGAATTACAAACGAGCAGATTGGGACAGATTTGCCATACTAACAGACAAATATTGTGAAAACATAAATACACGATATGGCAACATAAAGCAAATGGTGGAAAGTCTAAACAGAGCGATAATACAGGCAGCCACGGAGTCCATTCCAAGAGGAGCGAGGAAAAATTACAAACCATACTGGACTGAAGAACTACAAAGTTTGGAGGACAAAGTTGAAGATGCCAGGAAGACAGCAGAGAGAGAACAAACAATTGAAGCGAACATCTCTCTCAAAGCCATCTCAGCAAAATATAAAAGAACAGTAAATCAAACAACAAGAGATTGTTGGAGGGAAAAAACAGAAAACCTGAATTTTGACAGGGATGGAAACAAACTATGGAAACTAGTGAAAGCCATGAACAATGAAGGACCTAGCAACAAACAAATAACAATTAAACAAGGAAATGCCTTGCTTACAGGAAAAAAGGCTGCAAATGCACTAATGGAACACTATGCAAATGCAAACCACATTGATATTACAACCGAACAGAAGAAAGCAATCAAAGATAAACAGATACATCATACAAATACAGAGACAGCAGCAGAATATATGATGGCAAATCTAACAATGGAAGAAATGGAACAGGCAATGAATACCCTAAAAAAGAAGAAATCACCAGGAAAGGATGGAATCACAAATGAAATGCTAATAGGACTAGGCACTAAGGCAAAAAAGAAACTACTAGCAGTCCTAAATTACAGCTGGAAGAGGGGAATAGTCCCACAGGCATGGAAAGAAGCTATACTAATACCAATCCCAAAGAAAGGAAAAGACCTGGAAGAACCAAATGGCTATCGACCTATCAGTCTACTTAGCTGTGTAGGAAAATTAATGGAACGCATTATCAATGGCAGGCTAACATGGCATCTGGAAGAAAACAAACTCTTAACACCACACCAAGCAGGATTCAGAAAGTACAGATCCACTGAAGATCAAATAACCTATATAGCTCAGGAAATAGAGGATGCCTTCCAAGAGAAAAAGCACACACTAGCAGTCTGGATAGATTTAGAAAAAGCATTTGATAAAGTATGGAAGGAAGGACTGAAAGTAAAACTGCAAAACATGCATGTTTGTGGAAAAATGTATAAATGGATCAGCCACTACCTTGAGAACAGAACTGCCAGGACAAAAGTACAAGGACAAACCAGCAAAATGATGCTGTTGGAGCAAGGTGTCCCCCAAGGAGGAGTTCTTTCACCAACATTATTCCTAGCATATATAAACGACATCACAGAAAATTTTCCAGCCAGAGTACACACATCATCCTTTGCAGATGACCTAGCCATATGGACATCTGAAGAATATATTAGTACAGCTAACAGCAGAATACAGCAAGCCTTATTAGCACTAGAGGACTGGTCAAAATCATGGCTAGTGAAGATAAGTGAGGAGAAAACAACATGCACAGTGTTCTCCCTCTCAAATAAAACTCAACAACCTAAGCTGGTATTGAATGGAAAAATATTGCGCCATGAAGAAAATCCAAACTATCTCGGAGTCACCTTTGATCGTCGCCTGACATGGAAAACACAGATTGAGAAAAATCGAACAAGAGCAAGGCAAAGAATGGCAATCATGAAAAAGCTTGCTGGTACAACGTGGGGAGCAGATGAGAAAGTTCTCAAGAAGTTATATACTGGACGGGTGAGGCCAGTACTGGAATATGGCATTGCAGCTTGGGCAACAGCAGCTAAGTCAAACTTTAACAAAATAAGTAGAGTCCAAAATCAAGGAATGCGAATCATAACTGGAAGCTTGAAGACAACGCCTATTAATGAACTTGAAAAGATCACTTGTTTACAACCAATGCAGGATAGAAGAGATAGCAGAGCCCAGCAACAAGCAGAAAAATTTAGAAGATTGACAGACCACCCTATGTATAAAAGGTTTAGTGGTTTTGGAAAGGGACGACTGAAGCGTAGCAACTTTGTAGAAACTGCAAAACGAAAAATTAGGGCAGATCCCATACTTAACATATCAACAGTCAAACCTATTTACAATGCAGACAAGTTCCCAGCTTGGAGACAGCAGCAACTGCCTGAGATGATAGAAAACATTCCTGGTATTGAGAAAAAGAACACTCAGCATGAAACCGAAAGAAGAGAAATAACCCTAAACTACATAAAAGAACATTACCCAAGCAGCAATTGGACCCATGCATATACAGATGGATCAGCCAAAAATTCAATAGAGAATGGAGGAGGAGGAATTCTCCTAAATTTAAAAAATGGAGTGAAAAAAACACATTCAGTGGCAACTGGAAAGTTTTCAAGTAACTTCAAAGCGGAGGTAGAGGCTCTGAAAACTGCAGCAGAAATGCTCTTGATGGAGGAAAATAAAGAGAAGCAAATAGCTATCTTCACAGATGCAAAGTCAGCTGTCTCAATACTGAAGAGCAATAACAGCACAGAAATAGCTGACCTAAGAGCAGCACTCCATGGTCTATGCCAGAAATCCAAAAAAGTTGTAATACAGTGGATCCCATCACATTGCAGTATACCTGGAAATGAAGAGGCTGACAGACTGGCAAAAGAGGGCGGACGACTACCACAGCCTAACATAGACATAACCTATAACGAGGCAAAGAGGTTGATAAAAAGCACCTATAGAACCAAATGGGAATCAGAGCATCCAGGCCACCAGAAGGATGATGCATATTACAAACTCAACAGAAGAGAACAAGTAGCAATCTTCAGACTCCGCACAGGACATAACAGGCTGAAATACCACTTGTTCAATAAACTAAAGATAGGAGATACTGATGAATGTAATTGTCGAACTGGAAAAATGACAGCAAAACATTTGCTTCAGGATTGCCCAATATATGCAGAACAGAGAAAGATATTTTGGCCCACACCTGCTTCATTTGAGGACAAGCTCTATGGAGATATCAACAAGCTCAAGTTGACCGTAGCTTACTTTAACTACATACAGGTTGACATTTAAAGGTGTATGAAGAAGTATTCAGACTGCCACACTTCATACCACAGGTATGTCGGTTACAAAAGCCTCCCAGAGGCATGAAATGGAATATTGCTGGATAGGAGATCCATTACGTGGAAAGTCCGAACCAAAAGCTCACTGTGTGGGCTTTCAAAAAAGGTGGAAAAAGTGTCCTAGTGGCATGAAATGGAATATTGCTTGGATAGCAAATCCATTATGTGGAAAGTCCGAATCAAAAGCTCACTATGTGGGCTTTCAAAAAAGGTGGAAAAGTGTCCTAGTGGCACGAAATGGAATATTGCTCGGATAGCAAATCCATTGTGCGGAAAGTCCGAATCGAAAGCTCACTGTGTGGATGTCATCTGCACACTGCATTCTTCTGGTTTCCGGTAGAACAGCCTATGGTGAACGGAAGGCCCAATATACGGAAGTGAGGCTAAGCAGCCATGTGCAGGACGTGACGATTCCTTGGGTGAGCCCAGTACCAGAGCGCTGTGTGTTGGCTCTGCAAGTATGGAAGCCTCCTTGGATGGCGGGGAATGCCCATGGTCTGCCCCTGCCTTCCCTTGAGGGTTGAACAGGATGTCTTTGGCTGTTCTATATGGGCCAGCTAGGATGGGGGATAACACCACAACAGTGAGAGTCAAACGTCCTAAGAAACCCCCGGGAAGGTTAACCCGGTCAACAAATGCCCGCAGAAGTCGGATGTGTCGGCCTAACGGCGCAAGAACGCAGCTCTGCTGTAAACAGGCACAACGCAATCACATCCGAAAAAAAACTCCGGATGAACGAAGAAGAAGTATGCACACATTAAAGCTAACAGATGTATTGAAGAACTTCAGAACTTGCAGTTTTGAGAAAGTATGAGATTGTCAGTTTTGCCGGGGAAAGGCTCTGTGTAGTCAGAAGTTAGCAGTCGACAATTTAACACTTCAGAGGTTTTATTTTAAATTGACGCACAAACACTGGATACCTCTACTGTACACATCTGGGCATCAGATAGATCTGAGGACTCACACGCTTACCTCGGATTTCGGATCAAACTGCCGTCTTTTTCAGGAAAAACACAGGTCACACTAGCAATCTGACCGTTTGTCAGGGCGGTTGTAGAAGAAGTGCGCGATTTGAATATCGAAAGCTTACGGCAGGTCAGAGTCATCATCACGTGACCTGCCCCTTCCTATGATCTCCCTAGTTGTAGACGCTGTAATTTCCAAATTTAGATGACACATGTCCATCTCCGGTGTCATGTTGGTGTTCGTTCTCGTTAGTGCTGTCAATTGTATAACTTCCTCTGTTTTAGTGTGCAAAATTTGACGTACTGTACAATGATGGTGGATGTTTATGTCACAGTATTACAAACTCCTTTGTTAAAACAAAAGAGATGCATGAGGTCACATGGAAACATCCATGATCCGGCCATTGGCACCAGCTAGACTTCATCATCACACGGAGACAACATCTGAACCATATATCATTGACTCGAAGTTACCACAATGCTGACTGTGATACGGATCATTCTTTGGTTGTTGCAAGGGTTAGACTGAAACCAAAGATAATCTACACAGCTAAACACAAATCTAGCCCCAGGATTAATATTATTAACACTCACGATCCTGAAAAGTGCTTTCAGTTTCAACAGCAACTTGAAGATGCTTTCACTGATACACCAGAAAATTTTACAGTAAATAAAAAGTGGGGTCAACTTAAGGAAACTCTTTATAAAACTGCCGTAGGGGTTTACGGCACTGTGGATCATAAGAGGCAGGACTGGTTTGCGGCAAACAGCAAGGCTCTGCAGCCCTTGATTGATAAGAAGAATATAGCTCTCTTAAGAAACAAGGAAAGACCAACGCGTAACACTCTGAGTGAGCTAAGGCAAGCTAGGAAGGATGTGCAAAAGGCTGCCAGGCAGTGTGCAAATGATTATTGGATCAAGTTATGTGAGTCCATTCAAATCGCAAGTGATAAGGGAAACATAAGAAGCATGTATGAAGGAATAAAGAAAGCATGTGGTCCAGTGATCAAAAGAAGTGCACCATTGAAAACCTTGACTGGAGAAATCATAACTGATAAGAAACAGCAGATGGACAGATGGGCAGAGCACTATTTGGAGCTTTACTCAAGTGAGACCAAGCTTGCGGATGATGCCCTCAACGCCATACAGGCTCTACCAACTCTTGACCACCTGGACACACTTCCCACCATAACAGAAGTTAAGTGTGCTATAAAGAACTTGCATCTGGCAAGGCTCCAGGTAAGGATGGGATTCCAATAGAGGTTATCAGGAGTGGGCAAGACACACTCCCTATACAGATCCACCAGCTAATAGAGCTATGCTGGCGAGAAGGACAAGTCCCACAGGATTTCAAAGATTCAAGCATCATAACACTGTACAAGAACAAGGGCGATCGGAGTGACTGCACCAACTATAGGGGTATCTCACTTCTGTGTATTGTTGGAAAAGTATTTGCCAGAATTGTTCTGCGCAGACTTTAAGTCCTAGGTGATCAAGTCTACCCCGAATCACAGTGTGGCTTTCGACAGAACCGGTCCACCATTGATATGATATTCTCATTGCGACAAATGCAAGAAAAATGCGTGAACAGAATCAACCACTGTTTATTGCCTTCATCGACCTCACAAAGGCATTTGATTTGGTCAGTCGTGAGGGTCTGTTCAAGGCACTAAAGAAGATTGGCTGCCCACCAACTCTTCTGTCCATTGTGGAATCGTTCCACACAGGCATGAAGGGTATAATCAAGTTTGATGGTGCAACTTCTGAAAAGTTTGAAATCAAGAATGGAGTTAAGCAAGGTTGTGTACTAGCTCCCACCCTCTTTGGAATATACTTTTCACCTCTACTGAAATATGCCTTTCGTGATCAGGATGGTAGTATATACATTCACTCACGCTCAGATGGCGGCCTCTACAATGCTCAGAGATTGAAGGCCAAGACCAAATAGGGAGGGTACTGATCAGAGAGTTACATTTTGCAGATGATGCTGCAGTTACGACCCACTCTGAGGAAGAATTGCAATGTCTACTATCTGCATTCTCCAATGCTTGTTCTGAATTTGGTTTAACGATTAGCAAAAAGAAGACACATATTATGTCACAAGGTGCACATGGGGTACCATCAATCTTTATTGACGACGCCGAACTAGAGATGGTAGACCATTTTACATATCTGGGATCAGTGGTAAATAACAAATTATCCCTAGATCAGGAAATCAACATCCGGATTGGTAAGGCAGCAACAACAATGAACAGGTTAAGAAAAAGTGTATGGGAGAATAGGAAGTTTACTGCCAAAACAAAAGTCCTTGTCTATCAAGCCTGTGTCCTTAGTACTCTTCTTTATGGCAGTGAAACCTGGACAACTTACTCACACCAAGAGAAACGTTTAAACAGCTTTCATATGCAGTGTCTGCGATGGTAGAATACCAAAGGACATCTTTTTTGGTGAATTACGGATGGGTTAGAGATCTCAGGGTCGGCCTCTACTACGATACAAAGATGTGTCTAAGCGGGACATGATTAATACAGGCATTGATAATGCACATTGGAAGCAAGTCACCGCTGAATGTGTTGCATGGAGGGCAAACATCAGAAATGGAATAAAGACAAAGGAAAAAATTATTGCAGATAAGTCACACACCAAGCGTTTGAGACGTGAGATGGTGCATGATGGTGGAAATGACCACGTGTTCACATGCACCCACTGTGAACGGACATTTACAGCGCCAATTGGCCTTATCAGTTACATTCGCTACCGCCATAGGTAAAAGTTATGCCTTTTTAAAGCACAAACTATCGTCTGTCAAAACGGCAAGGTGCCAATGAGTTCCGAGACTCATTCCAATCTAAGTTTCTGCAATTCCATAGCCAACACGAGGCCCTTTCGGCTGCCTCACACAGTCGCTTCTGGGCCCGATTTCTTTCCTGCCCTTTCATGCCCATTCGTTTCAGCTCATCAAACACGGAGTGGGAGACCGTATCTCTGGCGTCAACCTCGATCGCGAATAACCTGACGGTGTATTCCTCCCGCCTAAGACTTTCGACCAAGTCATCGTACTCCGCCATCTTATACGCATGTTGCTCCTCAATACTGGACTCGTAGCTGCTGGGCTGACGAGGAGTTAAACACGATGTCAGGTCACAGGCCAAACTTTCGGATCACCTCAGGGTATTTGCCACAGCCCTTTAGGTCTACGGTCAGGTCCCAGTCCCTCGCACCGACGAAAACGGTAGCAAGCGGCCAGTCGTCAGCTTTACCATTTTTGCGCCTCTCTCGGACAAAGGAAATCTACATCGGCCTCGGTCTGTACCCCTGTTTGTTCGCTCTCGTCCTCGCTACATCCACTATGGCGGCCAACTCAGTCAGGACTTTGTTGTGTCGCCACGTAAAACGGTCTTCGGTCAGGGCGACCTTACATCCAGACAGCACGTGCTCCGCTGCCTGGATTATTTGGGCTTTCGTTCAGAGGGGACAGATCGGGTCGGAGGTTTTCCCCCACTTGACCAGGTTCGCAGCTGATGGCAAGACATCGTAATGGGATCGGATGATGAAACTTAAGTGCAGCGGTGCCATGCGCCAGATCTCATTCCAGGTAAGAGACATCTGCACTACCGCTTCCCATGACATCCACTGGGCCTGCTGCACCTGTTGGGCAGCCTTTTTGACACTTTCATCATCTTCCCCCTTTTGGATCTCCTTGACCACCGCGTCTCTGCGTTCCTTGGTCGGCGCCTTGGACAACATCGGATCATTGCTCTCGAAGCCGAACCCTTTCTTGTCAAACTGGGTGTGGCCCATGACCTCCCTTCAATTACGCTGACCACTTTACACTTCCTTCCCGTCTTCAAGGCGGGAACTGAGGCACTGACCGTTATATCTGGAGACTCGCTCAGCATCATCGCGAGTCTGGCTTTTCTGGCTTTGTACTCTTCCATGAGGGACAGGAACGGGAGGACGAGCTTACTCTGCTTGCAAAACAATGTGACAGTCATGAGGCACGTTGGTACTCCCAGCCACTTTCGTATATGACTGCTTATTTTCCCCTCCATGGTGGTCACTGTGGTAACGCCTATATCATATATCAGCAGCGGCCACAGGAGTTTCGGAATAAGCATGAACTCCATCCATCCATCATGTGTCATGCCGGTAAGCGTGTGCGGTCATGTTCTGCCATCTCACTCGATCACCAGAGTCGTGGATCAGCTCCGTGTTTCTGTCTCGATCATGCCACAAGGCCAAGCCATCCAGGTACTTGCTTCTAGGTCTTCCCCTTGGTCTGTTCCCCTCGATCTTACCAGTTGTCACCAAGTTCTCCAGATCATTTCTTCTCATAACATGCCCAAAAAACTGTGACTGTCTACGTCTAATGTCTCTAATCAGTTTACGATCTTTATTTGTTTCTTGAAGAACTTGTTCGTTGATCTTTCTGGCTGTCCATGGTATTCTTTGCATTTTCCTCAGAAACCACATTTTTACAGCCATCAGATGTTTTTCACCTTGACTGCTTCACATCCATATAAGAGTACGGGTTCTATGTAGCATCTCAACACTCTTTTTCTCGTTTCAATTGACATCTTTTTATTGGTCAGTATGTTTTTCATCTTGCTAAAGGCTACTTTTGCCATGGCAAGTCTTGTTCTAATCTCTTCAAGGCATCTCCCATCAAATGTTATTACTGTTCCGAGATAATTGTACCTATTCACTTGTTGAAGAATATTCCCATTTACTTGTATATTACATTGTGGTATTTCGGTCTTCCTAGTGACGACCATAATCTGTGTCATTTTACAATTTAATTCTAACCCTAGTTGTTCACTGTGTGTAACAACCGCATCTACTAAATCTTGCAGGTCCTGTTCATTGTCTGCAATCAAGACTGTATCATCTGCATATCTAATGTTATTGATGCATCGTCCCCCAATGTTGATTCCTTCCATATCTTCAATATTTCTGAAAATACTTTAACTGTACAGGGAAAACAGATCTGGAGACATTACACATCCCTGTCTCACACCTCTCTTCATAGGCTGATATTGGCTTACTTCATTATCAACTCTTATGGCAGCTTATTGTTTCCAATATATGTTTTTTACAAGTCTAAGGTTTTTTCCATCAATCTGTAGATCCTCAAGCATCCTTATCATGTTGACATGTCTCACTTTATCGAAAGCCTTTGTGTAGTCAATAAAGCAAAGGTTTTTGCTTTGTTTACTTCTATAGAGCGTTCGATTACGGTTCTCAGTATATACACAGCATTTACTGTACTTTTGCCTTCAACAAACCCACATTGTTCTTCTCCTATTTCAGGTTGTATTTTCCTCCTAACTCTTTGCATGATAATTCTTAGCAAAATCTTCGTGATGTGACTCATTATACTAATTGTTCGATGTTGATGCATGAACTGCTGGCACCAAATTTTGAATTTGCCCATCAGCCTGGTTTTGTCGATGATACCCAGGCCGTTCGTCAGCATTGCTTGTATCTCTACCACCGTGTTCCTGTCCGTCAGGGTTGCGTCGTACACACAACCAACACTTTTAACGGGTTCCGCCAACACGGTGGAAATTGCTTGTCCGGCCACCATGAACACCCTTTCCATCGCCTTGCCCATCATGATCGACAGGCTTCTCGATATCTTGGGCCTGAAGCTCATCCTGCACCGGCGAACAGATCGTCCAGCCTGAGGAGAATGCTACGGGCATCACTCTCCTTTGGCGTCAGGATTGTCGTGTCATCCATGAAGGCCTTCAGCAGTGGAGAAGGGGTGTTCGTCCCTTTGCTGGGTTTCGGACCGTGTGCGTAACCGGATGTCGCACCCATTATGACCTACATGGCCATGACAAATAGTATCGGCGAAATCGTACATCCCATGGCAATGCTCACTTGCAGGTCGATCCATCTGGTCGTGAACGTTTTGGTCGAGAACCAAAGAGAGGAGCCCGAGAAGTACTGCACAAGCATCTCCGTGATGTTCTCGGGCACGTGATAAGCTTTGAGTGCATGCCACAACAACTGGTGTGGCACTGACCCATAGGCGTTCGCCAGATCCAACCATATCACGTGGAAAATCCTCCTTCTTCGTATTCGCTCTCTGGATAGTATCCCAGATCATTGAATTGTGTTCGAGACAACTAGGGACTCCAGGTAGCCCCCCCCCCCCCTTTTTTCCCCATTTTTTGAATCGCTGTCTCGATGTACTTGTTTCCCATCAAGTACTTTGTGAGTCGACTAGCCATGATCGAACAGAATATTTTCCCCTCAACGTTCAGAAGCGAGATTGGCCTGAACTGGGCAATGCCAGTTGAGTTTTGCTCTTTGGGAATGTAGATTCCGTTGCCGGTCTTCCACTCCATGCTGACGTGCTTTTGCTTCCACGCGGATTTCAATATCTGGTGTCGTTTCGTAAGGACCTTCGGGCATCTTTTGTAGACTGTGTAAGGTACACTGTTGGGCCCCGGTGCCGACTTACTCTTCGCCTTCTTCACTACCGCAACCACCTCGCTCCACATCGAAGGTCTGGCATTGAACTCCACCGTTGGTTCTGCCGGGCTTTTCAGTCCTTCGATTTCTTCGAGTGGGACGTTCCGTTGGGCATCGGAGTGCGTCGTCATGAGGTGCTTCGCCAACTCATCTTTGCTGACATCGAGTACGCCGGATCGCGGCTGTTCGAACAAATCTCGTGCAAACTAGCATGGTTCCCGGAAGAACCTCTCCCTTTCCTTCTGGGTTTTCTGTCGGTTTCTGCAGAACCTTTAGGCTCGGGATAGGGCATTGTGCCTGGCTTTCAGATGTTGCCACATCTGGCGCAAGCCCTCTTTTTCATGCTTTTCCCCACCTTTTCCTAACTGTATTCTTCTGTTCTCTCACCTCTTCCAGCAGTTTCTGCCACGTGGTTTTCTGCGGCAAAGCTGCTTCCCTCCTCTCGCCGCAACCAAACTGAATCAGCGAGTGGAGGTAGACTATCTCTCCGAACTTTGTCAACTGCTCCTCTAGGGATTTGTGCTTGAGCTCTTCTTCTAAAGCACGGGATAACGTATCGTCTAATAGCGCCCATTCTTCCTTCCTGGTGGGATTAGGGAACTTCATTTTCACGCTGGGACTTTCGGAAAGTTCCTCGGGTGCGTCACAGGTGACCTCGACTTGAGTCTTCTCAGCGCTGTGGGGTTCTCCCTGGCCGATATCCTCTTGCGTCTCATCGTCCTTTTTCGTCGGGTTGCTCTCCGTCTGGGCGCATGGACCTCAGAGCCACATATGTTAACCCCAGGACTGCCACGGGGATCTACAGTCTCATCGGTGCTCTTTAATGTGTATACGAGCAAGATTGCAAACCTAGAAGCACCAGGGGTTGGAAGAATACTAACATTTGCAGATGATATTCTTGCATATAGGCAGGGGAGAGATAGGGAGCAAACAGCCCAGGAGTTACAGGCGACAGTAGATGAAGTGATTGACTGGTGCACAGAAATGAGTGCTGTCATCCACCCGGAAAAGGCGGCTGTTTTGCGGTGCTCTCTGGACAACAGGATTGTAGAGCTGATGTCCCAAGCCTCGCGACAGATGGTAGAAATGTCAGCAGAGAGAACAAACTAAAGTATCTGGGGGTCACATTTGACAGGAGCCTATCCTCCAAGGACCATGTGGAGACGGTCGTGACAAGAACTCAAAAGGGACTCAATGCACTTAAAACTATAGCTGCATTGGACATAGAGCAGATAATGCTTTTCACACTATACCAGCACTTGATCCTCTCAGTAATTGATTATGGATTAGGTCTGCTCACTGTCTCAGAGAGTCAGCTGGTGAAGTTAGAGCGCATACAGAACGAAGCTATGCGGGTCATTCTGGGATGCACTAGAGACACCCCAGTAGTGTGTATGCGTTACATCCTTGGTCTGCCGACTGTTGCTGGTAGGCTCAAGGTGATGCAGACGAAGGCATACCTCAGAGTAGCTGCAGACACAGACCACCCACTGCATGAGGCGCTGGACGCAGTTAAGGGTCAGCGACTGATAAGAGGGAAATCATGGATGGCTCAGGCGGAGGATACGATCAGACAGGTGTGCCCCCTGGAGAACATTAGGCGTGGGGAGGAGTGGGTCAGAGTGCCAGCGGAGCAGTCAGACTTGTGCAGGGTTATAATCACATTAAGCCGGGAGTGCAGGGAGCTGCCAGCAGGGGCCACGGAAGTGGAAATCCAGCAACTAATTCAGGACAATGCTCACTCGAGTGATGTGATTATCTACACAGATGGTTCGGTGTCAAGAGGTGAGAGAAGTGGCTGGGGTTTCATAGCCAAAGCTAATGGTCGATGTTTGAGGCAGGAGAGCCTGGCATATGATACCACAACATCCAGCTTAAGAATGGAAGTGGAGGCAGTCACTGAGGCTCTCCGCTCGATGGAGAATACGACACACACACACACATCGTGATTGTAACTGACTCAGAAAGCATGCTGACGAGGGTGAGGACGGGCAGACTTCGTGTAGAGGGCTTGCTTCGCTTCGGAGGTAACGGGTGACAAGCATCGCCTGGATCTTTTCTCCGGGGTATGCCGGTGTGCTGGGAAATGAACAGGCGGACAGATTGGCTGGCTCTGCAGAACTTTGTGGAGTATTGATACATGACAAGGCAGACGTGGTTCCGGCCTTGTGGGAGCACGTGCACACCTCGGAAGAGCAAATGGATTACCCTGGTCTGGCAAGAATGAGACAACGAGGAGTGACGAAGGGATCTGGCCGACGCTCAACGCTCAAAGGAAAGGCGAGACGGACTTATAATCAGATTGCTACTGGTACTATTAGTCACACTTAACACAGTATTGGTGGCGGATAATTCAACAGACCTACAACAATTATTAGACGTTGTAGTAACAGAGAGTGCAAGGAAAGGACTCTCCTTGAATATCAAGAAAACAGTAACAATGGTAATATCAAAGAAAATGGTGACACCAAAATGTGACATAGAAATAGAAGGGAAAATCCTTAACCAAGTTGATAATTTTAGATACCTAGGGGCATTTATAACATCAGATGGAAGATGTACAACAGAGATTAGGAGTAGAATAGGGCAGGCAAAAGCCGCTTTTCAGAAAATGAAGAGTATCTTATGCAATAAGTCACTATCACTGAATGTAAGAAAGAGAGTGCTGAAATGCTATGTAGAACCAGTTTTGCTGTATGGCAGTGAATCTTGGAACGTAAATGAACAAATTAAGAAGAAATTAGAAGCAACAGAGATGTGGTTCCTGAGACGAATGTTGCGAATTCCTTGGACTGCCAGAGTAACTAACGACGACTGCCTGAAACAGGCTAATGAAACTAGAACATTATATACAACAATAAGACAGAGACAAACATCTTTCTTCGGTCACGTGATGAGAAGAGAGGCATTGGAGAACATCGTAACAACTGGAAAGATCGAGGGGAAGAGAGGCAGAGGTAGACCAAGAGAAGTGATGCTGGATGGATTGAGACGGTGGCATGGAGGAATATCAGCACCAGAGTTGATCCAGAAAACCAAAGACCGAGATCTATGGAGAGCCATGAACGCCTACGCCAGCCGGCACGGCACTTGATGATGATGATGATGACTATTAGTGTTGGAACTCTTCGCTGGCTGCTGAGGATGGGGACGGAGCACTTATGGGAATGCCCCGAATGCTGTGATGTCGATTCCTAAACCAGTCAATCAATCAATCAATCAATCGTCCTTTTCAGGACAGCGATGTCGTTCTTCCTGCAACGCACTTTCGCACTTCTTGCGCCCAGCGTGAATTCTCATTCCCCGGAAGGTCGGGAAGCTTCTACCACAAACGCATCGTTGGTCTTAGCTCATGGCCGATTGGACGGTCCGTGTCGTTGCTGTGTGGTCGCCAATGGATCCTTCATTCTCCCCAGCTTTCGCAGGATGATGGGGGCATCTTTCATTACGTTGTGAGTCCATGTTTGTTGATGATGAGGTTTATACAGCGTTAGGGGTTATCAGCCCGGTCCGCTGTCGGCTCCAACGGTGAAAGCCACCGGTGGAGCCAGTTTTACTGCTGTGCTGAAGCAGTATCCCGTCTCTCCGGGAATGCCTGGTGGACTAGCCAAACGTTAATCGTACAAACACGGCAGGGGGCTTCTGATTTTCAGAAGTGTACCCCTTTCTCCGAGTTTTTCGGCCCTTTATACCCTTGACACTCTCTAGGGGCGGGCCCGTCCTGGTCGTGACTCCGGGCGTCTTTCCCCTGCTGTGTAGATGTTTAGTCTAATATTCAGTGCACAGCGATTAGTTGAATTCTATCCAATCAGCCCTCGAGTTTTCGACTTAGCTGTTGTAATTTGGGTGTTTATGGTGTGACTTGTAGATTGTCTTTCGTACTTTGGGCTGCTTGTTGTCAGCTTCCCGGATTCTGATGTGTTGATTGTGATTATTCCTTTCTTCTTGAAGTTTTTCATGTCTGGGCATAGTCGCGCATTTGTTAAGGTCTGGAGTAATTGGGTACCCACCCCGTCATATGGTGCTGTTGAGAACTTCCCGGCTGCTGCTGGCTTCAGTTGTGGTTTCTTCAGTGGCGGGCACGGTTTCAGCTGGTGTAGGAGCCGGACTGCTGTTCGTAGATATGGGCTCAGCAGTCCTAGCGGCTGGTCTGGTTGAAATTATCGTGACCTTTTAAATAAATGGAATTATTGACAAAAAGTAAGTAAATTTAAATTCCAGAGCTTGATTATTTAATTTCAAGATACTTTTAGATGGATATTCGAATTCAGCACCCACTTTTACATATATTTGAGAAGTTTCATCGCTTTAGAAGTCGTTAAAAAAAATATGTCTGCGAGATGTTTGAATGGAACTCCAAGATGTTTGAATGGAACTCCAAGATGGTGGCAGTCAGCCGTGAAATGTTTTAACGCTCAAACGTGCAATTTGAACTACTAAAGTAAAAGAAAATACAAGTTTAAAGATTATTAATAATTTATTTGTATACTTGAACTATTTATTTAACATGTCGGAACATATTGATGAATTCGGATTTCATATCCGTCAATGACCAATCTGATACAGACTCGGGTGGACCGGAAGCTGAGAAAATGAGCCACAATAGTTAGTTAGTTAGTTAGTCGACAGATCATCCTCATTACACATCGAACCATTCAGTCCAAAGTGCTCGGATCCCCTCCTCAGCAAATCCCGCAGCGTGTAGCGGCTAACGACACCAGTTCTGTTATGGTTTAACAATCTTCTATGGCTTCCTGCGTAGTATTCTTGTTTGGCCACCCCTCTTTTAATTTGCTGTTCTCGCAGTCTGGCCATGGTTGTAGATTCACAGTCATCACTTGGTTCTCGCAAAAGTCTTACTTCTCGTAGAGCATTCAGAATGTCAGCCTGGTCCATGGTGCGTCCGCCCTTCACCTGCGAGCTTGTCAGCCCGCTCATTTCCTTGTACTTCCGCATGCCCTGGCACGAAGATGAAACTAAACTTTGCCAGCCGAGACCGCTCCAGAGGCAGCAACCATTCTCTTCGGATCCACCCCATCTCTATCCTCTTGAGCATGCTCATCGAGTCGCTAAGGAAACAAGCCCTAGTGAATGTCTGTGTCTCGAGCCATGTTATTGCTTTACTTACTACCAAGACTTCCATAGTCAAGCTACTTGTGGTCTCAGCAAAAGCACCAGAGTCCTCCTTCACAATTCTCCCTCCGGCCCGAACCGTAACGGCCAATGAGCTTCTCATATGTCGGACGACATCTGTGTAGATGACAGCATCACCGTCTAGCGAATTCTCGAAAATCAACGCTTGTACTTCAGCCTCCACAGCAGCCGGATTTTTTTGTCTGCATTTTCTATCTAGTTGGATGCTAACTGAAAAGGATGTGCAGAAATCTGTTAGCACTTGTACCCACTCCTCGCCAGGTTCTAATTCCTCAAGTGAATACACCTGTTGAAGAATGTCTTCGCTTCGACCCATCCACGAGTGTCCTCTTTTTAACCTGCTTTCCTTCACCTTCATAATTTCACTATGCAGTGGATGTTGTGTGTTTGCCTTAACTCTGAGGTAGGCGCGTGCTCTGCAAACTTGTATTCTGTCTTCAATGGTTGGAAAATCAAGAAGGTAGCGCAATGCCCTGCATGCTGTATCTCTTGTACATCCAAGAATAATGCGCATAGCTTCATTCTGTATCCTTTACATCCTTTCTATCTGCTTACGGTTGAGAGTCAGGATTGCCATCGCGTACTCAAAGACAGACATGACCAGCCCCTCGTACAGAAGACATAGATGGCGCTGCTCACAGCTTGCTACCGCCATCACCCACATCGCAGCCAAACCCCGCTTGGCCTTTATAATCACCTGGTCTATGTGCTCATTATAAACAAGGCTTCTATCAAACCCTATCCCCAGGTAATTCATTGCCTGCGTTCTTTCCACCGTCTCTGGACACAGCTTTACAGTTGGTGTTGGAGTGTTGACAATATGATTATTCAATAAGAATCAAGTCACAGTTTTCTTTGTTGGGTTGACCATTGCCTCAGCTTCAACACACCAAGTAATTATGCGATTGAATTCGGTTTATAGTTCCACAGCAACCTGATCTCTATCCTTACCCTGACGATACACTAAAACATCGTCGGCATATGACAATGTCCTACCAGGTCCAGTGATCTGCTCACTGGTGATTCTCACCGTGTAAGCGTTGAACAGAACCGGCGATAATGGTAATCCCTGTGATAGACCACGATATATTGTTATTGGTTCCGACGTCCAACTGCCACATCTAAAAACTACTTTCCGTTGGAAGAGGGCTGCAACGATCCTGCTAAGGAGGAATGGACTTATTTTGAGTTCAAGAAGCTGAAGCATTAAAAAATCCAATGGTACTCTGTTGTACGCGTCCTCAAGATCAATCGCTGCAGCAAAGGTTTCCATGCCTGAGTGGAAACCTTGATAGACGTCATGGGCAAAAACTGCTGCATTCGACCAGGTTTCTCTTTTTGGACGGTACCCACCCAGGGTAGGTGGGAAAACACCTTGCTTCTCTAGCTGGCCTGATATTTTCCTGGCAATTATCTTCTCCAGAAGCTTGTCTATTGTATTCTGCATGGTTATAACTCGATATCCCTGAATTTTTGTGTTGTCTTTGCTTGGCTTCGGCAAGGGAATCAGATAGCTGTGTAACCACTCCTCCTTGATTCTAGCACTCTCTATACTGTTGTTGTACATGTCTGCTAGTTTCTCTAGCTAGTTGTCGCTACACCTATTGATGTCGTCGTATCTTATGCCATCAGGTCATGGAGCGCTGTTGTTTGATCGTCGAAGCACAGCCTTGATTTCTTTCACTGTCATTGTGACTTCATCCGAAGTTTTCTGGGCCTTGCACCTGTCTGAGGTGGCCTCCTTGGGAATATTTCGGCCTCCCATGTCTGTCTGGTTGCTCTGCTCTTGATAGCGTTCTAAGAGGGCTTTGCCCTTGTCCTCGTCAGTCCTCTGCCAGATGAGGTCAGCACCTTGGAAGTCAGAAATGCTCTTATTCTTGACTACCTCACTCAAGCTTTTATGTAGTCGCCAGAACAATTTCAGTGACTTGTCTGTGCTTAATCTTTGACACACCTCTGCCCATTTTTCACTTTTAACCACCTTGACAAGTTTTTTTTTTTAAATAGCTTACTTTTGTGTGCATCTCTCTTTCTAAGTGCATGCAGGGACTAGGATGGTCAGCTCTGTTCTACTTGGCATTTTGCCATCTTCTTACAGCATTACGCTTATCCACCCAAGCTTTCTCCACCTCGAAATTCCACCAACGTGGCTGCTCCCAGCTTTTTTTTCCTGCCCTGAAACTTTCTGCGCTTGTCACGTCTTATTTTACTCACCACATCTTGCCCTGTACTGTAATACTGGAAAGTCTTGACCGTTAGCTTGTGCTGCCTGGTTCTGCCTTTCTCCACCAATATGCTGCAAGGGTGGTGGTCGCTGTCGTGGTGTCCTAGGACACCCCATCTACACACTGTAGTGAGTGAAGGAGAAACCAGCGCCAGATCAATAGCACTGTCCTCATTGCCTGGACGGTGTGCTGTCCTAGTGACACAGCCACTGTTGATACAAACCAGTTCAATGGTTTCAAGGCAGTCTCAAGCTCCTCCCCCTGTGTTGGAGGAAATGTTTCCCCATGATCTGCCTTTAGCGTTGAAATCGTCGCAGAAAATAACATTTCTCTCGTGACCTAATATGTCACTTAAGCACTGCCACTTCTGGGAATCCATACTCGCGTTGCAGACATAAAATTAACCAACATGAATGGTAGACTGGATTGAACTCTTAACGCCTGTATTTGTATATCGTCACTGTCCCAACTGGACATGTCTACTCCGACGCCACCATGCTTTTGCGAATGAGAATCGCCATTCCCAGATGTCATCTGTTGTAGAAACATTTGAATTCGGCAATTCGGAGTAGCTGATCACCCAGTCTCGTCTCCTGGAGCGCTACAATGTCATTCCTGTAAACCAGGGTTTCTAGACTAGGGCTCCATTGTTTTACGCTGGCGCAGTTCCAATACAGAATATGGATATTCCTGAGTCCCAGATGGTAACACTTGAGTCTACAACGCCTGAAACCACCACGCTTACCTTGTTGTTTGCGGCCTGCCCGGTGCCCACGTCGCCTTGTTAGGTTGACTGCCAACCGCTCGTAGAACACACGTTCCGCCATGTTGAAAAGCTGAAAAACCACAGAACCACACTCTGCGAAAAATTCACTCAAGGATTGCTTCTCTCAATGCACGAAACTCCGTAGCATCGGCGCAGATCTTGAGTAGAAACTCCTGGTTTTTCATCCTAGCAAACAAATTACACGCAAGAGATGAATAAATCCATCTCTTACGCGAAAAAGTTAACGATCACAAAACAACACGACCGTCCGTCGCCATCTTGAAACCGGAACCGGAGACACAATATAGAGCCACAAAAGTACGCGGAACATGTGAAAATCGTAGCTCGTTCCAGGGTTGCCATTCTAGATGTTTTACATCCAGATCTAGATGTTTTTGATGGCATCTAGGTGTTTTTCTTAACCCCTGTCGATCCCCGCAATCTCATTCTTTCCACATATGGGTTCTCAATCTGTTCCTCCGCCTTCTCCACCAGGTCCCACAAGCGCACGACCTGCTAGCATTCGGTGCATTCCCATTCGGCATTAGGGTGCATTCCCTGCTAGCCTACAAGCCTGGTATCCATACAATTCTCACAATCTGTGACCTCTGAAGCGACGAGAGCCATTCCACACGAAACATTCCTTTCTCCACCTTACTAAGCATACTCTTTTAATCCGCAACGAATACAACGTGTGTTGCAGTGGTCTCCTCTAGCCACCGGAATGCCACTGTTACTTCCCCCACCTCCATTCTCATGCTGGAGGTCGTAGTCTCATATGCCAGACTCTCCTTTTTCAAGACTCGTCCATTAGCCTTTGCAATGAAACCCCAACCACTACGTCTGTTTCTCGCCACTGACCCATCGGTGTAGATGACTATATCACCTTGATGTGTGTTGCTCTGGAACAGCTGTTGCACTTCAAACTCAGTGCGGCCCGCTGCCCATTCTCTGCACTCACGACCCAGTATCATTATTACATTGTGCCAGTCCGTGATGTCTTCCGGACCTTCAACCCACTCTCTTTCACGATTGATGGTCTCTAGATCACACACCTGGTGTATAGAAAGTTCCGCCTGTGCCATCCAGGACCTGCTTCGTTTTAGTCTATGACCCTTGACCATATCCATTGCTGCATGCAGCGGGTGATCCCTATCTGCAGCAACTCTCAGGTACCATTTGGCCTGAAGGACTCTATGCCTATCCGTCAATGTTGGTAGCGCCAGGATATGCCTCATGCATATAATTGGTGTGTCCTTTGTGCACCCCAGGATTAACCGCATGGCAGCATTCTGTATGCGCTCCAACCGTTCAAGCTGGCTCTGTGATACTGTCAGCAGCCCCAAACCATACTCAATGATAGCAATTATTAACTGCTGAAAGAGCCTGTACAGCATCCTCTGATCTACCCCGGTTGCTGCCATAGCCCTCAATGCATTAAGTCCCCTACCAGCCTTCACCACCAAGGCCTCCACGTGATCCTTAAAAGACAAACACCTGTCAAATGTGATACCCAAGTACTTCAATTTACTCTCTCGACTAAGAGGACATCCATTCGACATAATACCTGGGACATCTGCCTTCACGATCCGGTTATCCAGGGAGTACTACACAATCGATGCCTTGTCTAGGTGTATAATGGCCCCTGCGTCACTGCACCACTCCGCTACCCTGTTTACTGCCACCTGTAAGTCTTTCGCCAAACTGGCCCTGTCTCCGCCCTGTTTGTACTCTAGCATATCATCTGCAAATGTCAAGATTCTACCCACAGCTGGTGTCTCAATAGCTGCGAATTTGCTGGTGTGGGCATTGAAGAGCACTGGGGACAAGGCAGATCCCTGTGGCAACCCAGGTGTAATAGTACAGAGATCAGAAGTCCAGGAACCCATGAGCAGTGCAACCTTACACTCCTAAAGAACTGCCGCAACCCATCTAACAAGGCAAGGGCAGACTTCCATGTCCAACAGTGTGCGTATTAACCGATCATACGTCATCCTGTTATACGCATCCTTCAGGTCAAGAGCTACAGCCACTGTCTCCTGTTTATCGTGAAAGCCCTCGTAGACATCAAATGCAAAAGTTGCAGCATTGGCCCAGGTGTCCTTTCCCGGCCGATAACTCCCGAGTCCTTGGGGAAGCAGATTACAACTTTCCAAATGTCGCTGGAGCCTGCATGCTACTATCTTTTCGAGGACTTTGCCATACGTATTTTGCAGGGTTGTGATTCGGTATCCATTAAGTCTGGAGTGGTCCTTACCTGGCTTTGGGAATGGGACCAGGTAGCTATGCAGCCAACCGTGGGGTATTTCCGCCGTATTGATGCTTAGGTTGAAACAAAGAGCAATCACCTCCAAGTCCCCAACATTTATGTTCCTCATATGGGAGTACCTCACCCCATCCGGACCTGGCGCTGTGTCTTTAGCCTGCTTCAGTACTCGTCTAATGTCCTCCACTTTAATCTCACAGTCCTTCTTCCTAGTGACCCGTGACAAGGCTTCTCTGACGTTATCACTAATAGCCCTATCTTGCTGATCCGACTGTTTTAAAAATCGCACAAGAAAATCCCCCCCCCCCCCCTTTGTCCGTGTCAGTTGTCATAGGTCGGTTGTTATCATCATAAACGGTACCATGTGTACCAGGCATCGCCTGTCTCTTCATCTGCCGGTGCAGCCTCCAGAATTTTCCCAATGTCACATCCACACCGACGTCATTGATAAACTGTTCCCATTTAATTCTCTTTGCCTCTGCTGCCTGGAGTTTAAAAACCTGCGCCTTTACTTTTTTGTATATCTTTCAGCCTCTTCCAATTCTGTGTCAACTGGTTGCTCTCCGCATCCTCTGCCAATTCCTTATGGCCGCCCTCTTTTCCCTCCATGAATTCTCTACGTCTTTTGTCCACCATGATAGTTGGGTGAAGATTCTTCTTTTTGGTTTAGATCTTCTCTGTGATCTTCTTCTTCTTCTTCTTCGTTCATCCGGATTTTTTTTTTCGGATGTGACTGCGTTGTGCGTGTTTACAGCAGATCTGCGTTCTTGCGCCGTTAGGCCGACACATCCGATTTCTGCGGGAATTTGTTGACCGGGTTAACCTTCCCGAGGGTTTCTTAGGACGTTTGAATCTCACTGTTGTGGTGTTATCCCCCATCCTAGCTGGCCCATATAGAACAGCCAAAGACATCCTGGTCAACCCTCAAGGGAAGGCAGGGGCAGACCATGGGCATTCCCCGCCATCCAAGGAGGCTTCCATACTTGCAGAGCCATCACACAGCGCTCTGGTACTGGGCTCACCCAAGGAATCGTCACGCCCTGCACATGGCTGCTTAGCCTCACTTCCGTATATTGGGCCTTCCGTTTACCATAGGCTGTTTCTCCGGAAACCAGAAGAATGCAGTCTGCAGATGACATCCACACAGTGAGCTTTCGATTAAGACTTTCCATATAATGCATTTGCTATCCAAGCAATATTCCATTTCGTGCCACTAGGACACTTTTTCCACCTTTTATGAAGCCCACACAGTGAGCTTTCGATTCGGACTTTTCACGTAATGGATTTGCTATCCAAGCAATATTTCATTTCGTGTCACTAGGACACTTTTTCCACCATTTACGAAGCCCACACAGTGAGCTTTTGATTCGGACTTTCCACGTAATGGATGTGCTATCCAAGCAATATTCCATTTCATGCCTCTGGGACGCTTTTGTAACCGATATACCTGTGGTATGAAGTGTGGCAGTCTAAATACATCTTCATGCACCTTTAGATGTTAACCTGAATGTAGTTAAAGTAAGCTGTAGTCAACTTGAGCTTGTTGATATCTCCATAGAGCTTGTCCTAAAATGAAGCAGGCGTGGGCCAAAATATCTTTCTCTGTTCTGCATATATTGGGCACTCCTGCAGCAAATGTTTAGCTGTCATTTTACCAGTTCCACAATTACATTCATCGGTATCTCCTATCTTTAGTTTATTGAACAAGTGGTGTTTTAGCCTGTTATGTCCTGTGCGGAGTCTGAAGATTGCTACTTGTTCTCTTCGGTCAAGTTTGTAATATGCATCATCCTTCTGGTGGCCTGGATGCTCTGATTCCCATTTGGTTCTATAAGTGCTTTTTATAAACCTTTTTGCCTCATTATAGGTTATGTCTATGTCAGGCTGTGGTAATCGTCCACCCTCTTTTGCTAGTCTGTCTGCCTCTTCATTTCCAGGTATACTACAATGTGATGGGATCCACTGTATTACAACTTTTTTGGATTTCTGGCATAGACCATGGAGTGCTGCTCTTAGGTCAGCTAGTTCTGTGCTGTTTTTGCTTTTCAGTATTGAGACAGCTGACTTTGCATCTGTGAAGATAGCTATTTGCTTCTCTTTATTTTCCTCCATCAAGAGCATTTCTGCTGCAGTTTTCAAGGCCTCTACCTCCGCTTTGAAGTTACTTGAAAATGTTCCAGTTGCCACTGATTGTGTTTTTATCACTCCATTTTTTAAATTAAGGATAATTCCTCCTCCTCCATTTTTAATTGAATCTTTGGCGGATCCATCTGTATATGCATGGGTCCAATTGCTGCTTGGGTAATGTTCTTTTATGTAGTTTAGGGTTATTTTTCTTCTTTCGGTTTCATTCTGAGTGTTCTTTTTCTCAATACCAGGAATGTTTTCTATCATCTCAGGCAGTTGCTGCTGTCTCCAAGCTGGGAAGTTGTCTGCATTGTAAATGGGTTTGACTGTTGATATGTTAAGTATGGGATCTGCCCTAATCTTTCGTTTTGCAGTTTCTACAAAGTTGCTACGCTTCAGTCTTCCTTTTCCAAAACCATTAAACCTGTTATACATAGGGTGGTCTGTCAATCTTCTAAATTTTTCTGCTTGTTGCTGGGCTCTGCTATCTCTTCTGTCCTGCATTGGTTGTAAACAAGTGATCTTTTCTAGTTCATTAATAGGCGTTGTCTTCAGGCTTCCAGTTATGATTAGCATTCCTTGGTTTTGGACTCTACTTATTTTGTTAAAGTTTGACTTAGCTGCTGTTGCCCAAGCTGCAATGCCATATTCCAGTACTGGCCTCACCCGTCCAGTATATAACTTCTTGAGAACTTTCTCATCTGCTCCCCACGTTGTATCAGCAAGCTTTTTCATGATTGCCATTCTCTGCCTTGCTCTTGTTCGATTTTTCTCAACCTGTGTCTTCCATGTCAGGCGACGATCAAAGGTGACTCCTAGATAGTTTGGATTTTCTTCATGGCGCAATATTTTTCCATTCAATACCAACTTAGGTTGCTGAGTTTTATTTGAGAGGGAGAACACTGTGCATGTTGTTTTCTCCTCACTTATCTTCACTAGCCATGATTTTGACCAGTCCTCTAGCACTAATAAGGCTTGCTGTATTCTGCTGTTAGCTGTACTAATATATTCTTCAGATGTCTATATGGCTAGGTCATCTGCAAAGGAGGATGTGTGTACTCTGGCTGGAAAATTTTCTGTGATGTCATTTATATATGCTAGGAATAATGTTGGTGAAAGAACTCCTCCTTGAGGGACACCTTGCTCCAACAGCATCATTTTGCTTGTTTGTCCTTGTACTTTTGTCCTGGCAGTTCTGTTCTCAAGGTAGTGGCTGATCCATTTATACATTTTTCCACAAACATGCATTTTTTGCAGTTTTACTTTCAGTCCTTCCTTCCATACTTTATCAAATGCTTTTTCTAAATCTATCCAGACTGCTAATGTGTGTTTTTCTCTTGGAAGGCATCCTCTATTTCCTGAGCTATATAGGTTATTTGATCTTCAGTGGATCTGTACTTTCTGAATTCTGCTTGGTGTGGTGTTAAGAGTTTGTTTTCTTCCAGATGCCATGTTAGCCTGCCATTGATAATGCGTTCCATTAATTTTCCTACACAGCTAAGTAGACTGATAGGTCGATAGCCATTTGGTTCTTCCAGGTCTTTTCCTTTCTTTGGGACTGGTATTAGTATAGCTTCCTTCCATGCCTGTGGAACTATTCTTCTCTTCCAGCTGTTATTTAGGACTGCTAGTAGTTTCTTCTTTGCCTTGGTGCCTAGTCCTATTAGCATTTCATTTGTGATTCCATCCTTTCCTGGTGATTTCTTCTTTTTTTAGGGTATCCATTGCCTGTTCCATTTCTTAGATTGTTAGATTTGCCATCATATATTCTGCTGCTGTCTCTGTATTGCTATGATGTATCTGTTTGTCTTTGATTGCTTTCTTCTGTTCGGTTGTAATATCAATGTGTTTTGCATTTGCATAGTGTTCCATTAGTGCATTTGCAGCCTTTTTTCCTGTAAGCAAGGCATTTCCTTGTTTAATTGTTATTTGTTTGTTTCTAGGTCCTTCATTGTTCATGGCTTTCACTAGTTTCCATAGTTTGTTTCCATCCCTGTCAAAATTCAGGTTTTCTGTTTTTTCCCTCCAACAATCTCTTGTTGTTTGATTTACTGTTCTTTTATATTTTGCTGAGATGGCTTTGAGAGAGATGTCGCTTCAATTGTTTGTTCTCTCTCTGCTGTCTTCCTGGCACCTTCAACTTTGTCCTCCAAACTTTGTAGTTCTTGAGTCCAGTATGGTTTGTAATTTTTCCTCGCTCCTCTTGGAATGGACTCAGTGGCTGCCTGTATTATCGCTCTGTTTCCACCATTTGCTTTATGTTGCCATATCGTGTATTTATGTTTTCACAATATTTGTCTGTTAGTATGGCAAATCTGTCCCAATCTGCTCGTTTGTAATTCCAGCGGGGCAAGTGCTTTTGCTCCCGTGGAACATACTCCATATTCATTACAAGCAGTTGTAGACATGTTTCAGGCGAACGAAAGAAGAAGAAAGAAAAAGAAGAATTACAAGCTTGATTGGTCTGTGGTCACTACCTGCTAATTGGTTCATCACATGGCGATCGATTTTGTGGAGGATGTCTCCTGTGCAGAAAGCTAAGTCTGGAGTAGAAGTGGTAAGCCATCTTCTGGAGTAGAAGCTCGGTGTGTCATCCGCTTTGTTGAGTAGATGGAGATTTGAGTCTTTTTCCCAGTCATCCAATTCATCTCCTCTTTTGTCAGCATCTGGTATCCCCATCTTTCTGAACGGCTATTAAAGTCTCCGACAATAATGCAGTTTGTGTCAGTTATTTTCATGTTTGAGAGTGTAAGGTCCTTATCTGCTGGGCTATACAGATTGTAGATTCTTATTTTCACGTCCTTTATCATTATATCAACACCTATAATTTCCGTTTGGTTGTCAGAGATCACAGATACTTCGCTGCAAGGTACTGTATTTCGTGTAAGTATTAGAACTCCTCCTTTGTGTCCTTCGCGGTCGAAACATGTGGCCTGATATCCTCTGACTGAGAATTTGTGATTGGCGTTGAGGTGTGTCTCTTGAATGCATGCCACATCTATTCTATCTTTATGAAGACGCTGTGTTAGGGAGTCTTTCTTCTTGTAAACTCCTTCGGCATTCCACTGTAGTATGTTGAGTGTCCGGGGTGTTTAGTCAATAGCTCTTAATCTACTCCTCTGTGCCTTGACTCCACAGCACAGGGGAAGGTGACCACCAGTAGTCATGGGTGAACCCCCTCGAGGCAGGGGGCCCGGCACTATCACCGCCTGATGGGACGTCACGGGATTAGCACCATAACGATTAATTTTAATTTGTGACATCATGAATTAAGTTACGTTGCACTGCTTTGTCAAGCCTGTGGCTCAGTACATCCGATTTCGACAAGCATTTATTCGGGGTGCTTTCCCTAGCCTTTGACTGTCCCCAGTCTACCTACAAGGCAGCAGGTTTGTGCGTCTCTTCGTCTGGTCCCTCTCCCTTGACCTGTCCGACATGGGTGACCCTACCAGTAGCTGTGCTACAGTCGGCATAGCTCTTGGGGTCATTGGAACGCGCAAGCCCCTCTACCTCGTCACGGTGGACGCACGGCAGAGGGGCTCTGTGATCTAAGGCGTCCCAAGAGCGAAGGGTGGTTGCGCTCATAACTGAATGCCCTGCGAGCTCTTATAGCCCTAACTGTGCTGGACTTAGGTTTCAGCACGGAGCAGGGGAGATGGTCACTTCCATGGTCTCTAAGGACGCTCCATTTTATATCTGATGCCGCCTCTTGAGATACAAGCGCCAGGTCGATGGCCGTGTCAGGGTCCCCCGGTCTCATTGCTAGCCTAGTGTGTGTCCCGTCATTTAGACAGACAACATCCGTCTCAAGCAAGGCCTCAGCAAGAGCAGTACTCTGTCTGTTCTCTCCCGACCTGTCCCATTCTTTGGCGCGGGCATTGAAATCACCACATATCAGATATTTAGTACCTGGAGTGTCCACTGAATCTTTCAACCAGTCCCAACTCTCTCTGCTTATGCTTATTCATCACTTACATATACATTTATCAGGTTCCAGCTGTTTCGGCCGATTTGTATCCGCATTCCCTGCACCTCTTTACTCTCCTGATCCCACCCACTCATATCCATTACTGAATGCTGTAAACCACCCTTGACCACAAGAGCCTGCCCATGTCTTCCCTGCCCGTTGGGTTAATGTAACATGTATAGCCAGGGCACTTAAAAGGGTTTGTATTCAGCTCTTGTAACATCAGGACATCAAAATCGTAGACAAGTTTCTCCAGTATTTGACCTCGTTGCTTTGCACTACGACAATTCCAATACCCAACCCGTACATTTTTGAGCCCCAAACGATCCGTTTCCCTTCTACCCCTTCTGGCTTCAGCCCTCTTGTTCCTTTTCCTTCCCCCTCTCCCCTACCTCTTCTCCTCCGCTTCATGCTCTCCTCGCTCGCTGGCTGTTGTCAAAGGTATCGAGCACAAAGCACGTACTCAGTTGCTTCGGTGATAATTCTTTGCATTATTCATAGTTGGTTAGATACGGCGGCAGGATATAATCGGTCACCCTAGTAGAGCCTGCCTGTTAGGGAAGGGGCAGGGGATGTCCCTCAGGAGTCCATACGCCTGGCGCCGCCCCGCCGGCATACCAGAAGTTCCACGTTCACACCAGCTCACCCGTGGCCATTCAGTCCTCAGCACGTCGGTCCCTCTTAAACTTGGGAGTTTATAATCGGAGTTTTCCATCTCATAGATTGGCCGCTGTAATAGCTAACGGGCCCAGTCTACCCGGGGGCAAGAGGTTCCAGCGCCTCATTCCTGGCGAACACAGTGGCTACATGTATACGGGGAACAAAACCAATGTCATACAGTATCTATGAAATAGTACCTACTACATAGTTAAAGTCACTACACAACGGAATAATAACTCTCGCAGATAAATAGTTGGACCCCAAACAAAGCAGTGACGACATCTGTAATCTGGTTGAGCTCTGTAGTGCTGAGACAACAAAATGACAATGCTTGGGTAAATTACATAGCAGATCCTGTTGTATTATAGAGTGGTGGAGTGGTGGCAGACGCAACACCATCCATCATAGAATGCCATCCAGTTTGCAATGTAATTGTGTCACTGTTGGAGAAAGAACTGTCACTGTACTTCACACACTGAGCTCTGTAGTACTGACACAACCCCATCTATTTTACAATGTAATTGTGTCACTGTTGGAAACAGAACTGTCACTGTACTTCACACATTGAACTCTGTAGTGCTGACACAACACCAAGTTTGCAATATAATTGTGTCACTGTTGGAGAAAGAACTGTCACTGTACTTCACAAATTGAGCTCTGTAGTACTGGCACAATCCCATCCATTTTACAATGTTATTGTGTCACTAATTTAATTTGATGTTGTGTCAGTACTACAGAGCTAAATGTATGAGAGGTACTTTAGTGACATTTTAAAAATTGATTTGGTATTGATTACATCAGGACAGTTGAATAGGACCTGAAAAATGCTTTCCAACGGTACATCATTCAAGTCTGTATGTTGATTCTAAGCCGAGATATCCCGATTTGTGTGTAAAATTATGTCATAAATGGAACATAGAGGAAAATACTGATTTGGCTGATTTTGACTTGCTGCCCAGAAACAATAATTGTTTACAATGTGTTTGAAACTGCTACAACTTCTTTGGTTTTGAGAAAACCCCTTAGCAACTATATATTTTTTCGGTCGGAACAGCGAGGCCTAACTGCGTAGGTAGAAAATTTTTGATATTATGCAATAGCGACTCATTAAAATTCAAAATGGCCGCTAATTAATTATTTAATAATTATTAAACATAGCTAAAGAACCTTGAAATGCCAATTGTGAATATTTTTCCCTACAGTTTGATAAAAACAAATAAAAAGGACATGTTGTGATGTTGTAAATATGTTTTGTTACTAATTTAATTTCAAAATGGTTGCCAATTAATTAATTACTAATTAATTTTAAAAATTTAAACTTTGCTAACGAACGTTAAAACACCAATTATGTATCTCTGAAGTTGGAGTGGGTTCGCCTGATAGCGAGGGACACTGAAATGAGGGAAGCTAATCCACATGCAAAATTCAGTTCAGTGCACTAGAAGTTGTGTATGGACAACGTTAGAGTTCAAAGCGAGCTAGCGCCAAAGAAAAATATGTATATAAAACAAATCAAAGTCAAAAGACCACGTTATAATTTTGTAAATATGATTTATTGATACTAATTAAAATTCAAAATGGCATATATTAATCATATATTAAAATTATTGCAATAGCATCCTGCCAACCTGAAAAAGAAAAAGAAAAAAACAACAACTATTAGTTAATAGTTATACGAATGAATAGTAGTAGTACTACTAGTACTAATTAAAAGAACTAATACACATAATTTATTACACATGTTCAAAAGATATATACGGTCGTAATTGTGCCAAATTATCCAAATATAATTTTTTTTTAAATTAGTTTTGAACACTTAAAATTATTATGAGCCTAAGTGTACATATTATACAGTCATACTGTGTGTATTTTGTGTCCTCAAATAATGCAAGTGATGTTTATAACTTGATAAACACATATTACATCACAACAAGCACTACATGCCAGAGAAATTTAATAATTGAACAAGTTATGTTTACACAAACATTAAAAGATTATAAATTTATTTTACTCACTTTTACGATTAATTATGGTCAGCAGCTTAGTTTAATCTTCAGAAGTCTATACCTTTCAATTCACTATTAAATAAAGAAAAGACTGCATGTAAACGAAATCATAAACTAATTTCTATAACAACACATTGTAAATTTTAAAGAAAATGCCTTAAAACATTTAATTTTCTATTTTTTTTTTAAAGTTTTTAATTTTAATATAAAGTTAATTCTCCAGTAGTAAAATCAACTAAAAACTTCTTTATCGGCATGGTGAAGGAGGTAAGCCTATCCGATGGTAACTCATCCTCTTTCCAGTAGGCTACCATAACACAATTTTACTCATCAACATGTCCTTCTGTTCAACACTTTGAACCATCTCTATATAAACATTATCTTTTTCAACATCATCCCAGACGTGCCGCAGTAGTGTATTGGATAATGCACCATCATCAATTACAAAGTTCTTTAGCTTCTCCAGGGACGCCTGATCCATACTCTTAAACAAATGCATGTCGAGTATTGACAACACAGACTTTGTTCGCGCAAATTCTTCAGTGATTAATTTTTCATAGCTCTCTCTCTCTCTGGCCTTCTTGTCCGTCTTCTGGAACACTTCTCGCTGAACTTTACTATTCCTCTCTGACTGTTGCTTCCTCATCCAAGACCCACAATGAACAGCATAGTCAACTAGGACCTTCTGGATGTCATCATCATATGTCTGAAGCCAATGCAAAGTTTTGTTCTGCACACCTTTGACTTTACCATCAATAAATCCCAGGGTGGCATTCGGGGCTCTTCGCAGTGCCGAATCACACATGCTTAAAGTTCTTTCAGCATGCATGTTATGCAGCGGGGTAGAAGCAGTATTTGTAATAAGTTCCTCGGGTGGATTGGACAAGGACCTCACCCGATAAGGTTTCAGCTGTTGAGAAAGAGTTTTTTATGAAGACAGCCGCTAAATTCTTAACAACTACAGTAAACCTACCTTTGATATCAGTGTTCGCTTCCCTTAAATCAGGCTCCACATTCATACTGCCCCCAAACAAGCCCTATTCTTTGTCATTAAAACCGTCTGGTTACATCTCCAAATCTTGTAAGCCTTGTAATTAGATTTCCATCTCCTCTACTTGTGTGAAATGAATGTTACAGAAACATATTTTTAACAAAAACAATTTTGTAATCATACATATCTAGTAAAACTAAAAACATCTTATCCAATTGCTTTATATTAATATTTGGTGGTCATAATAAGTGCTTTACCTTCGTTTGTGATTCGTTGTGGATTATTTATGAAATTTTCATGGAATAACCTAAAGGTAAGTGGAAACAAAATATTTCACTCAGTGCAGGATTTACGTATAAGCTACACAGGCTATAGCTTGGGGCCCCCAAGAAAGTGGGGGCCCCAAAAAATATTGTCCGAGTGAGCAATTGTCATATATGTCTGGACGTATAAAGGGCCCCATATTTCAAATAGCTTAGGGCCTTATCAAGTCTAAATCCGGCCCTGATTTCACTTCATTCATTTCTAAAAGCATGTCACCTGTTTGTTATTATATAACTACTAACATATTTGTTTGTTTTAGCAATAATATAATATACAAGACTGCATCTAAAGAACATGTTTTTTAAAACATGAAAATACTTACTGCATTGAAATGTTCTTTTTTGTCTCTGTCTCCGTAAAACCTCTGCATCCATGGTCCGGTGAGGAAGTGTGAGTACAGCCCAAGCACTTGCACGTGGAGTACGACACCAAACCTTCGTAGATCTCCTGTAAAATGAGAAAAAAATTAGTGGAAATGCGGTAAAGCTGTGGAAATGTAAACAATATCAAATAACACAAAGTAATGCAGCTTTACAGAACAGACTTACAAACAATATAAGGACGCTGCGGCGACTAGGTTAAGTCTGTAGTAGCTGCTGGTATTTCAGGAGCGTTCTCTTGAATGGGCATTCGTGTGCATGCAACCATTTGACTTTTAAATGGTTTGTTAATTGTTTGGTTGTGTAAATTCAAAATGTCTGTCCACGCAGAAGTGTAATTAAATTTTCTTGTAGCTATTCTTTTAAACTTTGCAATGCTAGATTGTAGATTTTGTTCATGTACTTGCCGGTCTGGTTCTTCTGCCTTAACAATGTCAATGATTTTCCTGGCAATCTCAACATTGAGCAGTTTGAGTTTCTCATTCACAATCAGCCGAGCGATGTAGCCCTTCTTAACTGGATACTCAGGCTCAAAGCTTGACAGAAGCAGTCTCATGTCACTTGCATTTTTCTTCTCCACGATGAACTTCAGAACTGTGGGGGAAAATTTTTCTACAATAATCAATAACAATAATTGCAGTCAATAGCATAAAGTCAGAGAGGGAGAAAGAGAAATAAAATTAAAAAGAAAAAAAGGGGATGGGCAGGGGAGAGATATAATTAAATTAATAGGGTCCATCCATCCATCATGTGCCATGCCGGTAAGCGTGGGCGGTTATGTTTTGCCATCTCACTCGATCACCAGAGTCGTGGATCAGCTCCGTGTTCCTGTCTCGACCATGCCATGTGGCAAAGCCATCCAGGTATTTACCTCTAGGTCTTCCTCTTGGTCTGTTCCCTTCGATCTTACCAGTTGTCACCAAGTTCTCCAATCCATTTCTTCTCATAACATGCCCAAACAATTTTGATTGTCTGCGTCTAATGTCTCTAATCAGTTTACGATCTTCGTTTGTTTCTTGAAGGACCTGTTCATTGGTCTTTATGGCTGTCCATGGTATTCTTTGCTAATAGGGGCATATTTATTAATTAATGGATGGAGAATTAAATTAATATTAATATTAACCACAATGTGGCTTTAGCGACGAACTGTTAAATAAAGAATTGGTGTAAACAATGACAAGCAGTCAGTCTATCCTATCTGATTAAGGAAGACAAATAATAAGGAAGGCAAGATTATGATAGCTGCCAATTTTTGTTTCGCTTGAGACTGGCTGATGTGACCAAATACAAACAGCTACTGTAAATCCAGACAATCATTTCAAATGATGACATTTCACACTGAGATATAAAAGTGGATAAAGAATTCAATTATTACTAATATTAATCTTACATGACTTATAGCAACAATCTGTACACACGTGAACTTACCTCAATACTTGAAAATACACACGCAATGATAGTCACCAACGAATAGCCTTCTGAGCACACGTGCTTGAAACTACAAGCATGGCCCCACAGTACTGGCCTATTTATAGCCAGTCAAAATCGAACTGTTTTCGGAATTTAAAAAAAAAATTGACCACATTCGGAATTTGGCCGAAGTTCGGGAGCTAGCAACATGGCCGCCGGGTCACGTGATCTTGACCGGCAATGCCCGATTGCGACACCGAATCAAAGTGGATTTATTACCCATTTTTGTTTGGTCTGGACGCGAGTAAATTATGGTAACTGCCATTATTTAAACTTTGAACTGACTTGGGTCAACGCTCAACAATCTGGCAATCCCCCGGTAATAATTAAAAGTTGATTTATTTGGTTGTTTCGGGATTTGAGATTTAAATATTGAGCACAACCCACTACTGGCAACGCTGATCGTATTCTGACGTGAACCTAAAGCCTATCCACGCCAATGTGGAAGCACTATACTCGAGTTTCGCTCTCGTTTGAGCTAGTCAGTAGTGCATATCCTTGACCGGACCCGGAAACAAACCCCGGATCACTGGCGTGTGAAGCGGGTGTGTAACCACGCGGCACACGCTGGACACGGCCAAATAATCATAACAGAATATTACAACGTCACCCATCGTAGGCTGTAGCTCAAGATTTACCCGATCGCCGCGACTGACATCCGTCAATCAATGTGGACCCGAACGATCAGGTCTTCTCACTGGCAAGGCACACCAATGTCAAGGATGGTCAAGAATATGCACTACTGTCGAGCTCAAACGAGAACGAAACTCGAGTATAGTGCTTCCACATTGACGTGGATAGGCCTTAGGTTCACACCAGAATACGACCAGTGTTGCCAGTAGTGAGTTGTGCTCAATATTTAAATGATTAAAGCGCGTAAATTATAATAACATTATTTGAACTGTAAACTCACTGTGTTGCGAATTATTGCTGTGATGCCGACTTTGTGATTCTTATTCATGTGATTTTTTTGTTTTAATAATTTTTCACCTTCATATATCTTCCACTTTGAACAAATCTTTCAACATGCCAAAATTAAAGCAATATGAACAAAAATTTCGGAAAGAGTGGCTGCAGGATGACATAATTAAAGACTCGGTGATGGCAGTTTATGGAGATGCGACTAAGGCTCGTTGTAAGTACTTTTTTTTCATATCCTTTAAAGGACATATCTGTCAACACCAGCATCTTTCAGCTGTATGTTGATCTCTTGGCAAGATTACGCTCAGTAGTTTGCCATTGCCTTCTGAGCGGCCGGCTCACATACCCCGTAACCACTGTTGATTCTCACCGTCATCACATTACCGACGAGAGTATACGAGATTACGGAGAAAAGTCACAACATCTAAGCCACGAAGTCGGCGTTGTAAGTACTGCAAGTGCGAAATTAAGGCGAAAATACAAGAGTTGAAGAATCATGCAGAGACTAAAAAACATAAACATCCAGTGCCATTTAGGGATATTACACCGTTGACATCTGTTTTCAGAACTACACAGAGTGTTGTTTGTCCATCAAGAATGATGATTGTCAGAATCTCCCTCGCCATCGCCTGGCGACGAACTAGTTCGACCGTGAACTCAGCTAGCAGCTATTACGCAGTGTATGGCAAGTGGTCAGCCTGCCGCGTGAAGCGCACGAGAACTAAATGCAGGGCCAACAAGAAACCATCGCTGGTAGCTCAGACTGCCGACGACTTCGAGACTGGACGGACATGGAAGAAAGTGGTGTCATGTATTTGATGTATTATTCAATGCTTGATGTACGAAAGCTTGTATGCTCTGTAGAGACTGAGTCACGCTCATTGCCTGTCAGGTCTTACTTATTACTGACAATGGCTCGTGTTTTCTGACAGGGAGTGAAACACAATCATACACTACGAATGCTTGTACGAAACACACGGTAACATAACCGAAGCATTTTAATCACACTCTTCATATCATACTGCGCTCACAATGTCATTTACAGATGCATATCTACAACATACAAGTTCATCAATGCATAGAATAGTACACTCACTCAGTCTCTACAGAGCATACAAGCTTTCGTACATCAAGCATTGAATAATACATCAAATACATGCACCACTTTCTTCCATGTCCGTCCAGTCTCGAAGTCGTCGGCAGTCTGAGCTACCAGCGATGGTTTCTTGTTGGCCCTGCTTTTAGTTCTCGTTCGCTTCATGTGGCACGCTGACCACTTGCCATACACTGCGTAGTAGCTGCTTATTGAGTTCACGGTCGTACTAGTTCGTCGCCAGGCGATGGCGAGGGAGATTCTGACATGGAAGCGGTTGCAGGAAATGCATTTCTCTAGTTGGAATACATCAATAGTTTCGGCAGCATTGGCAGGATGTTGATTTTCCTCTTGTTCTTCCTCAGAGGATGAACTATCGAACATCGCCGCGTTGGCTTTCATTGTCATTTGCTTTCCTTTACAAGCATGACGCCAGTGGCCATACGCTTTGCAGAGATAACATTTAGTTAGTCTTTTATAGTTCTTTCTTTCCCTCTCTTGCTTCTCTATGTGGTTTTGTAAATAAGCAAGGTAACCTGGATGTTTATCACACATTTCACTTTCACCATGATTATAGCTACAATATTTACAACGGTAGGTGTTGGGTGGTCTAAATGGTTTCTGTCTGTTGTAACCTGATGGTTTGAATTTTTCATATGTAGCGGCTGCCACAAACTCTGTGTCTTTAAAAACATTTACAAAACAATCTTTATTGGCTGCAAAATAAGCCGATCCATGTTCCTCTATCTGTTGGACACTCTCACAATCATATTCTTGCAAAAATTTTGAAAGAGGTGGTGGTAGAGATGATATGATTTTATCTCTTAATATCCCATCTTTCAACCTATCACAATTGTTATCAATCTTTGCTGACGATAACCATTTACGGAAAACGTCCTGTACTAGTGAAGTGTAATCAGAGAAAGTTTGTGTTGCTTTTGGAGATAATTTAGCAAACTGTTCCCAATAACCTGCTTCATCTAATAGAAAATGTGCCATGATTTTGGCTTTCATGTAGTGATAGTCTTTTCTTAATTCTTTGGGAATGGTTTCTATAACTTTTAATGGTTCCCCAGATAGACTTCTCATATAGATTATGTTCCAGTCTGTCACTGGTACCTGGTAGTGTTCCATAACGTTTCAAAATTCAGAGTAAATGCTGAGATACTGTCCCCAGTAGCGAAATTTTTCACGATCCCTTGATATTTCTTATATTGGTTTTCTTTCTCTTTCATTTCTAGTTTTCTAGATTCTCTATCAGTGGAAGTTTCTATTTCTAGTTGTTTAAGTTTTAACTGTAATTCCAGTTCTTCTCTTTTACTTTGTGCGCTGATTTCAGCTTTTCTTATTTCAGCATCTGTTTCTGCTTGTTTATTCTTAGCATCTAACTCTGCCTTTCTTAGCTCAGCGTCTGTTTCTGCTTTCTTAGCCTCTAACTCTGTCTTTTTTAGCTCAGCGTTTGTTTCTAACTCAATCTTTCTTAATTCCCTTTCAGCAGCTCCCTCTCTTTCTTTAGCTTTCTTTTGTAACTGGACATGTTCAGCATATTTTGCTTCACTCCACTTTGACAACTCGTCTCCGGTTAGATTTAATTTTCGGCCCAATTCAATGAAATCGTTTAACGTAGCCATGGTAATTTTACAGTTTTGTTACACTGGTTTTATACAAAATATTTATAATATGTAATGAAATACAGTACATGCACAATATACAATAGTGAAGAAAAAAACTTATCAGATAAGGCCTGATCCCCTACAAAAGTATATAAGGAAAAAAAATACTCAAGTGTCAATGGGGTTTTGAACTCTGGGAGTTTATTGGTAACTGCACCAGAGAAGGGCTGTTTGGTCTTCTACAGCCAGGAAGATGACTTTAGTACTTTACAATTACAGATGAAAACCTGTTTCTTTGGGAGAGAGAAAATAATAGTATGTGTATGCTTTCGTGGTGTATGCGTTCTCAAATAAGTGTTTAAAGGTTTGTATGCAGTCAAGTATGGATGTATTGTCGTCTCGTCGTCAGTTCATATTTATGGAACTTTAGTATAGCTTGCTCGCTGCTGCTTTCATTCGTATCTTAGAACATTTTATAAGCCATTACATCTCATATCATCAAACAATGTATATATCTATAGTCTTTCTCACGTTCAACTGTTTAATACACATCTATTTCTCAACTGTTCAAAGTCCGACAAGATTTTCCACGCTCACTGCCTTCACACACTATCTTACAACGTCGCTCATTTTTTTTTTCAACTGACAATATCTCAATGTTCAAGCCGGACGAGATACCCACGCTCTCTACCTTTTCATACATATATCTTTACATCTGGTTCAACAACAAAAAACTTCGGACGAAGCCTCCACGTTCACTGCCTCTTGGGGTCTTACTTATTACTGACAATGGCTCGTGTTTTCTGACAGGGAGTGAAACACAATCATACACTACGAATAATTGTACGAAACACACGGTAACATATCCGAAGCATTTTAATCACACTCTTCATATTATGCTGCGCTCACAATGTAATTTACAGATGCATATCTACAACATACAAGTACATCAATGCATAGAATAGTACACTCACCCAGTCTCTACAGAGCATACAAGCTTTCGCACATCAAGCATTGAATAATACATCAAATACATGACACCACTTTCTTCCATGTCCGTCCAGCCTCGAAGTCGTCGGCAGTCTGAGCTACCAGCGATGGTTTCTTGTTGGCCCTGCTTTTAGTTCTCGTGCGCTTCATGCGGCACGCTGACCACTTGCCATACACTGCGTAGTAGCTGCTAGTTGAGTTCACGGTCGTACTAGTTCGTCGGCAGGCGATGGCGAGGGAGATTCTGACAATGACGACCATTCATTTTATCCAGTGGGGTTGAAAGTATGGAACAGTGAGTTTTAAGATGGCTGATAAGGCCTATTCTGGCTCGAAATTTTCTTTGACAATGTGGACAAAGAATGCTTGACGTTTCTGGAGGAGGATTTTCTGCAGTGGATTTTCTGTTCTGTCTTTTCTTCACAGCTCTTGCAGTCCTGGTTGCCTCACAAGTGACTGTACCGTTGCGTAATGTTGCACGCCACGAATTTCGGTCTCTGGCTGCAGTCTCCCAGGTGTCATGATAAATTCCAAAAGCATTCAGTGAGATTTTCAGAGTGTCTTTAAAGCGTTTCCTCTGGCCGCCTTGGGAGCGTTTACCACAACGCAACTCGCCGTTAAAAAATTCGTTTAGGGAGCCTGTGATCTGGCATGCGAGTCAATTGACCAGCCCAGCGAATCTGGTTCTTCATTAGTAGAGTGTGGATACTGGACATGGACGCTCTTTCTAGGACTTCAGTGTCTGGGATCTTGTCTTGACATTTAATCTTCAGTAACTTTCTAAGTCAGACTGTGTGGAATAGGTTTAATTTCCTAACGTGTCACTGATAAACAGTCCAGGTTTCACAAGCATATAGCAGTGTGGATAATACAACTGCTTTGTAGACTTTCAGCTTTGTTAGCAGGCTTATTCCATTTCTTTCCCATACATTCTTGTACAGTCTGCCAAAGGCCGCGCTGGCCTTGGAATTATTGCATTCACTTCATCATCAATTGTGGCAGCTTGTGACACAGTGCTGCCAAGATAGGTGAATTTGCCCACAACACTTAGACTATGACCATTCACTTTGATATTCGGCACAGTGTGATTATTCCCTGGAGCTGGCTGGTACATAACTACAGTCTTCTCCAAATTGACATTGAGCCCAAAGTTGGCACAGGCATGTGAGAAAGCTGAAACATTATATTGCATGTCCGCCGCTGAGTTGGCATATAGAGCGCAATAATCAGAAAACAGAAGCTCTCTGACGGTGTCGCTGTCAATTTTGGTTTTAGCTTTCAGCCTTCTGAGATTGAATAACTTTCCATCCATGCGATAGTTGATGTCTATTCCAATGTCGTTGTTCTCGAAGGCATTCGTCAACATAGCTGAAAACATGATGCTGAACAGTGTTGGTGCCAGGACACATCCTTGTGTCACTCCATTGGTGACAGGAAAGGGTTCAGACAGTTCACCATTTTCCTGTACTCTTGCCTGCATGTCATCATGAAATAGCCGCACTATTTAGACAAACTTTCGCGGACAGCCATATTTTTTCATAATCTTCCACAGTCCTTCTCTGCTGACTGTATCAAAAGCCTTGGTAAGGTTAGTGAAAGTGGAGAACATTTCGCAGTTCTGTTCCTGACATTTCTCTTGCAGCTGCCTTGCAGCGAAAATCATGTCAACAGTTCCACGTTCTTTTCTGAAGCCACACTGGCTCTCGGGAAGAAGACCTTGATCGAGATGGGCCGTGAGGCGATTGAGAAGAATTCTGGCGAGTATCTTCCCTACAATTGAAAGCAAGGAGATGCCTCGGTGGTTGTCACAGGATTGGTGGTTTCCTTTTCGTTTGTAAAGGTGGACTATTGACGCGTCCTTGAAATCTTGTGGCATGGTCTCGTTCACCCTATGTTTGTAAAGACTTGGTGAAGCTGCTCTTTTAGGACCGGCCTACCTGCCTTGTATATCTCTGCCGGGATAGAGTCCGGACCAGGTGCCTTGCCGCTGGAAAGTTGCTGGATGGCTTTGTTTACTTCCACTATGGTTGGCAGGTCATCAAGTGTATCTTTGATGGGAACTTGAGGAAGGCAGTTGATTGTTTCATCATCGAAGAAGGAAGTTGCACTTAAGATGTTGCTGAAATGTTCTGCCCAGCACTGAAGGATGTCATTCTTATCGATGACCAATGTTCCCCCATCTGCACTGAGGAGGGGAGCTGTGCCTGGTGATGTAGGACCATAGACCGCTTTCAGTGAGTCGTAGAAGTTTTTCATATCATGTCTGTCAACAAAGCCTTAAATTTCATTAGCTGTGCTGCTCAGCCAGGAGTCCCGCATGTGCCGAAGTTTCTGCTGCACTACTCTCTGAATGTTCTTGGAGGCATCTTTTTTTATGTTGACATCGGGTCATTCAAATGTGCCTTGAGGAAAAGATGTTTCTCGGCCAGCAATTGGTTGATGTCTTCGGAATTTTCATCAAACCAGTCTTTATGCTTTCGGGGGGTTGGACCCAGGATTTCCATAGCAGTGTTGTAAATTATGTCCATTAGGGCTTTCCAGTCTCGATATGTGGCGTTGGATGAAGAATGAGAAGATGAAGAATTACACAGAGTAATGAATCATCAAATGTTGAAGGACCTGTCGCAATGTATTAAGTTGTCATTGTGTAATTGCGAACTGTGACCATTTGATTGATGTGTTTAATTACTTGACGATCTCACTTTGCCATTTCACTCAATTGGTAAAAGACTTATATTGCAAACTTCTAAAACTAATTTGTTCACTTGCACTATAGAAAGCTATTTGGCTCCTAAGCCATACCTGGAATACCAAATCGAATCAAAAATTGATAGTTTAAAAACAAAAGGACTGTTAACAGAAAATGAAGAGTGTCAAGGTCTCACATCCGAGGTTGCGACGCGTTGTCTGTACCAACGCCAGACAACATAACAACACGCAACCCTGAGTGATGTTAAACACTACAGAGAGAACGCGGCGTCTTCGACGACGCCCGGATAAGCAGCCAAGCACAGCAATTGAGCGAAGCTTAAACGACCGCTGGTCAGCAGTACACCCCGTGAACCTTGCAGGGGTCACACCAGCTGACGTGAGCGTGTAGCGTGTAGAACGCCAGGACTGGCAGACGGGTTTAGGTGTTTGAATGGACAGGTCGCATGGGTATGCGAGGAGTGTTTGAATCTGCATTGAGAGCTAGCCTGTACGACAGTGGGAGACTGGTTCGAACGCTTGAATAGTTTGACTTGTAAGTGAGATGTTTATTGCTTGCATGTATTATTATGTATTGTAGTGATATTGTTCATGCCGTAATGATTGCTATGGATTGTCATTGCGTGATGTTTGTGCGATAATAAATGCAGCGCGTAAATAAAGCTTGTGAATAATACTTTCGGATATTCACTTCGTGTGATTTAATAGTTTGATATTGCTTCACACTTGCCAGAAAACGAGCTACTTATCTTGCTCTACGCAAGACTCTGACAAGTGCGAACGTGGTGGCTTTCGTCCGGGTTTTGAACCAAATGCGAACTTGTAAATTTTTTTGTCCGAGTTTGAAGCGGATGTGAACATGCCGATAGAAGTGCGCAAGTCACAAATTAGGGTAAAGTAACAATTAAATAGAGTTGATTTAATTAAATTATAAGTGTGAAGATATTATTTGAAGCCAACCGAGGCGTCTTCAGACTTATCGCTAAATTCAACCAATTTTGTTCCTAAAATCCAAAATGGCGGCCGTGCCCTTGAATGTCATTGAGTAGGGTTAGTGTGAGCGTGAAAGTTGTTGATTGTGGTAACGACTAACAATAATACTTGACAGCATACAAACCTTTACAGACTTCAGTGACATTACACACACCATACATTTACAAACGTTCTAATTTCGTTTAGTTTAAAAAGTACAGGGTTTTTGTGTCAACTTTACCTGAGTCTGGGGAACTTCAAAAATTTTTTGTGCGTCAACCCGAAAGACGTTCCAGTGTGATTTCGAGCACCACTGAACAGCACATTACCCAAGGATTACTTGAGTATAAATTTTTTCCATCTCTCTTTATACTTTTGTTAGTCTGGCTTTAGACATTAACTGTGCTATAAATATTTGTAACTTACTAACATCATAAGTAATTTTGTTTATATTTATTCCATCATACCTATTGTTCATCATGTCTTCTTTAAACGATTTCATTGAAATGGGTTTAAAAATGAATATGTCTGGTGAGGGATTGAGAACATGGAGTGAAAGTAAATATGCAGAATATCTTGTGAAACAAGAGCAGATGATTGAGCGGAATGAAAGAGCTGCCGAAAGGGCGTTGAAAATGAAAGAGGCAGAATCAGAAGCTGCTCTAAAGAACTCAGAAGCGGCGTTAAAGCTTCAGCAGGCACAATCAGAAGCTGCTCTAAAGGAATCAGAAACTGCTTTAAAGCTTCAACAAGCACAATCAGAAGCTGCTCTAAAACTTCAACAAGCACAATCAGAAGCTGCTCTAAAACAGTCAGAACCTGCAGTGAGGCAAGCGGAGATCTTAGCCCAAAGTAAGAGAGAAGAGCAAGAAACACAACTGAAAATTGAACAGCTGAAAGCTGAATCTTCTAAAGATAAAGTTAATAGAGAAACAGACAAAGATCAACCTCATAAAAAGTACCAAGGTCTGATCAGAAGTTACAACACAGGTGATTGCATAGCAGCATTCACCCAAAATTTTGAATTTGTTATGGATCATTACAAAATTCCAAAACCTGAATGGGGGATAGTATATGTAAGAAGTCTTTCTGGGGAACCTCTTAAAGTCATAGAGTCGATCCCAAATGACCTGAAAGAAGATTATCTGTACATTAAATCTAAAATTATGTCACATTTTCTACTGGATGAATCAGGTTATAGAGAACAGTTTAGGAAGTTGTCTCCTAAGCCAACACACACGTTCTCTGATTACATCTCAGAAATTCAAAATATTTTTTCTAAATGGCTGTCAGCAGCCAAAGTAAATGGAATTTATGACAAATTAGTTGATCTTATGTTGAGAGATAAGATTATCGCATCTCTCCCACCCCCGTTTTCTAAATTTTTGTTGGAATGTCAGTGTGAAAGTGTTCAACAGATTGAAAATCGTGGCTCTGGGTATTTTGCAACCAATAAGCATTGTTTCTCTAGAAGTCTGACCAGCACAGACTTTGTAGCAGCAGCTACATATGGCAAATATCAGGCAGGGTCAAATACCAAACAAAGACTTTATAAACAAGCTGCAGAGAAATTGTATCAGTGCAAATATTGCGAGTATAAACACAATGAGAATGATATGTGCGATCAACACCCTGAGTACACTAAGTACTTGCAGAATTACATTTCTAAGCAAGATAAAGAAAGGAAGAACTACAAAAAAGTTACCAAATGTTATCTTTGTAAAGCTTATGGTCACTGGCGTAAAGATTGTAAAGGCAAGTCAATGACCAAAAAGGCTAATGCAGCCATGTTTGACAGTTCTGCGTCAGAAGATGAAAGTGTACAAGATCACCCAGTAAACTCAGCACACTCCATTGAGGTGTTCCATCAGGAAAAATGTACCATTTGTGATCAATTTCATGAGGATGGCGTGTTAACATGTGGCCATTCTATACCTGTTACCAGTGAGGAGGCCAATTCTGTAGTAAACTCCAAAGGTAAACTAAACATCCACCAGGGGTATGTTAATGGTAGAGCTGCCACAGTCTTACGTGATAGCGGGAGTACTCTCATTGGTGTAAAGAGAGATTACATTTTACCATCACAATATAGTGGTAAATATGTCACATGCAGGACATTCTCAGGGAACATAGAGATATATCCACTTGCATGGGCATATATAACTACACCATTCCTTACAGGAAAGGTTAAATGCGCAGCATTAACCAATCCTTGCTGCGATATTATCATTGGAAACCTTCCTGAAGTGAATGACATACCACATGACAGCAGTACATCAACTGTCAGTTGTAATATTGATACTACTATTTCACCTTCATCACCAATCACCATTCATGATGTATTACCACCTGTAAATGAATGTACAAATACCAACCTGGCTACGCCAGAACATACATGTAATTGTGTGAATGTAACATCAATGTGTGATGAGAATGATCGTTATAATGTAGTAAATGCAGTAACTAGATCTACTGCACAGATGCAAGATCGAGTCGATCAAACAGAGGCTTTACAACGAGTAAGTCCAGTTGTAACATCTCCTGAGACAACTAGGGAGATGTTTATAACATCTCAAAAAGCCGATCGATCTCTGCAAAAGTATTTTAAACGTGTAGGCCAAAAGCCAAGAGTAGCAAAGAATGCTCAATGGTACTTTGCTCTGAAGAACGGGATTCTAACACGGTACTACACCAAAGGTTCCAGCACTATAGAACAAACAGTGCTACCGTTAGAAAACCGCAAACAAGCATTGAATCTAGCTCATAACATACCCTTTGCAGAACACATGGCGTATGCTAAAACTAGAGCAAGGTTACTTACTCAATTTTATTGGCAAAAGTTTTGCAGCGATACCAAACAGTACTGCAGATCGTGTGACATCTGTCAAAAGCTTGTCAAAAAGGGTAAACACCCACAAGCTGAATTGCAAGTTACTGATTTAGCTAGTAGACCGTTTGAAAAGATCTCGGTCGATATAGTTGGTCCTCTGAACCATATAACATCTAAAGGTAATAGATACATTGTAACACTCATTGATCTATGTACTCGTTGGCCAGAAGCTATTCCAATGAAGAACATAACTTCCAAAGACATCATGGAAGTGTTCTTTCATATTTTTGCGAGGGTAGGATTCCCTGATACCATCCTTTCAGATCGGGGTAGCCAGTTTATTTCCTCAGCTACACAAGCCTTTACCAAAATGTTGGGTGGTAAACAATGCTTCAACAGTCCATACCACCCACATTCGACCGGTATAGTGGAAAAGATTATTGGCGATATGAAACATATGCTCTCTAAGGTAACCCAAGAACATCCTGAAGATTGGGATACTTATCTGCCTGCCATTTTGTTTGCATATAGGGAAGTGCCCCATTCCAGCACTGGGTTCTCACCATTCGAAATGTTATATGGTGCACAACCACGCGGCCCATTATCTCTGTATGAATCTATGTTGACTGAAAGTACAACTTTGTCTATACCCATTTCACCATATGAACATGAAACATCATTGCGTGATAGAATTATGAAATCATGTGTGTTAGCTAAAGAAGCTCTCCAAAAATCAGGAGCTATTTACCGACAATATGCTAACAGAGGAAATAGAACTATTACACTGACGCCAGGACAGGACGTTCTTCTTCTTTTGCCAAGTGATAGACATCTCCTAACTGACTCATGGCAAGGACCGTTCAAAGTACTACGACAAATTTCGACGGTAGACTATGAAATTGCAGTTAGGGACAAACATAAAATTTTCCACATTAACATGCTCAAACCATATCACCACAGGCAAGACGAACAAGTAGAGACTGCAGCAAGCACCTCCATAGTGGACCAGACGGACGACAACAACACTGACGAGATACCGACACCAGTTCTTGACACGCCGACCAACTTACAGGACATTAAGGTAAATCCTAAACTGACTCAGACACAGACTGACAGTTGCAGACAACTGATACAAGACTACAGGACGATCTTTTCTGACAACCCAGGACAGACAGATTTAGTGCAACACCAAATCATCTTGACTTCTGACATTCCTATTAAGTGTAGACCATATTCCATCCCAATACACTATAAGGAAAAACTTCATCAAGAAATCATTGATTTAGAAGCAAATCATATCATTCGACGTTCACAATCTCATTTCTGTTCACCAATAGTTTTAGTACGCAAAAAGGACAACACTATTAGACTTTGTGTGGACTATCGTAAACTCAACAGCATTACACAGTTGGATTTAGAACCGATGAGCAACTGTGAAGACATCTTGACTGAACTATCTGACTCACGTTATTTTACTAAACTTGACATGACAAAAGGCTACTGGCAGATAGCTGTACATCCTGATAGTATACATCTGACTGCATTTGCCACACCGTGGGGTTTATACGAATGGTGTAAACTACCTTTCGGATTAGTCAATGCACCGGCTACCTTTGTCAGAATGACAAGAATTCTTTTGACAGACATTGATAACATCATTTGGTACATGGACGACATTTGCATACACACAAAGGACATGACAGAGCACATAACAGCACTACAGCAGACATTTGACAGGATTAGACATCATGGACTGACTGTAAAACCTTCCAAAGTTGATATAGCCTTTCAGGAAATTTCATTTTTGGGTTATAAGATCTCAAATAGCTTTATATCAACTGACGATAACATCATGTCCAGAATTTTGAAATTGACGCTTCCAACAACTAAGAAACAGTTGCGAAGTGTGTTAGATCTTTTAAACTATTATAGACAGTTTATTCCTCATTTTGCTGAATTGACCAAATGTTTCACTGATTTACTAACAAATAAACAGCCCAATGTGATTGTAAACAGTGAATGTTTAAGGCCAGCATTTACGAAGATTCTTTCATATTTTTCTAAATCACCTATTCTGAAATTGCCAAATTTAAATATTACTTTTAGAGTAAGATGTGATGCGAGCTCCGTAGCCATTGGAGGTGTGCTTCTCCAAGAACACGACCAGATCTTGTACCCAGTATACTACGTCTCTCGAAAACTGAACACCAGCGAACGAAATTACAGTACACCGGAACTCGAGGCTCTTGCCATGGTATTTTCGGTACGTAAACTTTCTAGATTTTTGTCAGGCAAACATTTCATTATTGAAACAGATAATAGTCCGCTGACAATTGTTACCAGAGGAACGCCAAGTAACAGCAAGGTGGCAAGATGGTCCCTTCTTCTGCAGGACTATAGCTATGAGATTAACCATATAAAGGGGTCACAAAACTGTCTTGCAGATCTCTTGTCGAGATGTCCATACGACGAACCTAATACCCAGTCAACACCAGAGCACAGTGCAGAGGGTGTATAAAACTGCAACGTAGATAGTGCTCAGTACCACAGCCAATTGTGACAATGTGTCAGTAACGCTGTGTACACCAATGTGATGGGGTAGATTGTATCTCCCAATGTATATAACTTATGTACATATTGCGATTCTTATTATGATCATGCGAATGAATGCGTGTATAATTGTGAGATATGTGAAAGAATGGAATCAGTATTATGTAAACCAATGTGTTGTATAACTGTGAGATATGAGAAAGAATGTAATTATTATTGTAAATACATAAATATTGTAACAACCAGACACTACAGAGAAGTGTCACGGGACAACACTACAGGATCCAGGAAGTTACCAAGCCACTACAACGTGAGGTAATCCTGAAGGTATCCAGACCGAGGTGTCCAAGACGTTTTAACAAGGTACGAAAGATGACTGCGACAGTACAATCCGAGCAGAAGGCGGAAGAGACGATCCAACAGCTGATAGTAACAACTACTACTCCGTTTAAATAATATCCATCTAGAACGGACCAACGTTGTATGAATGACACCACAACACATGTAATAGTACAGCTGTATACTTCCGATATTTTTTGCATATTAAGTTAAAAGTTATCAGACTACGCTAAAAAGTCTATAAATGTATGACAATTGTATTAAAATGTGATTTAAAATATTTCCATATACGGAATTGTATATGTCAATTTTTATAAGATGTAATCTCAGCATCGTAACTTGATTGCTTCTTTACAAACGTGACTTTTTGTGCACATTTGTCAATAAGGATCAAATTATCTTCTTCTTCTTCAGCGTTCCGAGCCATTGAGGTTCTTTGCTGCAAATACAATCCGTCTCCATTCGTCTCTCTGGTGGACCTTCTCTTGCCAGTCGTTGATTCCAAGTGCTTGCAGGTCTGTACATGTATTATCTCTCCACCGCCTTCTTGGTCTACCTCGGGGTCTACAATCATTTATTTCCTGAGTGTAAGCGAGTTTTGTTTCCCTATTATCTTCCATTCTTTCTATATGCCCCAGCCATTGTAGTCTATTAGCCTTCATGATACCAGTGATTAGCGGGGACTTAAACAGATCATAAATGTCTTTGTTACTTCTTCTTTTCCACTCTCCACTTTGTGTATCCCTAATGGGTCCAAAGATGCGTCTTAAAGTTTTGTTCTCAAAGGTTTGTAACAAGGCCTCGTCTCCTTTCGTTGTACTCCAGGTTTCAGAGCCATACAGCACAACTGGTCTGATCAGTGTTTTGTATATTGTGATTTTGGTGTTACGAGATAGCGCCTTTGATTTTAGTAGATGTTGTAGTGCATAGTATATCTTATTTCCAGAGTTGATTCTAGTTTGTATTTCTTCCCTTATGATGTTGGAGCAGTTGAAGATCGTACACAGGTATTTGTATGTTTCCGTTCTTTTAATGGTCATATTATCTATTTGTATGTGGCCAGAGTTTCTAGCCATTCCGTCTCTTGAAATTACCATATATTCTGTCTTATCTTGGTTGATAACCAGCCCCATCTGTTGGGCTTTTTCCTTTAAGTGAGTCAATATTTCCAATGTCTTTTGTTCACTTTGCCCTATAATATCTATATCATCTGCATAACCAAGCAGCTTGGATGTTCCTCCAATATCACATTCCTCCTTTACCTTCCTTACAACTTTCTCTAGAGCCAGATTGAAGAGTAGCTGCGATAGTGCATCACCCTGTTTCAAGCCAGATGTTATTTGGAAGAGGTCTGATTTCCTGCCTTTATATGTTACTATATTATAAGTATCTTCCATGCATAATCTGGTCATGTTGATTAACTTCCTTGGTATTCCAAATTCCTGCATAGCATTCCATAGACTATTCCTATAGACACTATCATAAGCCTTTTTAAAATCCACAAAAATGTTATGGAGATCTCTTTTATATTCCCAATGTTTCTCGGCTATTTGTCGTAAGATAAATATCTGATCTATTGTTGATCTGTTTTGTCTAAACCCCGCCTGGTAGTCACCTAATATGTCTTCTGAATATGGTTTTAGTCTATTTAGTAATACTGCGGATAGTATCTTATAGCTTGTGGACAGTAGTGATATTCCTCTATAATTTCCACATTGGAACTTGTCTCCTTTCTTAAAGATAGGTATCAATAATGACTCTTTCCAGTCATGGGGTAATTCTTCTGTCCTCCAGATTTTTATTATTAGTTCGTATAGCTTTAGATGTAATGCATGGCCACCTGCCTTTATAAATTCAGCAGCAATTCCATCAGTCCCAGTTGCCTTATTGTTTTTAAGTCGTGTGATTACATATAGGATTTCTTCAAATGTAGGTTCTTCAATTTGTGGTTCGCATGTTAGAACCTCTTCCTGTGAGAAAATGTTACTTGGAGCTTCACAATTTAGTAATTCAATAAAATATTCTTTCCATGTGTTGCACATTTCCTCATTGGTATTTATCATATTCCCATTTTTGTCTTTTAAACCATATGTGTTTTGTTGGTGCCCTCGTTTCATTGACTTCAGTTCTTTAAAAAATTTTCTGGATTCATTTTTCTGGTGATTAGTTTCCATATCTTTGATTATATTATTCATATATTCTCGCTTCTGCTGTTTGACTATTTTTGTAGCCTCTTTACATTCATTTCTATAATGCTCTTCCTTTTGGATGTTATTGATGTCATTTAACCATACATGTCTGGCATTCTTCTTCCTAATGACTGCTTCTTCACATTTTTGATTGAACTATCTGTTCTTTCTATGCGTGGTTAACACACCGAGACATTCTTCTGCGGTAGACTGAATTGTATTCTTGATGTTCAACCAAGTTTGGTCAATGCTTTCCTCCAAAGGGTTTTGCAGAGTTTCAAGTTTACATTTTATTTCATCTGTAAATTTCTCTTTGACTGTAATGTCTTGCAGTTTTTCTCTGTTATATGTTGGGTGTAATCTTTGTAATTTAGTATAGAAAGCTCTCTTAAGTTTTATTTTAAATTTTGCTCCAACGAGGAAGTGGTCACTGTGGCACTCAGCTCCTCTATAACTTCTGACTTGCTGTATGTTTGATGCATTTCTGTTGTTAATTAAAATGTGATCTATTTGATTATAGGCTCTCTTGTCACATGATTTCCAAGTTTGTTTGTGTATATCCTTTCTTTGTAGTCTGGTACTGCTAATCTGCAGTCCTTTGGCTTCTGCCAGGTTGATGACTCTCCATCCATTATCATTTGAAGTTGTATGTAGGCTTTCCATACCGGCCACTTTTTTATTAGTTTGCTCTCTACCTATTTTTGCATTGAAGTCTCCTAGCACAATCAGGATGTCCTGTTTGGGGGTTTCTTCTATGACATCTTCCAGATCATTATAAAAGTCTTCTTTAATATCATCTTCTTTCTCTTCAGTAGGTGCATGTACATTAATCATCGTTATATTTTTCCATTTACCTTTTATTCGTAATTTACTAATCCTGTCATTAAAAGCTTTAAAGTTTAAAACGTTCCCCCATAACTCTTTTTTGATGACCAATCCTGTTCCTAATTCATGTTTATTTTGGGTGTTTCCTCCATATATTATAATCATTCCATTTTGCTCTAAAGTACCCTCTCCTGGCCACCTTATTTCTTGAATTGCTGTTATATCCATTTGATATTCAATCAGCTCCCGGGTTAGTTCTTCGGCCGCTCCAGCTCGATATAGTGTCCGTACATTCCATGTTCCAAATCTCAAAAGTCCTTTAACGTTCCAAGGTCGTTGTCCAGATAAGTCAGTCCGATATCGAGGCTCATGTATTTGTTTCGTAACAAAGAAAGGTTTTTACAAAGGTGGGGATGTTAACCCCACGCTTCAACCCCCAACCTGGAGGACCAGGGTGTTTCTCTTTGTCTGTTCTCTACCCTTTGACCTGTCCGGCTTGGGAGGCCCTGCTGGTAGCTACGCTACCGCCGGCATAGCTCTCAGGGTCATTGAGAAACTCAAGCTCCCCCACCACGACAAGGTGGAAACACCATCGGGGGAGAAGGATCAAATTATGACACTAAGAAATAAATTTGCAGTGGTAATTTATGTCTTGTAAACGACGATAAATTATTGTTCCTAAATTTTTTGTATAATAACCAGGGGACAGTACTCTAAATTGTTGGTGATATGTAAATATGTATTGTAACCATTAACATGTGTGCTTGATAAATAACATGTCAATGTAACGTCGTTTAGATATGGACAGTATATTGCCAAAACTGTGGACCTTCATTAGAAACTCTAAACAGAGGTCTGATGATGGAGCTATCGCAGAGGGAGATGCTCACGGCTTGACCTGATTATTTTAGTATTTTTGTTCTTGGTTGTGAGGTAGGGGCCAGTTTAGCCGATACCTACCGGACTAGCTGTGTCACAGCGAGGTAATGCCCATGAAATAGATTGTACTTGACTGTTGTACTTCATAGTGCAACATAATTGGTGTATACATATTGTTTACTATTCACCTGTATATATTTATTATAATTGTTAAGGTATAATGTTCGACTTTGACATGTTTAATAACACCTAGATATATATTGTACATGAAAGGAAATCCTTTCATGAAAAAGGGGTGTGGAGAGTGTCAAGGTCTCACATCCGAGGTTGCGACGCGTTGTCTGTACCAACGCCAGACAACATAACAACACGCAACCCTGAGTGATGTTAAACACTGCAGAGAGAACGCGGCGTCTTTGACGACGCCCGGATAAGCAGCGAAGCACAGCAATTGAGCGAACCTTAAACGACCGCTGGTCAGCAGTACACCCCGTGAACCTTGCAGGGGTCACACCAGCTGACGTGAGCGTGTAGCGTGTAGAACGCCAGGACTGGCAGACGGGTTTAGGTGTTTGAATGGACAGGTCGCATGGGTATGCGAGGAGTGTTTGAATCTGCATTGAGAGCTAGCCTGTACGACAGTGGGAGACTGGTTCGAACGCTTGAATAGTTTGACTTGTAAGTGAGATGTTTATTGCTTGCATGTATTATTATGTATTGTAGTGATATTGTTCATGCCGTAATGATTGCTATGGATTGTTATTGCGCGATGTTTGTGCGATAATAAATGCAGCGCGTAAATAAAGCTTGTGAATAATACTTTCGGATATTCACTTCGTGTGATTTAATAGTTTGATATTGCTTCACACTTGCCAGAAAACGAGCTACTTATCTTGCTCTACGCAAGACTCTGACAAAGAGAACAAATTAAGAAAGCGCTGTCAAGATTTTCTTGTCTCATTCAAGCAATTGAAGCAGAGACTTCCTGAAAATTTAGATGTATTTAAAAATATTTTCCTCTTTTATGTTAACAATATACTTCAGCATATTGCAGATAAATCACACACCGAGCGTGTGAGACGTAAGATGGTGGAAATGACTACGTGTTCACATGCACCCACTGTGAACGAACATTTACAGCGCGAATTGGCCTTATCAGTCACATTCGCTACCGCCATGGGTAAACGTTATTATGCCTTTTTGAAGCACAAACTATCGTCTGTCAAGACGGCAAGGTGCCAATGATACTTCAGCCAGTAAAGAACTTACCTAAATAATGTCAAGTTTTGACATTTTTAGGGGATACTGATAATAGTGTGGCGGAAGCAGAATATCAGTTAACCAAAATAAATTTGGTTGACTGGAGAAACAAAACAGAAACTGAAGCTTTCTGTTAAGGCAATTTAAAGATGCCTCAGGTAACAGTCCACTCTGTGAGCTCTTTGAATGTGCGATGTCTGTCATGATACTACCCCATTCAAATGCTGATGTGGAAAGAGTTTTCAGTACTGTGAATTATACAAAATGTAAACTAAGAAACAGGTTGAAACTTGACCTCTTAAATGCTATCTTGACAATAAGATTTGGCCTGATGAGTGTAGGAAAATGCTGTTCAACTTATCAGCTCCCTGATCGTGTATTAAAAGAAAGTGGAACAGCTAAAGCATACCAAAACTACTGAGCGTAGTCTTACCAAGAAATCAATAATCAGCTGAAAGATGCAGTTGTTGACAGCTATGTCCTGTGAAGGATATGCGAACATACCAGAGTCATTTTGAATTTGAAGCTTCAACTTCCTCATCGAAGCTACGTTTATCCTGTGGATATTGTGAGACAGACATCAGTGAAGATGAGGACATGATTCTATAGGGTCATCATCATCATCATCAAGTGCCGTGCCGGCTGGCGTAGGCGTTCATGGCTCTCCACAGATCTCGGTCTTTGGTGTTCTGGATCAACTCTGCTGATGATATTCCTCCATGCCACCGTCTCAGTCCGTCCAGCATCATTTCTCTTGGTCTGCCTCTGCCTCTCTTCCCCTCGATCTTTCCAGTTGTCACGGTGTTCTCCAATGCCTCTCTTCTCATCACATGACCAAAGAAAGATGTTTGTCGCTTTCTTATTGTTGTATATAGTGTTCTAGTTTCATTAGCCTCTTTCAGGCAATCGTTGTTAGTTACTCTGGCAGTCCAAGGAATTCGCAACATTCGTCTTAAACACCACATCTCTGTTGCTTCTAAGTTCTTCCTAATTTGTTCATTTACATTCCAAGATTCGCTGCCTTACAGCAAAACTGGTTTTATATAGCATTTTAGTACTCTCTTACATTCATTGATAGCGACTTATTGCATAAGATACTCTTCATTTTCTGAAATGCTGTCTTTGCCTGCCCTATTCTGCTCTTAATCTCTTTTGTACATCTTCCATCTGATGTTATAAGTGTCCCTAGGTATTTAAAATTATCCACTTGGTTGAGAATTTCCCCTTCTATTTCTATGTAACATTTTGGCGTCCCCATTTTCTTTGATATCACCATTGTTACTGTTTTCTTGATATTCAAGGACAGTCCTTTCTGTGCACTCTCTGTTACTACACTGTCCAACAATTGTTGTAGGTCTGTTGCATTATCCGCTACCAATACTGTGTCATCTGCATAGCGTATATTGTTTATATTATATCCTCCGATTAGTATTCCTGGCTTCTCTTTGATCTCTCTCATTATTACTTCGCTATACAGGGAGAAGAGATCGGGTGAAAAGACACACCCCTGTCGTACTCCTAGCTTTATCTGTTCGTAACTACCCTCTTTATTTCCCTTTTTAATTGCTGCTACTTGGTTACAGTATATATTCTTTATTATTCTTAAATCTTTCCCATCAATGTTGATATCTTCCAACATTTTAATCAGCTCATCATGTTTTACTTTATCAAATGCCTTAGTATAATCTATGAAGCATAAATATATGTCTCTTTGTTTCTCTATTGATCTTTCTATTAGTGTTCGTAATATATATATTGCATTGTTTGTACCCTTTCCTTCCATAAAACCATACTGTTCTTCACTAATTTCCATTTTTATTTTCTTTCTTGTTCTTCTCATTATAATTCTGAGTAGAAGCTTAGTGACATGGTTTATGAGGTTAATTGTACGAAAATCTTCACAATCAATTGCTCCTGGTCTTTTTGGTATAGCTATAAATACAGATTTCAGCATATCACTGGGTAAATATCCACTACTGTAAATATCATTCAACACTTTGGTTAATATATCTACTCCAAATTCTCCCAACACTTCTAATTCTTCTATTGTGATTTCATCTGGCCCAGCTGTTTTTCCTTTCTTCATATGTTTCATAGCATCAGCGACTTCTTCTTTTAGAATAGGTGGGCCTTCTAAGTTACTTTCTTCTGTTAATTCTTCCCTTTCTCCATTATATAATTCTCTTATATACTCATTCCGCCTCTTCATTATAGCACCTTCCTCCAATAAAGTCTGTCCTGTTTTTGATTTCAAACACCCTGTATTTATTCTCATTGTTCTTCCTGTGAGCTCGCTGATTTGTCTGTACATACTTTTTTTTATCTTTAATGGAATTTAATTCAATTTTTCTGCATTGCTCATTTAACCAACTTTCTTTTGCCTTCACACATTTATCTCTTATTTCTTTATTTATCTTAGCATACTCTTGTTTGTCATTTTTATTCTGTTTCCTTTTGTCCATCAATCTTAAGATTTCTTCATTCATCCATTTTTTCTTAGCTTTTTGGCTTCTCTCCGGTAATATTTCTTTGCTAGTTTGATGAATGGAGTCCCTTAACATTTCCCATTGTTCATCTATACTCTGTATTTTAGCTATTGCATTGTACCTATTTTTCACAGTCACTCTGTATTGTTCTTGAATTTCTTTATCTACTTTCAGAACCTCTTTATTAAGTCTCAAGTTTGTAACAATTTTTTCCCCTCTCTTTAATCTTACTTTTATTTGTCCACATAGTGGTACATGATCACTGTTACCGTCAGCACCAGGCATTGTCTTTACATTAATTAATGCATTTCTAAATCTTTTATTAATAAGTATGTAGTCAATTTGGTTGCGTATTTTCATATCAGGGCTTTTCCATGTGTATAGTCGTCTTTTATGGTGTTTAAACCATGTGTTTCCAATTATCATATCATTAATATTTGCCCATTCTATTAGTTTCTCGCCTCTTTCATTTCTTGTACCTAAACCGTAATTCCCCACTATATCCTCTATTTTTCCCTTTCCTACTTTTGCATTAAAATCCCCCAGTATTATTTTTATTTCTTGTGATCCAATTTGGGCTATTGCCATTTCAACTTCATCGTAAAAGTTTTGTATATCTTCATCACTACTGTTTGTTGTTGGTGCATATACTTGTAAAATATTTATATCTATTGGTTTGCCTTTGATTTTGACCATTATAACTCTATCTGAAATGCACCAGTATCCAGTCATAGATTTGGCTGTATTTTCATCAAATATTATTCCTACACCTTTTTCATGTGTGTCCCCTCCAGAATAAATTATTGTGTGTTTGTCGGTTATAATTTTGCCAGATCCCTTCCATCTCATCTCACTTATGCCTAGTATATTCATTTTCATGTTTTCCATTTCTCTTAGAACATTGTTTAACTTTCCTAGCTCATTTAATGTCCTTGTAACGGAGTGTTTCGGGTTCACCTTGGGTAGTGAGAGTGAACCACCCCCGAGGTGTCTCTAGCACTCCCGTGTATTCTAGCCCCAGGGGTTGGACGAGCAGATACACTTTTTTTACTCTGTGGTTGATCTCAGGTTATTTAGTTACGTCTACACACCCCTCCAGATTCTAGACCCCCGCTAACTACCTACACCTGTTGAACAATGAACACTTAGGCATCGTCCGAGACCACACTCAATCATTATACAAAGAGCAAGTCAACTTACATAAAGTTTATTCTACCCTTGAGAATATAGAACTGAAATGAACATCCTGATAGAAGAATCTATTTACACAAATAGAAGATAGAGTAGAGACAGAATTAGAGATGTAGGTGTCTTCATCGAGTTGAGAAGTAGAGTGGATGCAGATGTCCCGTCCAGTCGGTCCGCCACTCACCCGGCTTCCTTCCAGTGAGATGACTAGAACCTTGGAGACCACTCCGTCTCCCGAACGTGGAACCACAACAATAGAGTCACTGCTGGACCACACTTCACTGGACCAACTGCATCTATCACACTCCCACTGAGTCCCTGGTAATACAGTTCTCGAACACTACCGAGTTGGAGACAATCTTCCTGGACTTGGCTCCAAGTATTGGTTACTTCGATGAACTAAATAGTCACGGACCAATCGAATGGTCTGTCACTCCTAGCACAGTCCCACTGCAGAACCGATATGGCATTGACCAATTCAATGGTCTCTTACAGTCACACTTTGGAGGATCAGATATGGCTACTGAAAAGTTACTGAGTCCTTCTAGAACACAGTTGATAATCTGGATACGGTAACAGTACATGAATAGAATCAGACATCTATTTTACGGAAACAATTCAGGTTGGACTATAATCCCATAGTCCCTTCCACCGTGTTACACTTGACACACAAGTCAATAACTGGTGTAGTTCTTCTCAAGACCTGCCCCTAGAGCTGTCCAAAGAACCATTCAAGTGTCTGAAGATTAGTTACTTCTGCGTTTAGGCAGAACCCCCGTCAAACCAGACGGACCGGTGTTCCCTGTCGAGCATGATTACTCAACATGCTGAAATGTTCCTGGCAAAAACAGAGTATCTTCTATTTTAAACGATCACAAACCAGCACTTCCCACAAGTGCACCTTCAGGGCAGTTGTATGTCTTGAAGCAACCTTCACGCATGGTGAATCACATTGGGTACCTGGTGTGATGGAGTCTGGCGTGATAAGTAAAGAACTGAACCCTTCGCTCTGTCACACGAAGTGGTTTCCTGCCAACAACAGTTATAGTTGACTGGTTCCTCAACAGGCAAACTCCTGAAAAGGAAGAGCGACCGGTGAGAGTATACTGGCCCAAACATTAGTTCACATGCATCCTACCAAAACTACTCAACCCTCAGTCATGCTAGTTAGTTATTCATATAACCAAAGCATTATCTCTATATGGAGAGTAGTCAAGCATGGGTTCACAAATGTCAGCTGGCCCCACAGAACAGCCCGTCAAACAGAGCAAGGAATCAGAATGACGAGTCTGATCATTGGTCTCACCTATCCCTAATCATCTACCAGTCGTCGCTAACGTCAGTAATGATACAAGGCTGTTATTGTTCTAATTTAATCGAACTAAACAAATAGGTAAAGAGTCCCTAGACTCGTTCCTAACATAATCAATGTACATTAAGAAACATAAACTTGATCAATATACCATCCCTCGGGATATAGGAATAGTACATGATCACATCCAATATGTACACAAGCCTGTTTGCTGGTGGGACCACCTGCCCACGCCACAGCAACCTCTTCTTATCAGACTCTGCCTTAGAGTCAAGAAGCCTTCTTGAGAATACATGTTCCCCCCATGTTCCAAGGGTACTGTTCCAGTTCTGTCCTCCCAAGTGGTTTAGCCTTGGCCTGGACTGAACTTCATCGTTGGTTTGGTCTACCAACACATACTTTCATAACTTGCTTTCCCATCCCCATATTCTATATTTCCCCAGTCTCCTACAGCCTCCTGCATCCTTCCATACTTCCAGCACCTTAGCATTCACTCGCACTAGCGCCAGTATGAAAGAAACAGGATAGCTTAGACAAGATTTCAGAACGCATATTTATATCGCGACGGCACGCAGTGTTATCACGCGTCGATCTATTCGGCGTTCGGAATTACCCCAGGAAGTATCACATGCCATGACCTAATATATATACACAATGCCACATCATATATATATAGATATAGCACCAAAGCCACTTACCTTTCCACATAAATCCGCTGTTCCACACCATGAATTCACTATTAAGTTACTACACAATAGTTTCAGCATTCCTGGTGGCACAGAACTAAGTTCTTCCTTTACTTAGTAACTAAGCACATTTTTGTCTGAATCTCCACCTACCAACTTACCTGGTTTTCTAACCGTTCTTCTGGCTTCAGCAACTGACTGACATAATCTAAGTTTCCATCCGGCACAAGTAACTAGGTTTTATTCTAACACAGCAACCTAATAGATGCAACGATTGGCAATATATGGTACATATATTTGGAACCCAAATCGCCCACATCACATTACGGCGTTCCTAACAGCTGATTCGCGAGCACACGGTAAACAAACACACGCTTAATTGTCACCGGCGTTATCGATCGGTTTGCTAATTAGTATGCGAGGACATCCGCATAGGTAATGAGGTTAGAACAATGGCGTGTGGAACACACGTACAAAGTTAACTGATTTAAACAAATATCTACCTGGATGGTGAAACCAGCTCTCCAGTCAGCTTCCGAACTGTTCAAGGGCTTCTCAGCTTCCTTTTCATAACAGTCAGCCGAATCATGGTTGAGGTGAGACGCAACACAAAAATGGCTCACATTCAGGCCAGCGTCTGTTCTCTTCGAACAAAAGTAAGTGAATGGCTGGTGTAGCCAATTTCCCGCTTCGTGCCAACTCGATGCGCACAAGAAGCGAGTGCTTCTTGAGAAAAGATACTTTCTCGGGAAAACGTCATTCCCCGCCTAGAGTTTCTAGATCTCTCTGCACGGGAATCTAGAGCGATACCCAGCATCACGGGTTACTCGAATTCCGGTGTTTCGAGACGATTCTGGATAATAAGTCCTCCATCGGCTTCCCTCAGTCTATTTTTAGCTGGGAAAGTCCCCGATGACGCGCCAAAATAGTGCGGTATCTTGACGACCCAAGACAGATAAACGCGTTTCGTCACAGTCCTAACATTCCACGTTCCTACTCTAAATTTATTTAGTTTAGTTATTGTTTTAGTTTTGCCATCAGTAGCTGGATGACGGTCTGGTGTCACCTGTGGCTCATGACTGTCCCTACCGGACGAGGATGTCCTAAGACAGCCATTAACATCGTTCACTATTTCTGAAATGTGTGTCGCCATGAAATCTTGGGAAGATAATGTGGTGGTTTCCCCTTGCCTTCCACATTCACACGGTGGTCTTTTAACTCTGCCTTTGACAGCCATTTCCGACTGTCAGGACAAGTGAGTGCCCTGCTCTGCTCAGCTGCAGAGTTGTCCACTTATTCCGGTGGATACTCGGTCCCCAGAGCTGTGTTAGCCACACCGTGGTGTGTTTCCATCCTCTACCGCGGGTAGGTGCAGTTGGGATTTTCCCTTCCTGAAGTTATGGTCTATGACCAAAACTCTCCAGTACTTTTTAGAGGACTCTATAGGGTAAGTCACATCAATCCATCCATCATGTGCCATGCCGATAAGCGTAGGCGGTCATGTACTACCATGCCACTCGATCACCAGAGTCGTAGATCAGCTCTGTGTTCCTGTCTCGACCATGCCATGTGGACAAACCATCCAGGTATTTACTTCTGGGTCTTCCCCCTGGTCTCTTCCCTTCAATCTTGCCAGTCGTCACCAAGTTCTCCAATTCATTTCTTCTCATAACATGCCAAAAATTTATTTTGACTGTCTACGTCTAATGTCTCTAATCAGTTTACGATCTTCATTTGTTTCTTAAAGGACTTGTTCATTGGTTTTTCTGTCTGTCCATGGTGTTCTTTGCATTTTCATCAGAAACCACATTTCCACAGCCATCAAATGTTTTTTCAGCTTGACTGCTTATTGTCCACGCTTCACATCCATACAAAAGTATAGATTCTATGTAGCACTTCAACACTCTTTTGCTAGTTTCAATCGATATCTTTTTATTGGTCAGTATGTTGTTCATCTTGCAAAAGGCTATCTTCGCAATGCAATTCTTGTTCTAATCTCTTCAAAGCATCTCCCATCATATGTTATGACTGTGCCGAGATAACTGTATCGATTCACTTGCTTAAGAATATGCCCATTTACTCGTATATCACATTGTGATGTGATATCACATCAATATCTATGTAATTTCTTACTTTCTCAATCTAGATGTTTTTCCTAGATGTTTACGAACAAAATCTAGATATTTCTAGATGTTGTTTGGATCGTTTCTAGATTTTTTATCTTCTGTTCGGCATTTGGTGGAAACATGGCGGCATGTTGAATGTTGGACTAAAACTAAAACAGTCTCACTTTGGTAATGTTGAATATTTTATTACATCATTCATATATCGTTTAATGGTGTTGAATATACTCATACTATCTCACCCGGGATTGGGGGTGAGGGGGGTGGGTGGTGGGATTCTGGGTAGTTAAGCAGCCCGCCTCGCGTTCCGAAAGTTGTGGATTCAATTCCTAGCGAGTCCCATCATCAATTTAATTTTGAGTATTTACAAATGAGACTGCCACAGTAGATAGGCCTTGAAATTCAAAATCTAATGGTACCTCAATGATGCCTGTATGTCACTTCTAAGTGAAGATATTAACATCTTTGTGAAGGTGAGACGAGTTGCGATTTTTCATACTATTCATCCGTAAGTGGAGCTCTCTAATGTGTCCCTTTCCTCTACCAGAGACACCCGCTGGTGGCTGCGCGTCTATGCGTGCGAGATTTCTCAAACGGTCATATGAAAACTGACTTCAAAAATATGTTCCGTCATGTTAAATGATTACAAAATAGTAGAAGTATACAAATAAATTAATAATCTTTAAACTTGTGTTCTATTTAACTTTTGTAGGTCAACTCACACGTTTTATATGTTGAAAAGTGTAGCGCAATCGATATGCAGCGACCGTCATGACCCGTGGGTTTCCAATTCACAAAGTCACATCTTCGCAGAAAATCTGTTTTTCAACCACAATTCGAGCAAGTTTAGCAATGAAACTTTGCTGATTCAGGGGCAATATTTTATACGGCAATTAAAATTCACATTAAACAAAGACATTATTGGATTCATCGATTCCGATACGCGATAATTCCGCTGCTTGCTCCCTGGCAGTCGGCAGCTTGCATAGATCCATAGAGCACACTTTATTCACAAACTTCCAGTTTCTTAGTTCTGTAAAATATTTTTACTTATAACGTTTACTAGTTTCTATTATATCACCTAATAATTTTGTGAAAAAAAAAAATACATGTCCAGCCGGGAACAGAACCCAGACCTCCCGCGTGACAGGCGGGCTGCTTACGACTTACGCTAGCGAGCACACAATGCTTGTTCTGCAAAGATAATTATATAGTAAAGCCGCCGTTTTGGGTTTGATGATCGTAACTTTTTCGCCTGTTTTATAACCACAATTAAAGCACGTTAGCGATAAAACTTTCCACATTTCTGAAAAATCTGATGCAGAATTCGAAGATCCATCTACAATTGATGGTTTTCTATTGAAAGCGACAGAACAAAACAATGAATTACATGTCAGTGTGCCTTCCATTTTCTCCGCGCGCGAGGTTGGTCGCAACCAAATGGGTCATAGGTGGATTATGAAAACTGACTTCAAAAATATGTTCCGTCATGTTAAATGATTAAACAATAGTACAAGTATACAAATAAATTATTAATAATCTTTAAATTTGTGTTCTCTTTAACTTTAGTAGGTCAGATTGCATGTTTTGAGTGTTTTAAAGTGAAAGTGTAACATGCCATTGCGATCGATACGCGCATGGGCAGTCGCCATGGCGCATGTCATGCGTTTCTCCATTCACAAAAACACGCTTCGCCGAAAATGTTGTTTATCATCCACAATTTAAGCATATCGGCAATGAAATTTTCCAGATATATTTAAAATTGTAGGCAAAGTTCAAAAATACATCTATAAGTGATGATTTTCTTTGAACAGCGCCAGAATAGTGTTACAAAGTGTACATGCCAGTCGGATCAATATGCACAAAGAACGAAAACACGCCTTCACAGAAAGTGTTGTTTTTCTCCACAATTTAAGCAAAGTCGGCGATGAAACTTTCCAGATATATTTAAAATTGTATGCAGAATTCAAAAATACATCTATAATTGGTGATATTCTATGAACTGCCCCCCAAAAAATTTAATTACGGTAAGTATAAAATATATCTTTATTTATATAAAAGGTCATGATGATTTCAACCAATCGGCGTGCACGGAATATTAAGCAAACCTTTCCTTGAAAGCCCAGGATGACGTGTGTTATTGTCACGTGAGATTTGAATGAATGAATGACGTCGAAAGAATGCATGGTAAATTAGACAGCGATTTCCGGGACGAGATTTTCAATGGCGATCTGACTCCGTACATGACTTTTGTTTTTACTTCGGGTAATGGCACGATGGAACACGCTATAATTCCTGTCTCGATCATTCGGTTCACGACAAGTGCAGTTAGTTATCATTGTGACCAGGGTGGCAAGGCCTAACTTGACATATTATTTATTTTCCGATAGGATGTGCCGTCACCTAATTAACAATTTAAAATGGCCGCCAATTGTGTATTATTTGCTAAATGTCTGTTGCATTGCTAACGAACCTAACAAGATGTATTATATATTTTATTGTGCGTATTGGTAAAAAGGAAAGTCACAGCCACATTCCTTTTTCGATAGGCTGTGCCATGACCTAATTAACAATTCAAAATGGCTGTCAACTGTGTATTATTCGCTAAATTATGTTGCATTGCTAACAAACCTAGCAAGATGTATATTTTATTGTGCGTGTTGGTAAAAGGAAAGTCACAGCCACATTCCTGTTTTGATAGGATGTGCCATGACCTAATTAACAATTCAAAATGGCCACCAATCAGTGATATAACCAGCATGAGCAGTTCTCTCGGACTTTGAAGAAAGTGATAGTACATGAAGTGATAGTATATGAAATAGTGTACAGATGTCTGACAATCACATACAATATGTTGTATTTTGTAAATATTTGTGTTACTGTCTTCGTTTTCCTTCATTCTGTTCTTTATTTTATAGCATTCTGTTCACTAACACCTTAGAAATAATTTTTTTACTAACCTAACCTAAAAATCTCAGGAAATGCCTAAAAAATCATGCCTGTTCAGAGTTAGACAAAGGCAAAATGCTTGCCCTGTAAAGGGTTAAATGGTCCTCCCTCCAATGAAAATGTACTAATGTACTTACATTTCCTTCATCTGTTCACTATACACTGCATTAGCTTTCTTTTGTTGATAACATTTCCTGCAATATATTAGTTAGTCTTTCCTCTTGAGCCCAAGGTGGCACATAGGGAAGAAGTCATGGCTCTCCATGCCTGGCGGTTCGCTGCTACCTGTTGTAGGTCTTGGATGTTTATTTGGCCATTGAATGAGCCTTCTCTGATGATGGTTCTACGCAGGGTCTCCCTTGGTCTTCCCCGTTTTCTTTTCCCTGTCGGTGTCCATATGAGGTTCCTGCAATATATAGAACAAGTTAATTAAACCATTCTGCCAGCCTGAGAAGATAAATAAAAAAGATTACATCAATAAATGTTAACTCTTTTGTAACAAATATCTGCATGCAAAATTCTTAACTGAAAAATATAAATCATAAAATAACCTAGAAATAGATATATACATATAGCACAATAGTATAGTTTATAAATGTTATAACAAAAATATAAAAAATATAAAACTCAAAGTAATCCAGCTTTACAGAAAAAAATTACGAAACGTACAGGACGTTGCTGCGACTAGCCTTCATCTATAAACAAATAAACAAAATACATACACAAAACACAACATAACCACGGAGAAGACTCTCCAGTGACTACATTAAGGCATAAGTAAGAATGAGGAGGATAGGGTATCCAGCTTCAAACACTGACAAGTGTTCTCTGAAATGCATAGCCAGCCATCCTCTTTGCCATCTTCAGTAGTCAATTCTAAAGAAAAAAGTGTATAATGTATTACATTCATGAATATATGTTACTGAAATTGATTTCTTCTTCTTTTCGTTCATCCGGAGTGTTTTTTCAGATGTGATTGCGGTGTGTCTGTTATGCGCCCTTGGGCCGAAACCCGTAGGCCAACACATCCGGCTACAGCGTGCTTTTTTGACCAGGTAGCATTCCTGGGAGAAATTGATTTAACATGTGCAACATGTAACATCTTCTAGTTATTCTAAATGTTCAGGAAATGTGGCCGTGATTGTCAAAGGTAACAGTAAAATTGATTCTGATTCTATCATCTATTGTGGGGTTAGATGAAAATGTCTCCAACAGACTATCATAATGTAAATAAAATAGAAAATGAAAGATGCAAAAATAAAAGTTACATTGGTTGTGAAGTTAAACCACATACAAAAAAAAAGAAAAAACTGTCTCACAGTATTTTATTTAAATCTGATTATTTATGTACTGCTCTGCCTGAAAAAAAAAAAACTATTCAAGTAATCTTTACAGGTTTATATAGACACGTCTGAAAACTGACTTTTAAAATAATTTACAGACATGTCAAATGGTGAAGACTTACACACGTAACACAGATAAATGATTACTATGAATTAAACTTCTAATCTGTTTAATGTTAGTAATTAAACTGACGGTTAAAATTATAAAATAAACAAAGGATTGGCTATAATAGTATAATACTATTACTATACTATAGCGTGGGTGTCACTATAGATAGAATTTTGCGAAATGGATGTGCTATTCAGAAACACTTGAAGAAAGGGGTACGCTTCTGAAGATCAGAAGCCCCCTGCCGTGTTTGCTCCACGTTGGAGTTCCTACGACTAACTTGTGGCTGGTCCACCAGACATGCCTAGAGAGATGGGCTACTGCTGTGGCCTACCAGCACAGCCCAGTGGTCAGTTTACCTCGCCGGTGGTCTGCACCATCAGGGCCGACAGCGGATCAGGCTGATAACCCCTAACGCTGTATGGGTGGTATACACTGTATATATGGCGACTACACGGATACAATTCGGACCATCCAACCAACCATGAGCTCAGAACAACGGACGTTGGTCTGGCCATGCATTTGTGGTAGGAACTTTCCGACCTTCTGGGGAATGAGAATTCACACTGGACAGAAGAAGTGCGGGAGTGCGTCAGAGGAGGCACGACAGCGCAGCCCTTGCGAAAGGGTTGATAAGACACCAGAGGATATCAGTCAGGGCGAACCCCACAGAGCTGATCATCCTCAAGTTGTCACACGTGATGATGTCACTTGTGACAGTGCCACCTGTGACATACCACGCACCCTTCCGAAAGGGTGAAGATCAAGTTCCCTAGTTCCCTAATTTAATTCAATTTTTCTGCATTGCTCATTTAACCAACTTTCTTTTGCCTTCACACATTTATCTCTTATTTCTTTATTTATCTTAGCATACTCTTGTTTGTCATTTTTATTCTGTTTCCTTTTGTCCATCAACCTTAAGATTTCTTCATTCATCCATTTTTTCTTAGCTTTTTGGCTTCTCTCCGGTAATATTTCTTTGCTAGTTTGATGAATGGAGTCCCTTAACATTTCCCATTGTTCATCTATACTCTGTATTTTAGCTATTGCATTGTACCTATTTTTCACAGTCACTCTGTATTTTCGGGACGAGATTTTCAATGGCGATCTGACTCCATACATGACTTTTGTTTTTACTTCGGGTAATGGCACGATGGAACACGCTATAATTCCTGTCTCGATCATTCGGTTCACGACAAGTGCAGTTAGTTATCATTGTGACCAGGGTGGCAAGGCCTAACTTGACATATTATTTATTTTCCGATAGGATGTGCCGTCACCTAATTAACAATTTAAAATGGCCGCCAATTGTGTATTATTTGCTAAATGTCTGTTGCATTGCTAACGAACCTAACAAGATGTATTATATATTTTATTGTGCGTATTGGTAAAAAGGAAAGTCACAGCCACATTCCTTTTTCGATAGGCTGTGCCATGACCTAATTAACAATTCAAAATGGCTGTCAACTGTGTATTATTCGCTAAATTATGTTGCATTGCTAACAAACCTAGCAAGATGTATATTTTATTGTGCGTGTTGGTAAAAGGAAAGTCACAGCCACATTCCTGTTTTGATAGGATGTGCCATGACCTAATTAACAATTCAAAATGGCCACCAATCAGTGATATAACCAGCATGAGCAGTTCTCTCGGACTTTGAAGAAAGTGATAGTACATGAAGTGATAGTATATGAAATAGTGTACAGATGTCTGACAATCACATACAATATGTTGTATTTTGTAAATATTTGTGTTACTGTCTTCGTTTTCCTTCATTCTGTTCTTTATTTTATAGCATTCTGTTCACTAACACCTTAGAAATAATTTTTTTACTAACCTAACCTAAAAATCTCAGGAAATGCCTAAAAAATCATGCCTGTTCAGAGTTAGACAAAGGCAAAATGCTTGCCCTGTAAAGGGTTAAATGGTCCTCCCTCCAATGAAAATGTACTAATGTACTTACATTTCCTTCATCTGTTCACTATACACTGCATTAGCTTTCTTTTGTTGATAACATTTCCTGCAATATATTAGTTAGTCTTTCCTCTTGAGCCCAAGGTGGCACATAGGGAAGAAGTCATGGCTCTCCATGCCTGGCGGTTCGCTGCTACCTGTTGTAGGTCTTGGATGTTTATTTGGCCATTGAATGAGCCTTCTCTGATGATGGTTCTACGCAGGGTCTCCCTTGGTCTTCCCCGTTTTCTTTTCCCTGTCGGTGTCCATATGAGGTTCCTGCAATATATAGAACAAGTTAATTAAACCATTCTGCCAGCCTGAGAAGATAAATAAAAAAGATTACATCAATAAATGTTAACTCTTTTGTAACAAATATCTGCATGCAAAATTCTTAACTGAAAAATATAAATCATAAAATAACCTAGAAATAGATATATACATATAGCACAATAGTATAGTTTATAAATGTTATAACAAAAATATAAAAAATATAAAACTCAAAGTAATCCAGCTTTACAGAAAAAAATTACGAAACGTACAGGACGTTGCTGCGACTAGCCTTCATCTATAAACAAATAAACAAAATACATACACAAAACACAACATAACCACGGAGAAGACTCTCCAGTGACTACATTAAGGCATAAGTAAGAATGAGGAGGATAGGGTATCCAGCTTCAAACACTGACAAGTGTTCTCTGAAATGCATAGCCGTCCTCTTTGCCATCTTCAGTAGTCAATTCTAAAGAAAAAAGTGTATAATGTATTACATTCATGAATATATGTTACTGAAATTGATTTCTTCTTCTTTTCGTTCATCCGGAGTGTTTTTTCAGATGTGATTGCGGTGTGTCTGTTATGCGCCCTTGGGCCGAAACCCGTAGGCCAACACATCCGGCTACAGCGTGCTTTTTTGACCAGGTAGCATTCCTGGGAGAAATTGATTTAACATGTGCAACATGTAACATCTTCTAGTTATTCTAAATGTTCAGGAAATGTGGCCGTGATTGTCAAAGGTAACAGTAAAATTGATTCTGATTCTATCATCTATTGTGGGGTTAGATGAAAATGTCTCCAACAGACTATCATAATGTAAATAAAATAGAAAATGAAAGATGCAAAAATAAAAGTTACATTGGTTGTGAAGTTAAACCACATACAAAAAAAAAGAAAAAACTGTCTCACAGTATTTTATTTAAATCTGATTATGTACTGCTCTGCCTGAAAAAAAAAAAGTATTCAAGTAATCTTTACAGGTTTATATAGACACGTCTGAAAACTGACTTTTAAAATAATTTACAGACATGTCAAATGGTGAAGACTTACACACGTAACACAGATAAATGATTACTATGAATTAAACTTCTAATCTGTTTAATGTTAGTAATTAAACTGACGGTTAAAATTATAAAATAAACAAAGGATTGGCTATAATAGTATAATACTATTACTATACTATAGCGTGGGTGTCACTATAGATAGAATTTTGCGAAATGGATGTGCTATTCAGAAACACTTGAAGAAAGGGGTACGCTTCTGAAGATCAGAAGCCCCCTGCCGTGTTTGCTCCACGTTGGAGTTCCTACGACTAACTTGTGGCTGGTCCACCAGACATGCCTAGAGAGATGGGCTACTGCTGTGGCCTACCAGCACAGCCCAGTGGTCAGTTTACCTCGCCGGTGGTCTGCACCATCAGGGCCGACAGCGGATCAGGCTGATAACCCCTAACGCTGTATGGGTGGTATACACTGTATATATGGCGACTACACGGATACAATTCGGACCATCCAACCAACCATGAGCTCAGAACAACGGACGTTGGTCTGGCCATGCATTTGTGGTAGGAACTTTCCGACCTTCTGGGGAATGAGAATTCACACTGGACAGAAGAAGTGCGGGAGTGCGTCAGAGGAGGCACGACAGCGCAGCCCTTGCGAAAGGGTTGATAAGACACCAGAGGATATCAGTCAGGGCGAACCCCACAGAGCTGATCATCCTCAAGTTGTCACACGTGATGATGTCACTTGTGACAGTGCCACCTGTGACATACCACGCACCCTTCCGAAAGGGTGAAGATCAAGTTCCCTAGTTCCCTAATTTAATTCAATTTTTCTGCATTGCTCATTTAACCAACTTTCTTTTGCCTTCACACATTTATCTCTTATTTCTTTATTTATCTTAGCATACTCTTGTTTGTCATTTTTATTCTGTTTCCTTTTGTCCATCAACCTTAAGATTTCTTCATTCATCCATTTTTTCTTAGCTTTTTGGCTTCTCTCCGGTAATATTTCTTTGCTAGTTTGATGAATGGAGTCCCTTAACATTTCCCATTGTTCATCTATACTCTGTATTTTAGCTATTGCATTGTACCTATTTTTCACAGTCACTCTGTATTTTCGGGACGAGATTTTCAATGGCGATCTGACTCCATACATGACTTTTGTTTTTACTTCGGGTAATGGCACGATGGAACACGCTATAATTCCTGTCTCGATCATTCGGTTCACGACAAGTGCAGTTAGTTATCATTGTGACCAGGGTGGCAAGGCCTAACTTGACATATTATTTATTTTCCGATAGGATGTGCCGTCACCTAATTAACAATTTAAAATGGCCGCCAATTGTGTATTATTTGCTAAATGTCTGTTGCATTGCTAACGAACCTAACAAGATGTATTATATATTTTATTGTGCGTATTGGTAAAAAGGAAAGTCACAGCCACATTCCTTTTTCGATAGGCTGTGCCATGACCTAATTAACAATTCAAAATGGCTGTCAACTGTGTATTATTCGCTAAATTATGTTGCATTGCTAACAAACCTAGCAAGATGTATATTTTATTGTGCGTGTTGGTAAAAGGAAAGTCACAGCCACATTCCTGTTTTGATAGGATGTGCCATGACCTAATTAACAATTCAAAATGGCCACCAATCAGTGATATAACCAGCATGAGCAGTTCTCTCGGACTTTGAAGAAAGTGATAGTACATGAAGTGATAGTATATGAAATAGTGTACAGATGTCTGACAATCACATACAATATGTTGTATTTTGTAAATATTTGTGTTACTGTCTTCGTTTTCCTTCATTCTGTTCTTTATTTTATAGCATTCTGTTCACTAACACCTTAGAAATAATTTTTTTACTAACCTAACCTAAAAATCTCAGGAAATGCCTAAAAAATCATGCCTGTTCAGAGTTAGACAAAGGCAAAATGCTTGCCCTGTAAAGGGTTAAATGGTCCTCCCTCCAATGAAAATGTACTAATGTACTTACATTTCCTTCATCTGTTCACTATACACTGCATTAGCTTTCTTTTGTTGATAACATTTCCTGCAATATATTAGTTAGTCTTTCCTCTTGAGCCCAAGGTGGCACATAGGGAAGAAGTCATGGCTCTCCATGCCTGGCGGTTCGCTGCTACCTGTTGTAGGTCTTGGATGTTTATTTGGCCATTGAATGAGCCTTCTCTGATGATGGTTCTACGCAGGGTCTCCCTTGGTCTTCCCCGTTTTCTTTTCCCTGTCGGTGTCCATATGAGGTTCCTGCAATATATAGAACAAGTTAATTAAACCATTCTGCCAGCCTGAGAAGATAAATAAAAAAGATTACATCAATAAATGTTAACTCTTTTGTAACAAATATCTGCATGCAAAATTCTTAACTGAAAAATATAAATCATAAAATAACCTAGAAATAGATATATACATATAGCACAATAGTATAGTTTATAAATGTTATAACAAAAATATAAAAAATATAAAACTCAAAGTAATCCAGCTTTACAGAAAAAAATTACGAAACGTACAGGACGTTGCTGCGACTAGCCTTCATCTATAAACAAATAAACAAAATACATACACAAAACACAACATAACCACGGAGAAGACTCTCCAGTGACTACATTAAGGCATAAGTAAGAATGAGGAGGATAGGGTATCCAGCTTCAAACACTGACAAGTGTTCTCTGAAATGCATAGCCGTCCTCTTTGCCATCTTCAGTAGTCAATTCTAAAGAAAAAAGTGTATAATGTATTACATTCATGAATATATGTTACTGAAATTGATTTCTTCTTCTTTTCGTTCATCCGGAGTGTTTTTTCAGATGTGATTGCGGTGTGTCTGTTATGCGCCCTTGGGCCGAAACCCGTAGGCCAACACATCCGGCTACAGCGTGCTTTTTTGACCAGGTAGCATTCCTGGGAGAAATTGATTTAACATGTGCAACATGTAACATCTTCTAGTTATTCTAAATGTTCAGGAAATGTGGCCGTGATTGTCAAAGGTAACAGTAAAATTGATTCTGATTCTATCATCTATTGTGGGGTTAGATGAAAATGTCTCCAACAGACTATCATAATGTAAATAAAATAGAAAATGAAAGATGCAAAAATAAAAGTTACATTGGTTGTGAAGTTAAACCACATACAAAAAAAAAGAAAAAACTGTCTCACAGTATTTTATTTAAATCTGATTATGTACTGCTCTGCCTGAAAAAAAAAAAGTATTCAAGTAATCTTTACAGGTTTATATAGACACGTCTGAAAACTGACTTTTAAAATAATTTACAGACATGTCAAATGGTGAAGACTTACACACGTAACACAGATAAATGATTACTATGAATTAAACTTCTAATCTGTTTAATGTTAGTAATTAAACTGACGGTTAAAATTATAAAATAAACAAAGGATTGGCTATAATAGTATAATACTATTACTATACTATAGCGTGGGTGTCACTATAGATAGAATTTTGCGAAATGGATGTGCTATTCAGAAACACTTGAAGAAAGGGGTACGCTTCTGAAGATCAGAAGCCCCCTGCCGTGTTTGCTCCACGTTGGAGTTCCTACGACTAACTTGTGGCTGGTCCACCAGACATGCCTAGAGAGATGGGCTACTGCTGTGGCCTACCAGCACAGCCCAGTGGTCAGTTTACCTCGCCGGTGGTCTGCACCATCAGGGCCGACAGCGGATCAGGCTGATAACCCCTAACGCTGTATGGGTGGTATACACTGTATATATGGCGACCACACGGATACAATTCGGACCATCCAACCAACCATGAGCTCAGAACAACGGACGTTGGTCTGGCCATGCATTTGTGGTAGGAACTTTCCGACCTTCTGGGGAATGAGAATTCACACTGGACAGAAGAAGTGCGGGAGTGCGTCAGAGGAGGCACGACAGTGCAGCCCTTGCGAAAGGGTTGATAAGACACCAGAGGATATCAGTCAGGGCGAACCCCACAGAGCTGATCATCCTCAAGTTGTCACACGTGACGATGTCACTTGTGACAGTGCCACCTGTGACATACCACGCACCCTTCCGAAAGGGTGAAGATCAAGTTCCCTAGTGCCAACAGGAAGGAAGAGTGGGCATCACTAGATACAATGTTGCACTGTGTTTTAGACGAGGAACTAAAATACATATCCCTTAAGGAGAAACTAGTAAAGTTCGGTGAAATTGTCTACCTCCACTTGCTGAGTCATTTTGGTAGCAGCGAGAGGAGGGAAGCAGCTCTGCCGCAGAAAACCAGGTGGTAGAGACTGCTTAAGGAGATGAAATGGAAACAAATAGGTATATTAAACTCCTGCGAGAAAAAACGTACTAAACATCAACAAAGTTGCACATACCTTACAAGGAGATCCACGTATCGCGAAATACAGTTGAAAATCCAAAATCAGAAGCACTCAATAAATATAAAAAATGAATAATAAAATAAGATAAAATACACATGATCGCGTACAGTACGACACACAGACGTTTCGATTCTCAGAATCTTTGTCAATGACAACACAGATAGCTAACAATGAGTACAGCAAACAACGACAAAACACAAACACACGACCTATCACTTAGCCATGTGAGGCAGAAAAGGTGACTTTGCCAGCTGTGAAGGCGCTTGTGGCTGCAGAATTTAAAAATGGGTTGCCAAAAAGGATTTGAGTAGCCAAAAATATGTGAACAGCCTGCTATGAAAATATAGGAATGTGGGACAATTAAGTCTAGATATGGGGGGGGAGGGGGGGACAGCATAGTAATAAATAGTGTAAACAATTGGGGAAGATGCCACAGTTATACTGTAGCGTCCACAAGAGTATTAATAGGCTTTCTGATCATGATTTTCAAATTGATCATTTACTATTGGGAGAACCACAGATAGATAGGCCTTGAAAAACCAAATCTAACGGTACCTCAATTAGTTATGTATCTCAATTCTAAGCTGAGTTATGTAAATTTGAGTGTCGTGACCTTTGGACTAAAATTTTCACAAAAGAGTGCTCACTGGAGGATTTTTTTGCGTCCTGGTCAAAATCTGGCCCAGATTATCAAAATTTTGGTGTTTTTTGAGACTATCTGTTTTGTTTATAAACGAACATCTTAGCAACCATACATCACTGCGATCGGGGTTGCAAGGCCTAACTGGTCATGTTATTTATTTTTTGATATGATGTCTGGTGACCTAATTAGGAAGTAAAAATGGCCGCTAATTATTTTGCTAATTAATTACTATTTCACAAATTAGCGTACGTTTTCTTAATTTTAGCTTTAAAAATTACAAGATGAATTTGGTAATATGCGGAATGATGCTACAGACCTTATGGTGTCTTTGCTGTGTCAGTATGATGTGTGGTGACCTAATTAGCAATTAAAAATGGCCACCGATAATTATTGCAGTGATGAATAGTTGTTATGAGGTTCGTTTAAAATAAAATTACTAAATTTGCATAAGTGTCAACAGATGAAAATGTACTAAACTAAAAGAGTTTTCTTTTCAGTTAGTAATCTTTATTAATATTATATAACATATATAATACATATGCATAATGTGATAGAGTTTCTGGAATCAACAGGTGACATCAGTTGAATGAAAATGACGATCCTGAAAAGAAAGTGAAGAAAAAAAAGATTAATAAAATGCTGTAAAATAACACGAAGAAGTTATTATACATTATCATTATTTGTGCATTTCAGATTTCTGTACGTCTTTTTCAGTTTGCATCCAACTATACAGGAAGTGCACACAAGTAACCTAACTATGAATGTCCTGGCAGAAAGTAAAGCAATAACGTAGTTCGAGACAGAGACAAGTAATAACTGAATCTACAACCATGGTCAGGATGCGTGAACAGCAAATTAAAAGACATTTGGCAAATAAGAACACTATGCAGAAAGCCAAAGAAGAATAATAAACCGAGCATTTATGGACTGAATTGTTCAATGTGCAATAATCTGTCGACTGACTGACTGACTGACTAACTAACTAACCTTTACATCTGAGGAGAACTGAAAAAGAAATTAAAGGTCTATTTATTTTTAAAATGTTTTACATTATAATAAATTGATCTTAAAATTATAAAGATAGATAACATGAAGAAGTTATAAATTATTAATTATTAAATTTAAATCTGACGAGAAAAGAAAAAGAAATTAATGACACTGTATATGTATTAAAAAACCTTTGTTTTACAGTATAATAAATAGATATTAAAACTATAAAGGTATAAATTCAACTCACCGTAGAAAAATGTCCTTTATTAGAGAAATACTACCTCTGTTGGCGACTGACCTGTCTTGGCATTCAATATCTCTTCTGTCTTCCAGAACCTGAAAAGAGAAAATAAAAAGATTACTAAATCTGAAAAAATAAAAAAAATGCTGTAAAATAACATGAAGAATTTATACATTATTAATTGTGAACTTTAAATCTCAGGAGAAAAGAAAAAGAAATTAAAGGTATATTTATTTTAAAAATGTTTTACATTATAATAAATTGATCTTAAAATTATAAAGATAGATAACATGAAGAAGTTATAAATTATTAATTATTAAATTTAAATCTGACGAGAAAAGAAACAGTCTCTGTGGCAAAGGGCTTGCGAACGCGGTTTGTGAGCCCGTATACCCAGTTCGAAACACAGTGGTGCTGGTTTTTTCAAAAAAGGTATAGGGGCCGGTCGTTCAGAAAGCAATGGCAAACTACTGAACATAACACTTGCCTAGTACATCAACAGCAGCTGAAAATGCTGGTGTTGACTGCAACGTCCTGTAAGGGGTACGCAACAATTTTTTTAATTTTAATGTGTTTTAAAAACCTTTGTTTTACAGTATAATAAATAGATATTAAAACTATAAAGGTATAAATTCAACTCACCGTAGAAAAATGTCCTTAATTAGGGAAATACTACCTCATTTGTCTGCACAATGGCTCTCACATACCGCAGAATGATGCTAGGCTGGACGTTGTGCATCTTCAAAAAGTTCCAAAAATCCTGAACCTTCTTTATACCTGCCAAACAAACATTGTACACATTTAAACACTAGTAACTCAAGTAAATCAAGTTTTTAAAAAAAATCTAATATGAGATTTACATTTATGTTGATAGAAGCTCTGTAAGAATAACCTCAGTAATTTTTAAAAAGTACATTATTTATTATATACACATGAAGTGTGTCAGGTAAGTAAATCAAGTTTTTTTGGAATCTAAATATGAGATTTACATTTATGTTGATAGAGAAGCTCTGTAAGAATTACCTCAGTAATTTAAAAAAAATACATTATTTATTAAATTTAAATACATGAAGTTTGTAAGGTAAGTAAATCAAGTTTTAAAAAGATCTAATATGAGATTTACATTTATGTTGATAAAGAAGCTCTGTAAGAATTACCTCAGTCTAGATATTTGATAGATCAGTTCGACAGCACAGCATCCAAAGGGTCGTAGACCATCTGCAGAGGACATTCCTTTCGCCACATCCACCTGACCGAGCGAGGAAGCCCTTCAGTATGGGATATTCAGCTTCGAACACTGACAGATGTGCTCTCAGATCATCCAGATTCCTTTTTGGTTTTGCCATGATAAATCTAAGGAGAAATTAAAATAATGAAATATGAAATAATAGCTAAAATTTAGTAAAACATGGTTGCAAATTTACAGAATGTTCATAGTAAATTCACATTTATTACTTGAGCTGACGAGATGGTTCAGACATAATCTTCCATTCTATCTTCTGGGTTGTCAGGTAAAAATGCATCCAAGAGACAACATAGTTGATAATATTAATAATCAGAAAGACAAGAATAAAAGCTAAATTGGTTGCAGATTTCAATAATTACAATTAACTTACAATATGTAACAACAGAATATGCAGATTCATATTACAACTAAGTTTAGTTGGTTAGTTGCAGATCATGGACGGGTTCGGGTTTGAAATTATGACAAACAAATTTGATGAAAAATTACAGCAACAAGATCACATTAACATTAACTGTAGAGAAATTACTTATTAATATAGTATAATGCTACTCTATTTAATTTAACTGTATGTTTTGATTCTAAATCTAAATCTCCAAGGTTTTTAATATAAACAAACACTGGTCCGATTTGCAGGGCTGCCGCCATTGTGAATTTTTTGCCAATCTTAAATATGTAACCAGTGTGGTCTCACAAAAACGATCATTTCCACACATTAGTATAACGAAATATGTTGAAACTCCATAGTTATGTGTAAAAATGGATAAAGAATTCATAAATGCATGATAAAGGAAGGATAAATCAATAATTAATAGACAAACGCAACTGAAAACCAGTCACAGTCAGTCGAAAATGCCAGTCATGGAACCTGGACAGGTATGAATTTCAAAAATTTAAAACCATACTGCATGATGAACAATAATTAAAGCAACAAAATGAATTATTAAAAGCATTTAAAAGTAAACTGTTATTCTGTTTAATTTTATCATTAAAATTCCCCAGTGTTCTATTAATAAGAACACACACCGGTCCAATATGCCGTGATTTACGCCACCATGAATTTTCTGATAAAACGGTACCAAGCAATTGAAGCATGAACACACAAGAATTTTCCCCCCTCACGATCAGCACTATGAATCTCGTTGAAAGTTGACACCTAAATGTAGAATTGGACAGAAAATTCGAAAATGCACGCTAAATAAAGGATATATTGATAATAAACAAACTAAACTATAAATTCTCTTACCTTTTGCAGACAATTAGAATTATGCTTAGAGTCAGAAAATCTCAACCTCTTCTAACCATGCAGGATGAAAGATTAGCCATATGACTTTTCGTTAAAGTTGACATTCGTGATTTTAGAGCAACAGTTTCGCATTTATCCAATTTGAAATAAGACAGGGTAGTTTCGTATACAGCTGTTTACAAGCCACAGGAAGTCGTCTGTGACCCCAACGACCTTGAACTTTTTGAAAACAGCGTCCTTCCCTAGTTACGAAGTCCCTAGTATTAATCCCTGCTGTGTGGATGCATCCCAGATTGTTGATTAGCTGGCATTCAATTTTAAGTCTGACGCAGCTATTGGAGAAGCAGGGTTTTAATGCGGTGACACATGCATCGTCGGCTCCATTATGGTTGGAGGAATTGAAATGGTTGGGGACAGGTTTGTCAGTGCCCTGATTGATGTCTCTGAGATGTTCTCTAAAATGATCAGCAAGACGTCTGCCCATTTGGCCAATGTATTTCATGTCACATCGTTTGCAGATGATAACATAAATCAGATTGTGGGATGTACAAGTGAAAGAATCTTTCAAGGTGAAGGTGCCTCGGGGAAATGCAATCTCTGGTGTCTGAACAACGTATGGGCATGTCAGACAGTTCCTACGATGGCATTCGAATGTGCCCACGGATGAAGTAACCGTGGGGAGGCGACTATGCACAAGGTGGTCTCTGAGGCTCTGGTTACGGCGGAAAATTACCCTGGGGCCATTGGAGAATACCTCACGAGTGGTAGGATCGGATTCCAAGATGGACCAGTGTCTCAGGAAAATGTGCTTGATGGCATAGGCATGTGGATGGAAGGTGAGGATAAGCTTGGGTTCATTGTTCGGAGGTCGCGTATGTTTGGCGAGGGACATTTCCCGCGAGACCTGGGTTATGCGACAGAAAGCTGTCGACAAGACATCCTCTGGGTAGGACCATCTGCGGAAAAAGTCCAGCATTTCGTGGGCTCTCTCGAGGAAGTCATTTTCGTCCTGACAGATACGATGAAGGCGGAGTAGCTGGGAATATGGGATAGAATCTTTGCAGCTTTTGGGGTGGGATGAGCTGTACAGGAGGAAACCGTGAGCATCAGTAGGTTTGTAGTACACGGAGGTTGTGAGGCCTGTAGGGTTTAACTTAATGGTGGTGTCAAGGAAATTGACAGAGGTTTTGGAAATTTCTGTGGTGAATTTGATCGATGGATGGAAGTTGTTGACATAATTAATGAAACGGTTCAGTTCCGCCTCTGACATGTCAGTGAGACCTATGCCGTCATCGATGTAGCGTCGGTAAAAAGAAGGGAGAAGACCATCATAGCTAAGTTCAATCTGGTGTTCCAGATGTCCCATAAATACACATGCGTAGCTGGGTCCCATTTTAGTGCCCATGGCGACACCGCTGATTTGTTCAAAGTAGTGGCCATTGAACTCAAAGGAATTATTGGTGAGGACCAATTCAGCGAGTCTCACAAGTGTGCGTGTAGGGATGGCTTGATCTGTGCGTTGATCCAGAAAGAACTGTAGCGCCCTGAGGCCATCAGCGTGAGGAATGGAGGTATAGAGGGAACATACATCCATTAGGAATAGTCTGTATGTGTTCCCAGGAGTCAGTTGGAGAGATTTGAATGAAAGTAACGCATGCGTTGTATCCTTGATGTATGACGGGAGATTCGCAACCAGAGGTTGGAAAATCATGTCAAGAAACACTGAGATCAGTTCAGTCGGGCATGAGCTGGCGGAAACTATCGGACGTCCAGGATTTTTGAGTTTATGTATTTTGGGCAGCATGTAGAGGATGGGTTTGCCCAAGTCAGAGTCATGGATGTGAAGTGAAGTGGCACTGGGTGGTAAGGCATCCTCACATATGAGCTGTTTGATGGTATTTTGAATCTTCCGGTTATAGGAGAGAGTGGGGTCTTCGGTGCAGGGTGAATAATTATCAGGTTTATTGAGTTGAGACATGACTTCCTTGACATATCTTTTTGCCAAACAACCACCGCACCCCCTTTATCCGCCGGTTTGATGACTATGTCCTGTCTGCGCTGTAGTTGAGACAGGGCACGCCATTCGGGAGGGGATAGGTTGGAGCGTTTCAAGCGAGGGAAAGAAAGTTGCTTGATCTCATGGAGTGTATTAGCTATGTAGAGGTCATGCGTGTTGGAAACTGTGGGGTCCATGTGGAATGGGATTTGGTTGAAGATGGAAAAATGTCTGGAAGCTGTGGGGTGGGACTGAGGGCAGGCTTGTCTCTGTGGTGGTACTTGAGGCGGAGTCGTCTGTGGAAGTTAGAGACGTCTTCCAAAATGGCGCGACTCTCCATACAGGGGTGTAGAGGGACAAAACTGAGACCTTTCCCTAACACAGCATGTTCTTCAGGAGACAGTGGTAGGTCAGGCGGTATGCATACCACTTTGGTGTGGCTGATGGGTGTCGAAGTGGGGGAAGGGACATGGGGACATAGATGGCTAATTTTGTCTTTCTTACGTGATGATAGACATTTATATAGCTCTATTATAATGTTGAATGATGGAGGTGATCAAATGGAAAGCAAGCTGGTTGTTGAACGTCAGTAGATGCAGAGTCCGGTACAGGTTGTGCTTGGTGTCCTTGAGTTCGGAGATATGTCGTTGATGCACAGTCACTGCCAGCTTCATGTATTTGACAGACTGCTCCTGTGCCAGGCGATTAAAGAGTCGTGTCTCAGCAGGAACCAGTTTGCCTAACGAGAGATGAATGTTGCTCCGGAAGCCTTTGGGTGTAATTTTGAGCCGGAGACAGTTGTTCAGGAAATTCAAATGGCAGGAAAAGCGAGTGATGTTAAACATAATACGCGCGAGGCTGATAGCTGCACGGGACATGTCCTGGGGTATGAGGGCAAATATGTCGGCGACGGTGTGGTGGAGAGATGACATAGTCCGTCTGTCAGCAGGCATGATCGGCTACAGGTCGGTAAACATGAACTAATGGATATATAAACTAAAAAACTAACAACAGGAAAACGGACGATGAGAAGGGGTAGCAGCCAGGAAATTAAATGATATGGAAGAGAAAGAAAAGGCAGAGGCTGCAGCAGGATATAACAATATGAAATGGAAACAAATAGGTATATTAAACTCCTGCGAGAAAAAACATACTAAACATCAACAAAGTTGCACATACCTTACAAGGAGATCCACGTATGCCGAAATACAGTTGAAAATCCAAAATCAGAAGCACTCAATAAATATAAAAAATGAATAATAAAATAAGATAAAATACACACTCACGCGTACAATACGACACACAAACGTTTCGATTCTCAGAATCTTTGTCAATGACAACACAGATAACTAACAACGAGTACAGCAAACAACGACAAAACACAAACACACGACCTATCACTTAGCCATGTGAGGCAGAAAAGGTGACTTGGCCAGCTGCGAAGGCGCTTGTGGCTGCAGAATTTAAAAATGGGTTGCCAAAAAGGATTTGAGTAGCCAAAAATATGTGAACAGTCTGCTATGAAAATATAGGAATGTGGGACAATTAAGTCTAGATATGGGGGGGTGGAGGGGGACACAGCATAGTAATAGATAGTGTAAACAATTGGGGAGATTGACAATTGAGGAGATGAGGAAAGAAAAGAATTCCGCTCGGAAACGATGGAAATCAGCACCCAAGCACTAGAAGGAGGGCTTGCGCCAGGTGTGGCAACATCTGAAAGCTAGGCACAATGCCCTCTCCCTAGCGGAAAGGTTTTGAAGAAACAGGCGGAAAACCCAGAAGGAACATGAGAGGTTCTTCTGGGAACCATACGAGTTTGCACGAGGCTTGTTCGAGCAGCCACGATTCGGCGTCCTCGACGTCAGCAGAGAGGAATTGGAGAACCACCTTGTGACGACATACTCCGATGCCCAACGGAACGTCCCTTGGAGAGATTGAGGGGCTCACAAGCCCGGCGAAACCCACTGTGGAGTTCTTCTTCTTCTTCTTCTTCTTCTTCTTCTTCTTCTTCTTCTTCTTCTTCTTCTTCTTCTTCTTCTTCTTCTTCTTCTTCTTCTCCTCCTTCTTCTTCTTCTTCTTCTTCTTCTTCTTCTTCTTCTTCTTCTTTGCGTTCATCCAGAGTGTTTTTTCAGATGTGATTGGCCAACACATCCGACTTTAGCGTGCTTTTTTAACCATGTAGCATTCCTGGGAGACTCTCACTTTTGCGGTACCGTCCACAACCCAGCTGGCCAAGTTGGAACGGTCGAAAACTGAACGGTCATCCCTCAAAGGAAGGCAGGGACAGTCCATGACATTTTCCGCCATCCAGGATGACTTCCATAATTGCAGAGCCGACACATAACGCTCTGGTGCTGGGCTCACCGAGGGAATCGTCACGTCCTGCTCATGGCTGCTTTAATTCCTCACTTCAATATATTGGGCATTTCGTTCGCCCGGGCTGTTCCCGCACAAACCAGACAGATCGGCAGACGCTATCCACTCAGCGAGTTTTCGTTTCGGACATGTGCTCGTCGTTGTGCCCGTCAGAGCTGTTCCAGGCACGGCGGACATTCGGAAAACTACCTAGTCAGAGCTATTCCGAACAAGAGCGGCAATCGGAAACTAGGTAGTTAGAGCTGTTCCTAGCATGAGAGACATTCGGACGAGACATTTCACTCGGACGTAAATGCGCAGTGGCAATTTTTATTTTGCCACCCGTAGGGCGGAACTTCTGTCTTCGGCGGGCATTTTTAATGAGGTTAGCCTTCCTCGGGTTTCGAGGCACGTTAGACTTATTGTTGTGATGTCGCCCACATCTCAGCTGGTCAAGATAGAACAGTCAGAGACATCACGGTCAACCCTCAAGGACAAGTATCTGTTCTGGGCATGTAGCGTGCTCAGAATCTCACTTCCATTTTTCAGTAGGTGGGTATCGGCCCGGCTCTCACTTCCGAACTTTTATGGCTTAGAGGCGTCCAGCCACAACCCTCGACAGAGGGCCTTAGAGTATATGTCCGGACAAAGAACTTCTGCCTTCGTGCGCCTGACATAAACTTTTGACTGCTATCTTCAGTCTACCTGCAGAGCAGCAGGTTGTGTCTCGCTTAGTCTGGCCCCTATCCCATGAGCTGTTCGATATGTAGTTTTCATCCATCGACATAGCACATGGGGTCAATAGGACACGCAAGCTCCCCCACCATGGCAAGGTGGAGACACATCGGGGGAGACTGTGGAGTTCAATGCCAGGCCTCCGATGTGGAGCGAGGTGGTTGCGATTGTGAAGAAGGCAAAAAACAAGTCAGCACCAGGGCCCAACGGTGTGGCTTATACAGTCTATAAACGATGGCCGAACGTCCTTATGAAGCTACACCGGATACTGAAGTCCGCGTGGAAGCAAAAGCATTTCAGCACGGAGTGGAAGACAGCCAACGGAATCTACATTCCTAAAGAGCAAAACTCATTGCCCAATTCAGGCCGATCTCTCTTCTGAACATTGAGGGGAAGATATTCTTCTCGATCATGGCCGGTCGGATCACGAAGTACTTGACGGGGAACAAGTACATCAAGACAGCGGTTCAAAAATGGGGACTACCCAGAGTCCCCAGTTGTCTCGAGCACAGTACCATGATCTGGGATGCTATCCAGAGAGCGAAGACAAAGAAGGAGGAACTCCACGTGATATGGTTGGACCTGGCGAACGCCTATGGGTCCGTGCCACATAGTGGAAGTAAACAAAGCCATCCAGCAACTCTCCAGCGGCAAGGCACCTGGTCCTGACTCCATCCCAGCAGAGATATACAAGGCAGGTGGGCCAGTCCTAACTGAGCAGCTTCACCAAGTCTTTACAAACATATGGGTGAATGAGACCATGCCACAAGATTTCAAGGACGCGTCAATAGTCCACCTTTACAAACGTAAAGGAAACCACCAATCCTGTGACAACCACCGAGGCATCTCCTTGCTTTCAATTGCAGGGAAGATACTCGCCAGAATTCTTCTCAATCGCCTCACGGCCCATCTCGATCAAGGTCTTCTTCCTGAGAGTCAATGTGGCTTCAGAAAAGAACGTGGAACTGTTGACATGATTTTCGCTGCAAGGCAGCTGCAAGAGAAATGTCAGGAACAGAACTGCGAAATGTTCTCCACTTTCATTGACCTTACCAAGGCTTTTGATACAGTCAGCAGAGAAGGACTGTGGAAGATCATGGCAAAATATGGCTGTCCACGAAAGTTTGTCCAAATAGTGCGGCTATTTCATTATGGCATGCAGGCAAAAGTACAGGAAAATGGTGAACTGTCTGAGCCCTTTCCTGTCACCAATGGAGTGAAACAAGGATGTGTCCTGGCACCAACACTGTTCAGCCTCATGTTTTCAGCCATGTTGATGAATGCCTTCGAGAACGACGACATTGGAATAGACATCAACTACCGCATCGATGGAAAGTTATTCAATCTCAGAAGGCTGAAAGCTAAAACCAAAATTAACAGCGACACCGCCAGAGAGCTCCTGTTTGCTGATGATTGCGCTCTATACGCCAACTCAGAGGTGGACATACAACAATGTTACAGCTTTCTCACATGCCTGTACATGCCTGTTTGGGCTCAATATCAACTTGGAGAAGACTGTAGTTATGTACCAGCCAGCTCCAGGGAATAATCACACTGTGCCGAATATCAAAATGAATGGTCATAGACTAAGTGTAGTGGACAAATTCACCTATCTTGGCAGCACTGTGTCACAAGCTGCCACAATTGATGACGAAGTGAATGCAAGAATCTCCAAGGCCAGTGTGGCATTTGGCAGACTGTACAAGAATGTATGGGACAGAACTGGAATAAGCTGCAAACAAAGTTAAAAGTCTACAAAACAGTTGTATTATCCACACCTGGACTGTTTATCAGCGACACACTAGGAAATTAAACCACTTCCACACAGTCTGCCTAAGGAAGCTACTGAAGATTAAATGGCAAGACAAGATCCCAGACACTGAAGTCCTAGAAAGAGCATCCATGCCCAGTATCCACACTCTACTGATGAAGAATCAGATTAGCTGGGCTGGTCACTTGACTCGCATGCCAGATCACAGGCTCCCTAAACAAATATTTTACAGCAAACTGCGCTGTGGTAAACGCTCCCAAGGTGGCCAGAGGAAACACTCTGAAAATCTCTCTGAATGCTTTTGGAATTCATCATGACACTTGGGAGACTGCAGCCAGAGACCGAAATTTGTGGCGTGCATCATTAAAAAAGGGTGCAGTCATGTGTGAGACAACCAAGATTGCAAGAGCTGTAAAGAAAAGGCAGGACAGAAAAACCACTGCAGGAAAGCCTCCTCCAGAAACGTCAAGCATTCTTTGTCCACATTGTCAAACAACATTTCGAGCCAAAATAGGCCTTATCAGCCATCTTAGAACACACGGCTCCATACTTTCAACCCCACTGGATGAAATGAATGGTCATCATCATTCTTGATGGACAAACAACACAATATATTATCACTTGATCCCCTTTTTGGTATGGACAATGCAATATAATATATTATCACTTGATCCCCCGTTTGGTATGGACAATACAATGTAATATATTATCACTTGATCCCTCGTGTGGTATGGACAATTCAATATAATATTACTTGATCCCCCATTTGGTATATACAATATAATATATTATTACTTTATCCCCATTTGGTATGCACAATACAATGTAATATATTATCGTTGATCCCCCATTTGGTATGGGCCATCAATCAGTTCAGCCCAAGCCATTCTATCTTTAGGTTTTATTTTATTTGCCCTGTCAATTCTGGACAAAGGCTTTTCACGTGATACAATTCTCAGGTGTTTTCAAAGTATTTCATATGCAGTAAAGCATCTTGTATTCCTTCTTGATACACTTGTATTTGCCTAGTTCTCTCCAGGAATTCCACATTGGTGATTCTATCATACCATTTAAGTCCAGCTATTTTGCCCAGTCAACAATTAATGAATGTTTGTACTTTATTTATAATCAGTGTAAGTTCTTCACCATGTTTCTGATCCATACAGCAGTACAGTTTTAATGTTTTATTTGAACAATCTGTTGTTTAATTTTGTTGTTGACTTCCACAAATGTCCAATTGCTATGAAAGTCTTCTTGCCTTTTGCATTCTTATTTTAATAACTTTATATGTTGACCCATCTGCGTCTACATTGCTACCTTAATAGGTGTATAATTCTGCCTCTTGAAGTGAAGTTTCATCAAGGGAAATCAGGTTATCATTTGCTTGATATATTCTTATTGTCTTTGTCTTTCCCTGTGGATTTTTAGACTTAATTGTTGTGACCTCTTATCCAATGTGTTTAGCTAAATCTTGCATCTCATTTTATTGTGTGGGACACAAGGGCAATGTTATAAATGAAGTTCAGATCATCGAGCTTCAGTGCACAAGCAGACAATATTGGGGCCAAATGTACTTTATTGTTAAATGTAGGCATGCTCACAAATTTAATGTTAGAAGCTGACAAAGTAAAATATTTGCTCATAAGCAACAGTTTAGAGGGAACATTTATGACAAGATTTTCTAGTTTTTCTCTCCACTTGAAGACTCATTATTGGATTATGGAAGGGAAAACATCAAAGAATGGCTGCTGTTATATGTATTGCGTCAATTTTATTGTGTGTATGATGTGGGGCACAAGTAATAATGGTTTTTGACAAAGCTGTCATGTATTGTTATGTTATTTTTATCATGATAAACCAATATCATTACACTATGATTGATTGTCAAACTCAAATTCTTAAAGGGAACTTGAGGAATAACATATCAGAAATCATGTCTGGAAGTAATCATAAGACATTTTGTATTATTTATGATAACTTTATACCTCAAAAAACCATCAAATTCATTTATATAGTTTATATTTACATACATATGTAACTTACAAATCCTTTCAGGCTGACTATAAACATAAGATGGAGAGTGAATTACCATCAAGTGTCAAGATAGAACAACCTGAAGTCTGTCTAGGTCAGGGTAAGATTAAGTGCAATATAATGTAACAGTTAGTTGAATATTCTTTACAGGATGTTGCAGTCAACCCCAGCATTTATTGGCTGTGTGTAATTTATTAGATAATTCTACATTTAGGAGTTTGCCATTGCTTTCTAAATTGTCAAAGCATTATACCATCAAAATCAACACAATAGCAGAATATAAATCTACTCAGACACTGGGAAAAATAAAGTCTTAGGTGTGACCAAGTATCCACCAGGATCAGTACACAACTCTGCAGTTGAGGAGAGCAGAGCACTCTCTTGTCTTGACAATAGGAAATCGCTGTCAAGGGCTGAGGTAAAAGACCCCTGTGTGAATATGAAAGGCAAGGGAAAAACACTGCATTATCTTCGCAAGACAAGTCTAAAACAAGAACGTGGAATGTCAGGACATAGTTGAGATAGGAAAGTTACATGATGTAATAAATGAAAAATGTGAAGAATAATATCCTGGGCATGATTGAGATGAGGAAGGGAGATTTGGTAAAGTAACAACAGACAAACACAGAATAATTTGTTCAGGAGGTAATACCTAACCGGAGTATGATAAGCATTGCCAGTAGTGGGTTGTGCTCAATCTTCAAGCCTCAAATCCCAAAACAACCAAATAATCAATGGTTATTTGATTAAATCAGATAGTTATTATTGTCAAATTCAAATTCAAACTAAGAGATATATTGTACAAGTGAAGATACCCAAAAAACAAGCAGTAATGAAGTGGAAGTACAAACATTTTATGACTAAGTAGAAATCGTGATGGGTGAGAACACTTAAGTTATTCACATGTCACTAGAAGTAGTGTCATTAGGGGGGTACTCAAGCTGGTAAACTCCAACTAATTGGAGCCATACCCCCCCCCCCCCCCCACCCATTGGGTATACCAAGATGCATAAGTGGCTACGGCGGAGGTTTGTAGGGTATATCAATCTGGATAGTGGTATTCTGGTTGAGAGCAGCTGGGTTCTGTGACTCATTCTCCCGATACTCAAAGGACTCAGTACCTTCAACATGCACAGGCTTGGTAATTTCAAGCATGGAAGTGCGGAGCTCCTCCATGGTGATATTATAAACGCCTAGACTTATCTCTAATTGTCTTGAAACCATGACCTCGGCTGGCGATGTCCAGCGACTCCAGACTGGGCTGGACTGCGAGCTGCGACCCCGGACTGGACTGGACTGCGAGCTGCTTCAAGACCTCAGTACTCTTAGCTGTGAGTTCCCTTTTCAGCTGGGGCGGTAAAGACTTGTCCTGGAGGGCGTCCACCAGCTTTTTTACGGCAGCACCCCCGGTGGCCACCGACTCCGTCATCTTGGCTACATTCCTAACTAAGGGGCTGCCGACAAATTTGGCGACCTTACTGACTGCACTGGGTATCACCTTAGCACCTGAAGAGACCAGACTTCCAACCGCCCGAGCTGCTGAGCCCAACCAATCGAACATCCCCTCACCCACCCGCACCCATTGGCGTTATAAAATGCACATGGTTACACACTGCGAATGTGTAGCCATATAGTTATTTGCTCGCCTCTAAAGTTTAATTGTGCACCATCTTGGTCAGTCAACCAGACGCGGATGCTGTGTATACTGTCAGCTTGGGTGATGGGGAGGTAGACAGCAGTTCTGGGAGACTCTTAAGATCTTATAGCTGGGGCACACGTTGGGGAAGAATGAGTAGATGGTGGGGTGGGTGCCCCCTCCCAGGTAAGATCCACTCACCACATTGCAATTATCCAGAATACTATTCACATGTAAGATGTCTATTGGTTTCTCCCCTTCTTTATACCCCTTAGTCAGTATTTGTGGGTTAAACCCAAGTACTTTGCGTAAAGACGAAGCGCCCATGTCGACCTCATAATCGGGGCTGGTTATCTTTATGAAGGCTCGAAGGGTTGAGGGGTTGGGTCCTATGGTGATGTAATACTTCTCCTCAGCCTTCTCATTCCAATCCTTGGCCTCCTCCATCTTTCTTTAAATCACTTGATTGATCTGGGCGAGCTATTGTGATGGTTTTCCACTCCTCCATGCGGTAGACGAAAGTATTGTTGGTGGAGTTAACGTTGCTGATGGAGTTGTAGGTCTCTAGATTAAGCAAGGCCAGCTGGTATGACTTCTGGGGGTTAATCAAGGTACAGCGCTGGGGAGTAGTAGGTTGTCCAGTCGCCTTTATCTGACGTCACCACCAGGGACATATTCTCCTTCGGCGCGAGTCGCACCTCCATCGCCGCGAGCCGGTGGCGGATTTCCTTCAACACTTGAAGCTCCATGTTTAATGAACGAAGATTCTTCTGTTCAACTTCAGGGCCTGCTCCTTAGAGATTGCCCCACTGTGCATAAGCTCATCCAATATCGCAGATATTTCGGTGTCAACTCCCGTATTCCCCGCCTCCTTTGAGGCTACTAACAGGGCTAGGCTCTCCACCAGAATGTTGGGATCGTTGTAGTATAACACACCGCTACCACAGATTAGTCCGTATTTTCTCCCTTTTTTATTATAAACCGGTATTTTAGCTAGTTGGGCCAGCTGGCTAAATGTCTAAATAGCCTGTGGGGTGTATTGCTTTGTTTTAACGAACCGTTTGGTTAGGAGATCATACAGTGTTTCATCTGCCGGTGCCGACAATACTAGGGTATCCACATCAAAGGCTTGCAGCCGGCCCGCGGCCAGAGCTGCGGGATCAATAGTTAGGGCGCAGAATTTACCTCCTCGGAGTTTCAGCCCTTTGCCACGGACGACGACCTCACTCCGATTATACAATATAAATTTAATATGCTCCCTGTATGTCTTTATACCAGCCGTATCTCGGTCTATTTTTTGAATTTCCTCCTCATTGGTGGTGGCTCTCCTCTTCATCCCTCTGAGCTCGTTTGAATTGAGTTTTATGGTGTCATCAATGATGGCTTTAAGCACATCATTTGGTTTGTTGAGGATCTTGCTAGGCATCTTATATCCATATCTCCTAATAATTTCCACATCCAAGTGCCGATCTACATCAACTATAATGGGTGGACTCTCCGGAGGACTCGCAAACTCCTCTTCTGAGGCGGCCTAGGGTGCGTCCGACGGTCTGCCCAACACCTCAATGGTCTGAGCTCTGGTCAGGCCTAACTCGTTAGTCAGTCTGTCTGTGTCCTGGATATTCTAGCCAAATCGCCGGTCTGCACTCTGACGATTTTGTGCAATGTCCCAGTTTGTTGCTCTGACTGCTCGGCTACCGCTTTAGTAATTGGTGTGAAGAGCTTAGCAGCCTCCTCCTGTAAATCTGCTTCCCCCAACCTCTCCGACAGAAACCGGTGCCTCAGGCGGTCCTGACGTGCTAGATAATCTTTCACAAAAGCATTACACTTCACCTGGTTAGTCACATCGGCCCACATGTTGTTGTTATAGCGATGTCATATATATAAATAGAAGACCTCGGGATATAGAACCGATCGATCCCACATCAGTATTTGCCATTGTGGGCCTTGCTGGTCTGGTCGATCACCGCGAAACCGTAAGGCTTGCTAGTGCACGCTGTGAAGAACTCCCTGAATTCTTCAAAGGGCATGTCACCACCAACATAGGAGTCGTGGATGGCGCATAGGTTCTTCGTGTCTTGGTTGAAGATCACCAGTAGATTAGCATTATGGCGGATGGCCTGCTTGGGAATTCTGAAGAAGCTCTGGGTTAGGTAGAATGTGTCGGCGCCACCGTGCCAGCCCTGACAGAAGTACTTCTCAATCGGTCCCTGCTTCTCTAGCATGACATCATCAAAGACCATGACAGCTCTCTCTTTGGGGTTCAGGTCCTCGACGGGGATGATGTTCTCGGCTGAGCTATGACAGGCGGCAATTTCTTGCCCCGCGGCCTGCCCGGCAGACTCAGCCCAATCCTGGAGGAATTGGTACTTGTCCTGCCCCAAAGACTTTGAGTACAGGTGCAGTCGGTCGTATTTCAGGCCGGCTTCAGCAGCAGGTTGAGCATCATGTTTGTCTTTCCACACCCCGATGGACCACACACAACACAACGAATGGTGTCTGGCAGCAGCCAGTGGTGGTGGTGGCGGGCTTTGTCCTCAAGATCGAAGTTGGTTATCTCCATCAATAAAATATATAATACACATCTGCATTGTCTTCAGTATGTATTGCCTGCATTGTAAGAAGCGGACTCCTACGTTGGAGGAGTCGGAGGTCGTGCTGAGAAATGATCGAATGAATAAGCACGGCATCTGTGAAGTTTGTGGGGCTGCAAATGTTGCGGAGTCTGGTGATGCCCCCGACTGGGAGAGGCGCGATGCTCGTACAGTCTCGGCCCTGATGTCTGCCAAGAGCCGCTTTGGTATGGGTGCGCCCTCGTTTTGAATATATAGACACCTGCAGTATATTCAATATGTATTGCCTTTGGTGTAAGAAGCAAACCCCCATTAGGGGTGGGACTTTTACTAAGATGAGAAACGGGCGGTCGTGTAAGCGTGGCACCTGTGCTGTGTGTGGTGGAAGAAAGAGTCAGATTGTTGGTGGTAAAGGACTGATCCTTGGGCTCAACTCACCACTCAAAGATATCCCCCTCTTGGGCTGGCTGTTATAACATGTTGGAGATATGTGTTATTGCTTTACAGTAATGGAACGTGTTTACTACAGCCCGCAAGGTTATTGGAAAGGGCTTTCAGCTGTGAAGAAGCCGGCCGCGGCGGCTAAGGTTAGTGAGGCCGATGAACGGGAGTGGCTTCATAAGCAGGCTATCTGGCAAATCTACCTACTGGGGCCTCATTACATTCCACGGCCCCACATTGAGTCCACACCGAATGCTGTCCATCAAGCAGATCTATTGTTTCTCCCACACGATCGCGTCGGTCGTAAGACATATAAGTATGCTTTGACGGTAGTCGATGTCGCCTCGCGCTATAAGGAGGCTGAGCCACTAACAGACAAGAGCAGTGAGGCGGTCACATCGCTGCTTGGTCAGATCTATAAATGTGGGCTGCTCAAATGGCCTAATCTTTTGCAAACTGACTCCGGGCGGGAGTTTATGGGTGCTGTCAGTCAGATTGCTGCTAGGCATAAGACACAGGTATGCCATCGGCAGGCTGGGAACCATTACCAGCAGGCAATTGTCGAGCGGTTCAACAGCACTCTGGCAGAGAGACTGTGTGGGGCCCAATATGCCCAGGAGTTGTTGCTCACTGCCCGAGGCTCAGATGAATGGTCAGTTGAATGGGTGAGGGCTCTACCCCAGGTAGTCGCCGCGGTCAACCATGAGGTGACTCATTTGACTGGCAGGAATTCGGCTGAGGCGATTAAGGATTCGTCTGTGTCCCATGCTCCGGCCACTCCAGCCCACCATGCCATTAAGGAACTTGTGATTCCTGCCGACTCTCTAGTCAGGTATCTCTATTCAGCGGGCGAGCTCGAAGGGGGCCAGCATCGGGCGACTGATCCTACATGGTCACTGACTTTGCATAGGATTCATCGTACCACCCAGCAAGAGGGCCAGCCCACTCTTTATTATCTGGTGGATGGGCCGGCTCGTGGATTTGTGCGCGAGGAACTGCTTGTTGTTCCTCCCAACACACAGCTACCCCCTAGCCAGATTCTAGGCCAAAGAGCTTGATGAACATGCGCTCTATTTAGTGCTCAGTGGTGATATGCCCATAGGCTCTTGTGGTAACACCATCAGTGCAAATCCATTTTTTCGTATCCATGGGGCTCAGGGATGTTTTGTTCTGCTCATAAACCCCGATCTGGTGACCCTTGCTTCGTATAGCTATCTGTGTGTGCTTGTATTCTCACCGGCCAAACAGGCTGTCCTTATACAGTTCATGCCTGAGGTCCTTTTTCACATCCACTCTGGAGACTCCTTTGGCTTTCTTGATGTTTGTGGCCATCTAGGATTGAGTACATCTTTGGTCTAAGGCTGATGAACTCGGCTATGGGGCGGCTACTGCATTCGTCTGTGAATTTGCCGACCACCTTTTTATTCGCAGTCAAATGGTGGGGGTGGTCTCGTGGGTAATCTGAGAAGTCGTACCAGTCGGGTTGGGCTTTCATGTCAGCGTACACATCGTCAGTCTCTACTTGGAACAGAAGAGAGTCAGTGTCGGTGTAGCAAAGTTGTACTCTATTGCCATATTGTGGTTTGAGCTTATTGTACCAGAAGCTGTACATGAGGTGCTTGGACAGGTCTAGGATTGCCTGCCTGCAATAGACGGGTTTGTTCAGCTGGACTCTGGTCTTGGTGCTGTGCACAGCAATCAGTCCGCCGTCGAAGATGGTGTGTGATTCGATGTTGGGACTGGCTATTAACTGCCAGAGTCAGTCGGTCTCTGTGGCCTGGACTAGGTCAACTCTGATACGCTTGCGGACGTTCTCCATACTCTTCCTGAAGACTGCGTTGTTCATCAGTTTGAAGAAGTCCTTCTCGAATTTCGACTTGGCCTGAGCCCGTAGAGCTGTGTTCATTTCTATGTATGGCTTCATCCACGGGGATTGATTAAACTTCATGGCTCTGTGGATCTTTGTAACCTGTAGGCCGAGGCTGTGATAGAGCTTGAGATTGCGGTAGTGGATGATGTACCGCTCCATATTGGAATAGAGAGAAAAAGCAGCGGCTGCAGCAGGATATAACAATATGAAATGGAAATAAATAGGTATTTTAAATTCCTGCGAGAAAAAAACGAACTAAACATTAACAAACGTTGCACATACCTTACAAGGAGATCCACGTGTCGCGAAATACAGGTGAAAAATCCGAAATCAGAAGCACTCAATAAATATAATAAAAATGAATAATAAAATAAGATAAAATACACACGAACGCATACAATAGACACACAGACGTTTCGATTCTAAGAATCTTTGTCAATGACAACACAGATAAACAACGACAGAAACACAAGCACACGACCTATCACTTATGATGCACAACCTGATATAGCAGGCATGATCGGCTACAGGTCAGTAAACATGAAATAATGGATATATAAACTAAAAAACTGACAACAGGAATACGGACGATGAGAAGGGGTAGCAGCCAGGAAATTAAATGATATGGAATAGAGAGAAAAAGCAGCGGCTGCAGCAGGATATAACAATATGAAATGGAAACAAATAGGTATTTTAAATTCCTGCGAGAAAAAAACGAACTAAACATTAACAAACGTTGCACATACCTTACAAGGAGATCCACGTCGGAGGTTGGGGACTAGCTTTATTTGCTCCATGAACTTGCGCCCCTCCCCCCTAACTCGTTCTGGAGCTTATGCTGATAGTCACTCAACCACCACCCTGGGGTGGACATCGTTCCTGGCGCTAGTGGGTAATCGCCGTGGGTTTCATGCAGATGCTCCAGGTATTTCATATCCACCTCGACGAGCCAGCCCTCATGCACGTCGTCTGGTGTGTTCAGTATCTCCTCGAGAGTTGGGTTGGTCCATTGGAACCCGCTGGTGGGGAGGTATTGCATCATCGCCCAGCCGTACAGATTTTCGCATCGAGATACATGATCCATGTTTTCGGTGCTTTAGGGGCGTAGTCTGGGGACATGGGATTGTTGGCCTTCACATATCGCTTCGAGACCATGGCCACACACCCTCGGAGGCCATTCTCAACGAAGAGGTGCATGTCCTGGTCGGTCAGGAGCTCGAGTTGGGTCTTCATCTTTTTCAGGAGCGCGTTCCACGCCAAGCCGGGCACACTGATGTAATGTGCGGGGTCGAGTCTATACACTCGCATACAGGTGTCTCGGAACTTCTCAAAGACATCGGCCAGCAAGAGGACGTCTGTTTTCAGGTATAAGTTGTGGTAGTCTCCCAGCGTTTGGCAGCTAAGCTCTTGCCACACTTTTTGTGCATGGGTGTAATCAGCATTACTGATGCCTTCTCGGGTGAGCTTGCTGTAGAAGGCCTCTTTGGGAGGTAGGCGGGCTTCATCAAATCGCTCGGTGCTGTCCATATATTCGTAGGGGTATACACCCTTATGGAGGAGGAGATGTGTGCCGTCGTAAGTTAATGTCGTTGTCAACGTCCTGACTACTGGCTCCGTCTAGCCCACTGGACTTGGACAGGCATATTATAACATCTACGATACATCTACTAATAACACATGAATACAATCAGAAACTGGCAGGAGCTATCTCCTGAACAATCATTTATTACAATATATTACAAGCTGACATCATGATCGCAGTTCGCGCTCAAACAATCGTTCACCACCAACAGCCACGCGCTAGCTAACAATGGCGATCTTTACACTGTCGCCCGCATGATCATTCACAATCAAACTTCACATCATCCCGCACATATCACAGTTAGTACATTCCTCGAATATCAATACACAACGTTCATCTCCATCTATCCGTCACAAACACTATCCTTCTATCGTTCTATAGATCTCCACACGTCCGTCCCTATTCGCTGCCTCACACACACTGCCTCTCTCCTCGTTGACCTTCCCACATCACGTGGCTCTATTCACGGGCTTCTTGCCTGACCGTCCACTAGCCAAGCCGTGGTGTCTCTTACTGCCCTTTACCTCAACTATGCTTACACTGACTCTCGCTTACATACCGGCACTTACATCTTCCGTACATATAAGACCATGACACGCTCCCCCTTCCCCCGCAGCGAATGTGGCACTTTCTCTTGGAAATGTGACACATTCTGGTGTTATCACTCTTGGTCCATCTTCCTAACCTTGTCAGGGGATTATATGATACTAAGTACGCGCTTGCGCCCCTTTTCGCTCTGATCTTTTTCGAGATTAACTTCAAATATTGTTCTCTCTTTTTCAGTGTTGAGGTTTCTCTCAAGGTTTTGTCGTGGTCTGACAAATGTTATGGTTGGGTGTACTTGTCATACCTCGTTATATTATTCAACCCACACTCCGTGACATTACATTCTGTTCATATTTCCCAATCGATTTTCTGTGCTTTATTATCTCATAGTTATTGTGGCTATGCTGGTTTAAGGATTCTCCATTGGTTTACGCCTCGAATAAGGCTACAACTTCCTCTTACAGCATTCTTAAATTTTCTCTCTATTCAGACGTGGTTCCCCTCGTCTCTATTTAATGCACCCTAATCGATTCTTTATGAGCACACTATGTCAATGTTGTGGTCATGGTTCGAATATAATTCATGTATGTCATAGTCCCCCTTACCTCATCTTATGTCGGACTGTGAGTTGTTTCCCTTTTTGAGCACACCTCGTTTACTGTGATGGAGAGTTTCTTATTAATCTCTTTGGTTGGCATCACCCTGCTGGTATTTTCTTTCTTGTTACCATCTTATGATGTTAATTCTGTACCACTATTGCTAAGCGTCATTCGTCGGGCCATCCACCATACGCGAAGGCAAGTTTGGTAACACTCGCGTATTGGGACTGCCAGGCGTTGATTCTCAGCATTACCACTTATTCTATTCGCCACTATACTTACGCTCATATGTACATATTACATTATAACAATACAAAGTATTATAATATTAGAATTAGACATTGGATGTTATACAGTTAATACATATACAATAAAATATACATTGTCGATGCCCTTATGCACGTATAGGAAATTGTTCCTGTCCTGTGAAAGTTATGCACACGGAATTACATTAACAGTGTTCAATGTTCGTTTCCGTGATGGAATCTTTGGCATGTCTTCTTTCTGATACAATTGTTGACTTCTGTATATCCTGATATTGTCTTTCCTTCTGTATGGTGCTTAAGACTGTTCACCAAGATTGGCTAATTTGTAAGTCTGCTCTTGTAAAGTTGCTGGAATTCACACGTATAAAACACGAATCAAGTTCAGTGGCCTTAATTTTGAGTGTGGCCATGGTGCGTCTGTATGTGATTGTCTTTGCCATAGTTTGTAGGATGGCATCTGGTTAATTAACTGATCATCGGAAATGAATGTCTGTACTTGTGGAGCTGTCGTCGTTGTTAGTCGATTTCAAAAGGTAAATTCTGTAGATACTCGTTTGAAAACAAAGTCAATATGGGTATATCTTACTGTTTGATGCCTGAAATCACATGTTGAGTCTTACTGTTTTGCCGGTGACACTTTCACGTTGACGGACCTTTCATGCTGGTTTATACAATGAAGTGTGCTAGTATCATAGCGCTGGAGTTGTACAGCAGACAAGGCAACTCTGGAGTTACTGGATCTAAGGATATAAAGTGGGTTACGGTTAAAATGTTCCGAAGGGTGGGGATTTTCAATTTTCATGTTGAGATCATTTTGAGTGCTATCTCCAAACCTGCACTCGTACATGTGTGTATACATTCAATAGTTCAAATAATAATAATACACCATGTATAATTTTGAAATGTAATCGTGCATGTTTGTATGCTTTTCTGAAATTTGTGTATATTTTCCAAAATATGTAGAGTAATTTGTTGCTGATTTTTGTCAGTAATTCCACCGACTGAAGATTTACATTGTTCAGCATAAGTATGTGTCTGAGTTGATTTGACATAGAGTTTATCAGTGGCAACAACAAAATTTGGTTCAATAGTAATGATGTAAGTAACAAAGTTTGCTGGTTTGTCATGAGTAATATCATCTGTGTTGCGTCATGATGATGTGTGAGTAAAACTGTTAGAGAAGTCAGTTGTGTTGTATTTACAATGAGTAGTGCGAGTATAACCATCCACTGTGTGCCCTTGGGCATGTGTGTAGTTAACAGGGAGTACAGGAGGTATAGTATGTACCATGATGATTTGTGATGTTTCCTTGGCCTTGTGAAATACTTGTTTTCTACACCTTTTCCGTTGTGATGATACACACCCGTTTCTGTTTTTTCTTGTTTTGAGATGGTAATCAAGTTGGTCTGGTGTGGTACTTTGGTATGTTCATCATGCTGTTGTTTGATGAGTGGTGTAGTTAAGGCAGTGCTTGTTGTGGTGTTAACTTTTTGCCCTGTGTGAGTTTTGGACTCTGTGTATTCTGTTACATTTAATACATTTCCAATTAATAAATCACAGCATGGATTGTCTAATAAAGCACAAGTTACTCTGCCTGATAGGAAAGGTGATTTTATATTGGCCCATGCCATAGGATATTTCTCTACTGTCCCTGAAACAGTTCTGCAATAGATGTACTCATCTAGGTAGTCTTTAGGATCAGCTAGGGTCTTCCGAAGACCGATAAGACAGGACCCTGTGTCGCGTACACATGTGCATACTGTGTCATTGATGTATCCTTCATGGAATGTTAGTTTTCCTAACGACAGTCTTGAGGTTTTGTTCATTTCCTTACTTTCTTGTTTAGTATTGCTCTCTTTACATAAGGAATGAGGCTGAGTGATGTTAACAACATTATTGAAATATGGTACAAAGTCTGATGGGTAAAACTCAGATTGTTCTGACTTTGCAGTGTTTGGTCTTGTTTTCGTCTTAGTGATGTTTACTTTTTCTAAGTTCTTTGCCGAAATGTCTGTTGTAATGTTTATGGCTGCATTTGCTTTTGCTTTCTGTATTCTTTTTACACCTTCACATTCGAAACGTCTATGGCCATACGCAAGGCAAAAATGACATTTTGTTCTATATTTCTTATGGTTTACCTTCCCCAGTTTTTGTGCTATAATAGTATTTAGGTATTCTTGATAAGTGGGATTTTTATCGCATATTCCATTTTCTGTATGTGGAGTGCTACAATGTTTGCATAGTACTGGTTTTGTTTTCTGTGGTTTGTTTTGACAATCTGTGGCTGCAGAGGCCGTTGCTTTCACAGTACTTTTCTGTTGAGTGTTCTTAACCAGGGTTATACTTTGGTTGTAATATTCGCGGCATTTTTCTAGTAAGTTTTTGATAGGTTCTGTTTTGTGTTCTTCTAAATACTTTCCGCATTCGGCTGGTAGTGTTGCTTTTAGTTTTTCTATTAGCAAGAAATTTATTACTTGTTGATTGTTGTCTGAATATTTAATTACCAACATTAGTTTTCTGAAAGATTCCTGTAATTCACTTATATACTGGGTGAATGACTTGTCTGTGGATGGCTTCAACTTTTGTATTTCTACTTTTAGAGTCTCGAAAGAGAAATAGTGTGTTAATATGTTTGTTTTACAATATTCATAGTCTGTACTTGACATATTTGGTATGATCTCCCGTAGTATTCCTCTTTTTATTGGTACGTATAGGTTGTACCATAAATACCACGAATTTTTTTGGATTTTGTAGTCTTGCATTTTCTGTTCAAATTTCTGTAGCCAATCACGTATTAAATCAGGTTTTCTATTACAATTTGCTCTGTCCTGTGCCTGTGTACTCTCGAAATAATCATGCAACTTTCCGCAATGTTTTGTACCCCAAATATCTAATCGAGCTGCAAGGTCTTCATCATCTGAACTCATTTTCTGTTAATTAATATTCAAATCTATTAATGATGGTATTTATACAAGCAAATCAAAGAATGCAGATTTGGGTATTTAGCAATCAAAATTAATCAACTTATCTTTATCTGCTGACTACTCGAACGCTTGATGTACAGGAACGTGATTCTCGTGCTAGTTACCGTCGACCTGTTCTGGTTACGTCGGTCGATTTGTAGAACTGAAACCTGCTGTGGAAAGAAATGATGTTATTTTCGTTCTGATTTTGTTCACAAATCTCCAATTTATACAAAATTATGACTTGTTCTTCTTCTTTTCAAAAGTAGCGTTCTTTTATGCCATTTGCATGGGACTGTGGTTCATGTGTACTTCTGACACCATCATACCTGTCAACGTCCTGACTACTGGCTCCGTCTAGCCCACTGGACTTGGACAGGCATATTATAACATCTACGATACATCTACTAATAACACATGAATACAATCAGAAACTGGCAGGAGCTATCTCCTGAACAATCATTTATTACAATATATTACAAGCTGACATCATGATCGCAGTTCGCGCTCAAACAATCGTTCACCACCAACAGCCACGCGCTAGCTAACAATGGCGATCTTTACACTGTCGCCCGCATGATCATTCACAATCAAACTTCACATCATCCCGCACATATCACAGTTAGTACATTCCTCGAATATCAATACACAACGTTCATCTCCATCTATCCGTCACAAACACTATCCTTCTATCGTTCTATAGATCTCCACACGTCCGTCCCTATTCGCTGCCTCACACACACTGCCTCTCTCCTCGTTGACCTTCCCACATCACGTGGCTCTATTCACGGGCTTCTTGCCTGACCGTCCACTAGCCAAGCCGTGGTGTCTCTTACTGCCCTTTACCTCAACTATGCTTACACTGACTCTCGCTTACATACCGGCACTTACATCTTCCGTACATATAAGACCATGACAGTCGTCTTGAACTTGTCCTCCAGTATTGCCCATGGAGTGCGCTTTTGTATGCTGGCAGTGCACACCTTGCATCTACCTATGGAGATTACATTGCCATCGCGTTCAAGATGCTCTAAGACAGCTGGCTTGCTGCATGTGCTACAGAATGGTGTCAACTCGCTTAGATTCCCGACCAGGGTGTCTAGAGAACTGTTCAGGAATTGGAGACTATCAATGAATTGTAATTGCCCAATCATGAATGAGGCGTACTTCTCCATGTTGTTCCAGTCATCTATGTATGTATTCATCTACTAGGGAGGAGAACCCCTCAAGAGACACATTGCTGAGTTTATGTAATGCTCACCTCAATTCTCTATTATAATCAGGCCATGAAGAGTCCACGTATTAAACATTAACATTTTAGTGCTGGTGGCCCGGCTATGTTTTCAGCTATTATCAAGATTCATCAGGGGATACCTCATGATGGAGGGTCTCACATTAAGACTGTGTAGGCAAAGCAGTTATAGAGACAGTAGTAATTAACTTTACTCAAGAGTGTTGTGATGCTGGCACTCCAGTCCAGTCTTTATGGTTCAGATGCCTAATCGCATTTTATGATCATCTTGCGCTTGCGGCAGGGAAATCCACAAGTTTCCAGTCAGCATTGCTGGAAGAGAGTCGGGTGAGTCTAATGGACCAACTCAACGGAAACACACCGCAAATCTTCTGCTACGCCCAGTGATGATGCTGGGATCATCTCTGACTCTATCTCTAACTTTTATTCTATATTGTAAATAGATCACTTCCTATCAGGACGTTCCTTTCAGACCTGTGTCTATAGTGTAAATTAAATTGATTAATTGTTGACATGTCTTTCCTACTGTTATTATGTCGGGTCTTGGACGAGTCCTGGGAAATAATTGTTACTAGGTAGAGGGTAGATAGTAGAGGTATAAAATCTGGGAGGGGCTTGTAGACCAATAACACTGGTCACCTTGCAGAGGGTGTCAGTAATAGTAGTATAAGTGTATCTACCTGACCAACCCCTGGGGTTAGTATACACTTGAGTGGGTGGGATACCTTGGGGTTTGTGTTCATTCACAACAACAGAGGCCATCCTGTTACAAATGGATGTCCTCTTAGTCGAGAGAGTAATTTGAAGTACTTGAGTATCACCTTTGACAGGTGTTTGTCTTTTAAGGATCATGTGGAGGCTTTGGTGGTGAAGGCTGGTAGGGGACTTAATGCATTGAGGGCTTATGGCATCAACCGGGGTAGATCAGAGTATGCTGTACAGGCTCTTTCAGCAGTTAATAATTTCTGTCATTGTGTATGGTTTGGGGCTGCTGACAGTATCAAAGAGCCAGCTTGATAGGCTGGAGCGCACACAGAATGCTGCCATGCAGGTAATCCTGTGGTGCACAAAGGACACACCAATTATATACATGAGGCATATCCTGGCGCTACCAATAATGACGGATGGGCATAGCGTCCTTCAGGCCAAATGGTACCTGAGAGTTGCTGCAGATAGGGATCACCCGCTGCATGCAGCCATAGATATAGTTAAAGGTCATAGACTAAGATGAGGCAGGTCCTGGATGGCAATAGGCAGAACTTTCTATATGTCAGGTGTGTGATCTAGAAACCATCAATCATGAAAAAGAGTGGGTTGAAGTTCCGGAAGACATGACGGACTGGTACAATATAATAATAACACTGGGTCGTGAGTGCAGAGAATGGGCAGCGGGCCACACTGAGTTTGAAGTGCAACAGCTGATGCAGAGTAACGCATATCAAGGTGACATCTACACCGATGGGTCAGTGGTGAGAAACAGACATAGTGGTTGGGGCTTTATTGCAAAGGCTAATGAATGAGTCTTGAAAAGAGATAGTCTGGCATATGAGACTACAACCTCCAGCATGAGAATGGAGGTGGAGACAGTAACAGCGGCATTCCATTGGCTAGAGGAGACTACTGCAACACACGTGTTCATTACGGATTCATAGAGTATGCTAAGTAAGTTGGAGAAAGGAATGTTTCGTGTGGAATGGCTCTCGTCGCTTCAGAGGTCACAGATTGTGAGTATTGTATGGATATTTTGCCCTGGCCATGCGAGGGTGTGGGTGAATGAACAGGCTGATAGGCTAGCAGGGAATGTGCCACTTGGTGGTAGATTGCCTATGGACAAGGGGGAGGTGGTTGTGCGCTTGTGGGACCAGGTGGAGAAGGTGGAGGAACAGATTGAGAACCCATATGTGGAAAGAATGAGATTGCGGGAGATCAGCAGGGGTTCTGGAAGAATCTCAAAATTGAGAGGGACGACCAGGAGAACTTTTAATCAGATAGCTGTGGGAATTATTAGTAGTAGGACTCTTCGCTGGCTGTTGAACAAGGGGACAGAGCACGTATGGGAATGTCCTGACTGCAGTGATGTCGGTTCTTAACTCAACTCAACTCAGCTCTGCTGTGAACTTCATTCCGGGACTTGTACTCATTCACCGGAAGTTACAGGCTTTTCTTGAAGAAATTGATTCTGAATTATGTGACTTGCCTAATGACACATCAGGGAGTTGGCTTAGCTGCAGTATAAGATCTACTGTGAGTTTATCTGAGACCGACCCTGTGTGGTTCAGGAATTCTACAATGATGTTGCCATGAGCCTGACGACGTCATGGCATGGTTCAGTTATAACCTAATTCAGAGAGGAAAGGTTACGACTGTGTTCGGAAGTGAACACGAGAACGTGGAAAGCAGGGGCTTTCCACACAACGTGAAAACGCTGGAGTTCACTTCCCAGGTGACAGGAAGTGAGCTAGGGCCAAGCCAGTCTGCGTTGATCCCCGTCCTGTGTGGACATGGTGAAAAATATACAGCGTTATGGCTCTATATTGAGCCATGCATTTAATCTGTGATGTAGTCTAACGTGATGTGACTGTCGAATAAGTGATGGTATATGTGATTGTGTAGATTATACGTAGGAAACTTATAACAGTCTTTGTGTTCACTCTTGTTCGAGTTAACTGGAGTTCGAGTGGGTGAGGTGTATGACGTATGATAGAGTAACCATGATATACTCATGTACTGTGAGATGACCAGGGTGCTGACTGGAGAAGAATAGAAGAATAAATCATCCCCTGTTGGACACGAGAAGTGTTGCTACACAAGTATCGATAGTAGCACATACAGATAGTCCAGTCAGATCCTGGCACTTGGGGGACCGTCCATATCCGTAGAGGTATGCATTTGGATGTACGTTATATTCTGATGAGAATAATTAACTAGTTGTATATTTCAGAGTGACAAGAACTTAACAAGGGTTATGGAAAGACGACAGATAGTTAAATTAGAACTAGATTGTAGTATTGGTACATTACAAAAGAAATAAGGTACATTAATATTGCTACATAACTGAAAATTGCATATTTAAAAAAATTGATTCTCAATTTTTGCCCGTGGAAGGGGGGAATGCCATGAGCCTGACGACGTCATGGCATGGTTCAGTTATAACCTAATTCAGAGAGGAAAGGTTAGACTATGTTCGGAAGTGAACACGAGAACGTGGAAAGCAGGGGCTTTCCACACAACGTGAAAACGCTGGAGCTCACTTCCCAGGTGACAGGAAGTGAGCTCGGGCCAAGGGAGTCTGCGTTGATCCATCGTCCTGTGTGGACATGGTGAAAAATATACAGCGTTATGGCTCTATATTGAGCCACGCATTTAATCTGTGATGTAGTGTAACGTGATGTGACTGTCGAATAAGTGATGGTATATGTGATTGTGTAGATTATACGTAGGAAACTTATAACAGTCTTTGTGTTCACTCTTGTTCGAGTTAACTGGAGTTCGAGTGGGTGAGGTGTATGACGTATGATCGAGTAACCATGATATACTCATGTGCTGTGCGAACGAACGAACAGACTTTATTTTCAAAGGGTAACAAATTGGGCACGCAGGCCCGTCTTACATTCGGCCCTTCCACTCACTCAGCTTTCTTTCATCAACAGTGCATAGGAAAAAAAACATTGTCACATGAATTTTGTAAACATAAACAATGCATATTACTATGTTATGAGACACATCCACGACCCACCCACACATCCCTCATTCACTCCAACTCCCCCACCCAACCACACACATAACCCACACACACACATACATTCCCCCACCCATCCACCACATCCCTACACCTACACATCTCCCCACCCACACACACCTCTCACCCACCACACATCCCATCCACCCACACCCCAAGCACACATACATTGAATAACCCACACATCCCCCACCTACACACATCTCCCCACCCACTCACATATCCTCTACCCGTCCCATTACCCACCAACAATCACTCACCCACATATCCTCCACCCACCCAGCCAAACACACATTCCTCAGCCACACACCCATCTCCCCGTCAACTCACATATTCCGCACCTACCCACACACAAATTCCGCACCCACCCACATAATCTCCCATCTCCCCCAGCCCACTCACAGATCCCGAGCCCACACCTACAAACATCCCCCACCATCTCCTAACCTGCACACACTCACCCACCCACATATCCTCTACCCACCCACACATCCTCTACCCACCCATCCCTTAACCAAACATCCCTTAACCACACACCCTTACTCATATACAATCACCCAACCACACATCCTCCATCCACCCATCCCCCAGCCACACATCCCTTAACCACACACCCCTACCCATATACACACACATCCCCATCCACGCACAATCTCCCCACCCATACACACATCTCTCTCACACATCCCCACCCACCAACACATCCCCCATTCACAAACACACACCTCCCATCCACGCACACACAACCCACACACACATCCCCAACTCATACACTCATCCCCAGACACACGTACTTATCCCTCAACCACTAACACCCACAATCCCTTACCCACTCATCAACACATACATCTCCTATCTACCCACCCACACTCACACACCCCAACCACCCATCTAAGCACACATCCCCACCCTCACACACATCCTTCACCCACCCGAAAACCCAACCACACCGTCACCTACCCACACACACATCATTTATCCACAACCAGCTCCCCTCCCACACAACACCACACCCACACACATCCCAAAGACACATCCCTCACCCACACACACATCTCCCACACATCTCCTACCCATCCACACATCCCCCAACTACAATCACCCTCACTACCCACACATACATCCTCCATCCAGCCACACACCCCCACCCAGCCAGACATATCCCCCACCCACACACACATCTCCAAATCCATCACCCACACCCATCATGCACCCCTCCCCAACCCACATACATCCCCCACTCATATCTCACCCACACACACTCCCCACCCATCCACCCAAACATCCCACACCCATACACATCCCTCACCCACACCCCCAAACCCACAACCACCCCCACCTGCACACATCTCCCACCACCACATATCCCCACACCCACATCTCCCCACCCATACATATACCCCACCCATCCCATAACCCATCATCAATCATCCACCAACATATCCTCCTCCACCCACTCACCCACAACCACCTAGCCAAACACACATCCCCACCCACACACACATCTCCCTGCCAACCCATACATCCCGCACGTACCCACACACAAATCCCCCACCCACCCACACAATCCCACCCCGCCCACCTACACACACATCCCCCCATCCCCCAACCTACTATTATGATCAAACTCCCACATTTTACACACACATACAGTGACGATTGCCGTGAGCATTGTCGCAAAATTGTAAAGAAAATGGAGAAAAATTGTACATATACATTTTGTAACTTAAAAATTAGTGATGCAATTCAACTCTCTCTCTCTCTCTCTCTCTCTCTCTCTCTCTCTCTCTCTCTCTCTCTCTCTCTCTCTCTCTCTCTCTCTCTCTCTCTCTCTCTCTCTCTCTCTCATACTCTCTAATTCTCTCACCCACTCTACAGTGATGTACATGTGTTCATGTTATAAATTATAACATCAGTTGGCATTCAAAATGGTAATATGAACATGAGAATACACAACATATATGGAATAGCATGTTACATGATATGCGTGCGCTTAAATCTCTCTCTATCTCTTTCTCTGTCTTTCTCGCTCTCTTCTCACTAACACACACCCATAGACACTCACAAACAATGGCCGCACACATACACACATTAACAATACCATTCTTCCACTGTCTTCTCTCGTTCGCTCACTCGCCCCCCCCCCTCTCTCTCTCTCTCTCTCTCTCTCTCTCTCTCTCTCTCTCTCTCTCTCTCTCTCTCTCTCTCTCTCTCACTCGCAATCACTATTTCACCCATTAAGTCACTCTCTCCATCTTTCATTTACTCCAGACAGACACACACCCTCTCGCTATCAAATACACACTCCCTCGCGTGCGCAAGAAAGCATATACACATACACACACGAGCATACACACAATATACACACGCAAATACACACATATCCCCACGCACACATACACACCCATATACACATACTTACACACACACACAAATACACACTCCCTCGCATACACTGCATGCATGCACACATACACACAATCATGCACTCACATACACGAACATATATATATATATATATATATATATATATATATATATATATATATATATATATATATATATATATATATATATATATACGCACATACACACATATACACCCGCACATACATATAAACACACGCATACATTTACGTACACATATAAACATACTTACACACACAAGCACACATACAAACACACATTTACACACACTTACACATACACACCCACATTCAGACGTGCACACATATACACACACATAAACACACGCATACACACATATGGACACACGTACACACTAACCCATCCACCCACACACTTACTCACACATACACGCTGCCTCACATAATCTCACTCTCTCACTCACTCATTTACTCTCTATACCACACTAACTCACTCTCTTACAAGCACAGACAAGTACACAGACACACACATTCACCCACTCTCTCTCTTTCTCACCCTTCAATCACCTGCACATCCCACACCTCTCCACCTCTCACACATCTCCCCTCCCACACAAATCTCCACCCATAAACACATTCCCCCCCACACACACCCCCCACATACCTTCCCCATACACATCCCCGCCCACACACCTCCCCACCAACTCACACATCCTCCACCTGCAAACATTCTCGCCACCCACACATACATTTTCCACCCACTCACATTTACCCCATCCACACTCACACACTCCCACCCACGCAGACATATCCCATTCACAGACACCCCCACACTCATCCCCCACACCCATTACACACTCATCCCCCAACCCACACAATCTCCTACACACCCATTCACCTACCCAAACAAAAAAAAAGCGTAAAAATTAGTGATGCAATTCAACTCTCTCTCTCTCTCTCTCTCTCTCTCTCTCTCTCTCTCTCTCTCTCTCTTTCTCTCTGTCTCTCTCTCTGTCTGTCTCTCTCTCTCTCTCTCATCACAGTAATGTTATATTATACATGATAAAATCAAATGGCATACAAAATGATAAGATGAGAATAAACCAAAAAAAAAAAATATATATATATATATATATATATATATATATATATATATATATATATATATATATATATATATATATATATATATGTGGAATGGCATGTTACAGGACAATCAAGTGGCATTAAATGATACCTCGTAATATGAAAGATGAGAATACATCAAAAAATATGGAATAGCATGTTACATGAAATGCATGCGCTCAACTCTCTCTCTCTCTCTCTCTCTCTCTCTCTCTCTCTCTCTCTCTCTCTCTCTCTCTCTCTCTCTCTCTCTCTCTCTCTCTCTCATCACAGTAATGTTATATTATACATGATAAAATCAAATGGCATACAAAATGATAAGATGAGAATAAACCAAAATATATATATATATATATATATATATATATATATATATATATATATATATATATATATATATATATATATATATATATATATGTGGAATGGCATGTTACAGGACAATCAAGTGGCATTAAACGATACCTCGTAATATGAAAGATGAGAATACATAAAAAAATATGGAATAGCATGTTACATGAAATGCATGCGCTCAACTCTCTCTCTCTCTCTCTCTCTCTCTCTCTCTCTCTCTCTCTCTCTCTCTCTCTCTCTCTCTCTCTCTCTCTCTCTCTCTCTCTTCTCTCACACACATGTACATACTCACACCCACACACATCCATATACTTACTCACACGTACTCACATAACACCCGAATATACACTCCCTCGCATACACTGCATGCATGCACACTTACACATACAAATATATACAATACATACACGAGCACACACACACAGACTCATCCATACACACATATGCACACGCACATGCATATAAACGCATATAAACACATGAACGCACACCTTAACACACGTACAGACATACACGCAGATACACACATGTACACACACATGTACACCCATCCAGACATGCACACACATACATCACACTTTCTCATGCACTCTCTTATTCACCCACGCTCTCTCTTTTACACACTCACTCGCTCTCACACTCACTCATTCGAGCACATACACGCATACCCACAAATTCTCTCTCACTCACGCTTCCTTACTCACTCATTTACTCGCTGACTCTCTAATTCACACTCACTCACTAACTTTCACACTCTATCACACAGACAGGCAGACACACAACACACCCACTCTCTCAGATTCACTCATTCTCTAACTAAATCTCTCACACATATGTCCACACACACACACTCACTTTTACACTCACTCAGGCACACGCGCATGTATACTCACTCACTCTCACTCATGTAAAATGATACTAGTAGGTGACTTATGGAGGCATATAGTCGGTATGAAGTAAGTATTGAAAGAGTTTTCGGTTGAATGTGTAGGGACTCATTGGTGTTTTCAGTTCTGGTGGAAGGCTATTCACAAGTGAGCACCAGAATATGCGAAACAAGTTTTGTATAAGTCCAATCTAGGCTTAGGAAGCTGTAATAAATTTAAGCGCTTACTGTTCATTGCATTAGATTGAATTAACGGTAGAAGATACTCTGGGGTATTTTCAGATATAATTTTATTCACTAATTTGGCTTTGTTAAAAAGGAAGCGCTTTTGAAGTTATAGAAGTCTGTATAATTTATTACTTTCAACATGCTTTATGCTAGAAACCAGACGTATAGCGCGGTTTTGAAGCGAACACAATCGTTTCATATTAGATTTAGGGCAACCATTCCAGACTGTGGAACAATAATCAAGAGGTGATTGGATATAGGATGCATAGAATATTTTTCGTGTGCTTTCATCCAAAAAGTGTTGAATTTTAGCAAGTTGGTAAACTTTTTGTGCTATTCTCTTGGTAAGGACGTGAACATGTGGGCTCCAGTTTAAATGTCTGTCAATTAAAAGACCTAATGTTTTATGTTCATTTACATTAATTATAGGTAACGTGTCCACGTGGAGCTCGAGCGGTGTCCCATTTATGGCTAGGGTCTGTAGTTTTTGTCTGGTCGTTATTAGCATGGATTTGGTTTTGTCGATGTTAATTAACATGCGATTTTCATTGCTCCATCTACTAAGGTTGTCAAGTTCGTTTTGTAAAGAGCTCTCTAAGTCACAAATGCTCTCTTGACTTGTGTAAATAGTACAGTCGTCCGCAAATAGGTCACACGAAGTATTGAGGTATAAAGGAAGATCGTTAATATACACTGCAAAAAGCAGCGGACCTAGTATTGAGCCCTGAGGCACCCCAAAATTAAGTTGTGTGGGTCTTGATAGACAGTTATTGAAGGACACTACTTGTTGTCTGTCAGATAAAAATGACGTAATTAGGTTCACCATGTTGGTGCTAGTCTTCATGTGTTTTAATTTTCTAATTAAAATATCATGATCTACCATATCAAAGGCTTTTTTAAAGTCTACAAATACTGCTCCACAAATGTTGCCATTGTTGATACAAAGATGCCAGTTATCGGTCATTTTTGTAAGGGCACTATGGCAAGAATATTTAGGTCGAAACCCAGATTGACTGTCAATTATTAGATCGTTGTTAATTAGATGATGTAGTGCTATTTTATGCATGTGTTTTTCTAATGGCTTTGATAGCGACGATAGTAAGGAAATAGGTCTATAATTACCCAAGACGCTAATATCAGTTGAGCCATTTTTAAGTAGAGGATACACTTTAGCAACTTTAAAGGCAGATGGAAAGTAGTTTTTGGACAGGCACTGGTTATATATGAACGTTAAGGACTCACTAATAATAGGTGCAGCACACCGAAGAATTCTATTACTGATACCATCTAGGCCTTCTGAACTTGTTGCTTTGAGATTCGAGAGATATTTATATACTTCTGCAACAGACATCAAGGGAATCTCAGTGGGAATATTTCTAGAGCACTTCCCTTCACAGAATGATGACAGTGAGCTTAAATTACAAGCTGAGTCTGGTATAGTGGACTTTAGATTCTCTATTTCTGATTGAAAGAAGCAACTGAAATCCTTGCATGTTATAGTGCTCGGTATTGCTGACTCTGAAGAGTGTTTCTTGTTGGTTAGCGAGTTAATAGCCTTCCATATATTTGCGTTATTTGATTTATCTACAATGAAATTTTTGAAATGATCTTTCTTTATCCTACGAATTTCATATTTAACTTTATTTCTTAGTCTGCGATAATTGATAAAATCTTTATTTTTGTGCGCTGTATCTCGTTCTCTCATGATTTCGAGAACTTCACGAGTCACCCATGGAGATTTATGTTGATTCTTCACTCGAACTTCTTTAACTGGCACATGTTTATCAAACACACTGTAGACTGTCTTTGTCCAGTAAGCTAGGCACCATCCGGATCAGGAAGTTGGTAAACATGTTCAAGGGCTGCATTTTTTAAGTCATCTAAAAATAAACTTTGGTTGAGAGCTTTTAGATTTCTAAATTTGATGATTAAATGTTTATTTTTAGGAGATTTGAACCCAGTTTTCGACCACGTACAACATATTGGGTAATGGTCACTAACTGCACTAACAGGAACAGAACATTCGATAATATTAACTGGACAAGTAACATATATATGATCAATTATAGTTGACGAGGTGCCTGTAACCCTTGTGGGACGGTTTATTAGTTGTTTCAAATCGTAAGATAGAATGATATCGTCCCATGTCTGGTTGGATTTAGTAATATCTATGTTAAAGTCACCTAATATCATGACTTCTCTACCTTCTGTAAACACTCTATCCATCATTGTAGTGAAACAGTCATACCAATTGTACCCAGCACACGGATTCCGATATAGGTATCCAATTAGAAACGGTTGCTGACTGGCTGGCTTCACCTCTAACCAAACACATTCTATCTCTACTGACTCGAGATCACTTCTACGGGAATAGTTGAGAGAATTGGAAATGTATACAGCAATACCTGTCCCTAATATTTGATTTGCGTCTCTTCGAATTACTTTAAACCCCTTAAGAGTGATTTCAGAGTCTGATATTTTGTCGTTGAGACGACTTTCTGTGATTCCAAACACATGGAATTGTTTGCACAGTATTACTGACAGCTCAGGTAATTTATTGAGCAAATGATAAATGTTGAGATGGGCTATACGTAGGCCATCTTTGTGAAGCCACTGATCGTGATTGGCGAACATTGCACGATGAAAGGATGATGTCGCTTGCGGTAGAAATTTTCAGAGTTTTTGAAACTTTATTTAGTAGTAGTTAAGACTATTAGATGGGGTAGGAAAATGTCTGTGCTGGAGTGACATCATGAAAGCTTGATGCAGGGCTGCAGGATTGTATTGCATTAGCTGTTGAAGTTGGCGGTTCCACTGATAGGAGTGTAGATTACCATCCAACGAGGGACCACTGCTGTGAGAGTTACTGGAAGTGCCTACATTAGAAGCATACATCGGGGGCACAGCAACATTGTTTAACGGTGTCCCCTTTGACATAATAGGGGGAGGCTGCTTTATTGTCAAGGGAGGAAACAAACCATCATAGTTAGCAACACTGGGATTGGAGCATGGGTTGCTATCCACGGCATTGTATTCCTGGGGTATAGGCAATGGTGGTGCAGGAAGAGAAGGAGCGTTTTCTGAACACTTAGAGGTGGCTGTCGCCGGGGGTGAAGTTCGGGTTACTCCTGTAACTGGTGCTGGTTGTTGTGCACGTTCGGGATATTTTATGTTCTTCGCTAGTATACTACTTCCTAGCTTGGATCCCTGTACTTCCTAGCTATTTGATCCCTGTATAGTTTTTTCTTAGGAGCCCCGGACGACGAAGTAAAGTACGGGGTGTTATTAATGAAACTAATGTCATTGTCTTTACAAAATTTATACATAGTTAGATTGGCAGCATCGGCAGTCCGATGCTGGAATCCATAACATGGTGGAATGATGGATGAAATGAACATAGATGAGTTAGGAAATTTATTTCATAACAGTACCTCCAGCGTAGATAGTTGTGAGGTGCTTATGATGTTATTATCCATTATGTCATTGACACCAATATGGACTGTCGCTTTTTTAATTCTCTCATTCACTTGGAATTTTCGCAGTGTAGCGGTAAGCCTATCAATGTCAGCGCCTGGTAGAGGGAAGATTGAAGTTGACTCGCTGTCAGAAGATGACATGCGATCACTATAGATTCCCTTTAGCAGGGAGTCTCCAATGATAACATGAGTTGCACTGTCATCAATTGTAAGGTCACGCTGCTGGTGTGTCCGCTTGGGCTGTTGTTGCCACTGACCACTGTGGTCTTTCTTGTGTTCTTGATTATTATAGCTTGCTTGTATTGGTTGTTGATGCCCAGTAGTGGTAACAATTGAACTTTGTGATTCCTGGTCTGCTGCTGGAGAGTCTACACTTAATGGCCTGGAACCTGTTGCTGATATGCACATCAATGGGGTAGATGGATGGTGTGCGTTCTACAGGTTTAGAAGTAGTTTTGTTGATTGTAGAAACTGTCTGTATGTCATTATGCGACGAACATCAGGGTGCTGACTGGAGAAGAATAGAAGAATAAATCATCCGCATTTAATCTGTGATGTAGTGTAACGTGATGTGACTGTCGAATAAGTGATGGTATATGTGATATGTGATTGTGTAGATTATACGTAGGAAACTTATAACAGTCTTTGTGTTCACTCTTGTTCGAGTTAACTGGAGTTCGAGTGGGTGAGGTGTATGACATATGATCGAGTAACCATGATATACTCATGTGCTGTGAGATGACCAGTGTGCTGACTGGAGAAGAATAGAAGAATAAATCATCCCCTGTTGGACACGAGAAGTGTTGCTACACAAGTATCGATAGTAGCACATACAGATAGTCCAGTCAGACCCTGGCAGATGTGTTATATAGGGATTCTACAAGATACCTGGTTGGTATAGGAATTCTACCATGAACCTATGTGGTAGAGGCATTCTGCAATGAAGACCTTAGTTTCGTTTTTACCATCTCCAAAATGAAATATATGTTTTCTTCACTGAAAAAGATACAGCTGATCCACATCTGTCAGATCGTACCTGGCTGTCAAATTTGTCATTCTTGGTCAACATCACATCGAACATGAATGAACTGAACTTGAAACTTCAGGGAAAGGATAACATTGTCTGTGATCTCTACAGAATCATCAAAGGATTTTGGAAAAAGCTGTAATTGTTTGAAGCACAATTAGAAAGAGAAAAATTTTCTAATTTTCATTGTTTTCAAATTGCCAAAGATGTCAGCCTTGATGTTCCTAAAACAATTATTCGTGACATGAAGAAACATTTTTGGAGAGATTTTCAGATCTTGACAGAATTAAGAGTGACATTATTCTGTTCCAGAGTCCGTCTGCTTGTAACCTTGATGATGTGCCATGTCATGGGGTGAGTTATATGGGTGATTACATCTGATGGTACCAGGGCGACAGATAGGTCACAAGCGTGATTGGCGATCCACTGGCGCTCTGGGCAATGGCTCGCGGGTATGATCCAGGAGAATCAGCCGACAGACATGAAGGCAAGCCCGGCAGGTCTGCTCCTCACTCCCAACACATCACAGAAAGGCAAGACATGCAAACATCAAACGACAACACCCTGAGGCGAGATGAACAGTGATGTGTAATGGCCGCTGGTGAGACGTCAGGTGACAGTAATGAGCATTCACGCCTCTCCAGTCTTTAGTCTTTCGAGGTTGTCTCATGCTCCTGTACCCCGCTCACAGATCACTTGTACCTGGCAGTAGTGTTGTATGAGGGTGTCCCCTATTGCCTGTGAGAGTGGTGTCAGAGCCAATTCAGATCGATGTAGCGGTATGCTGACCCGACATGAGCTCAGAGTATTGGCCTCAATAACAATTGCAGTCAGCACTTGTAGCAACTGGCCATAACTGAACATGAGGTGAAAGTGTAACTGTGGCCTAAGTCCATGCATGAAGTAGTGACGGTTGAGTGTTGTACGTGTAGAGAGATTACTGGGCGTCTAAACTAGATGAGCACTGGCGTTGTAATGTGCTCAAACTGCCGTTGCGTTGTTATCCTACGCAACTCTATGACATGGCACTTGTTTATTACCAGTGCCACATCGTGCTTATTTCTATTGCTATTCTATTTATACATGCTGATGCGTTTGCTCATCAGTTTTTCTCTACCAGTCTGTCATATGGCATATGACATGCCAGTTGAACTACAGTTGGAGCTCATTGATTTGCAAGCAAATGACTTGTTGAAAGAGAAGCACAGAGAAGGAAAACTTGTTGAATTTTACCGCTGATTACCTGATGTTGAGTTTCAGAAACTGAAGAAGTTGGTATGGCATCAGTGTTTGGAACAACTTATGTCTGTGAGCAAACATTTTTAAAAATGAAGTATGTGAAGTCAACACATCGATTGAGCTTGACTGATGAACATTTGGAAAGCAATTCTCTTGATTGGATGCAACAATTCCAAACCAAATCAAATTGATGATATCTTAAAAGCAAACCGTCAGTTTCACAAATCTCACTAACCTATTTTGCTGCTTAGTTTGTGAGATTCGGATATGTGCACACTATGTCTGGTGTAACTATCTTTTTGCTAACGTCACCTTCTTTGATAACGTTTTGTTAGTAAATAAATATGTTGGTTGTCTTTGTTTTTTTGTGCGTTGCACACCACTCACCGATGATTAACACAGAATGCTAAATTTAGTTTTTCGTCTTTTTTCCCCAGAGCTTTTGTTCTGGCTTGCAAGTATTGTACATAATGATTATGTTGCCCGTGCCCATCATTTTGTCAGTTATCCGGCCCACTGTGAAAAAAGTCTGGTGATCCCTGGCCTAGATCATACATCAACCTTGAAAAGCCGGTCTCTGTGGCTAAGAGCTTACGAACTTAGTGACAACTGGCAAGATCGAGGGGAACAGACCAAGAGGAAGACCGAGAGGAAAATACCTGGATGGCTTGGCCACATGGCATGGATGAGACAGGAACACTGAGCTGATCCACGACACTGGTGATCGAGTGAAATGGCGAGTCATGACCACCCACGCTTTCCGGCATGGCACATGATTGATTGATTGATACCCGGGTTCGAAACACAGCGGTGCTGATTTTTTCGAAAAAGGTATAGGAGCCAGTCGTTCAGAAAGCAATGGCAAACTACTGAACGTAAAATTTGCCCAGGAATCATGAACGGCGACAATGCTGGGGTTGACTGCTACGTCCTGTGAAGGATATGCAACTTAATTTTTTTTTGTTTTAGATCATACATGAACACATTAATCATTCTTCTTCTGCATCTTTCGTTCACTTGAAATTGATTGTCTATAGTTGCAGTGTGTGCCTGCTTGATTACACATCTGTTCATAATCAAAACCTATTAATGAGGATATTAATAATTTATTTTGGTGTTTTTCAGAAATACACTCTTCATCTCCACGGAGTCCTTACCACTCCATACAAGAGCATCCACAAAAGTGGACATATGACAGCATAGACATGAAGGTTGTGAAACAAGAACCATTGGATGTTCTGTGTGAGGACAGGAGTCACAGCTTCAGTAAAATGGTACACATAGCTGGGGTTAGCATCATTCAAGAAATGACAGAACACAGCAACTCAGAATCAAGAATGATTGAGAACAGTTGTAATTCATCAGTAAAACATGAAAATTGTTGTCAAATGTTGGAAAATGTGTCTTCTTTGATTGATACAAACAATCAACTATCTTTGGCTATTGAGAATTGTCAGCAGCAAAATAAGGAAACACAAGAAAAAGAAACACAGAGCTTTGCAAAGTCTCTTGATGACATTTTTGATTATGTCAATTTTAGCTCTCAAAGAACTCGCACAGGAGACGTGTCTGATGTTTCTAGTCCAAATATTTGTGTAGACAGATATAAGAGAACATATACTGAAGGGATGCCAAATGAATGGGATGGTCGTTTCATTCAAGATGATCATCTAGAGTGCCAAAAGAACATGACTCAAAAGAGAACACATACAGGAGAGAAACCTTTCAAGTGTAATGATTGTGGTGCTTCTTTTACTTTTGCGTGCTATCTGAAAATACATAAGAGAACACATACAGGAGAGAAACCTTACAAGTGTGATGATTGTGGTGCTTCTTTTACTTTTGCGTACAAACTGAAAATACATAAGAGAACACATACAGGAGAGAAACCTTACAAGTGTGATCATTGTAGAGCTTCTTTTGCTGTAGCTGGCAGTCTGAAGATACATAAGAGAATAATACATACAGGAGAGAAACCTTTCAAGTGTGATGATTGTGGTGCTTCTTTTACTTTTGCGTACCTACTGAAAATACATAAGAGAACACATACAGGAGAGAAACCTTACAAGTGTGATCATTGTAGAGCTTCTTTTGCTGTAGCTGGCAGTCTGAAGATACATAAGAGAATAATACATACAGGAGAGAAACCTTTCAAGTGTAATGATTGTGGTGCTTCTTTTACTTTTGCGTGCCTACTGAAAAGACATACAAAAACACATACAGGAGAGAAACCTTACAAGTGTGATGATTGTGGTGCTTCTTATGCTGTAGCTGGCAGTCTGAAGAGACATAAGAGAATACATAGAGGAGAAAAACTGTACATGTGTGATGTTTGTGGTGCTTCCTTTACTCAAGCTGGCAATCTGAAGAATCATAAGAGAACACATACAGGAGAAAAACCTTACATGTGTGATGTTTGTGGTGCTTCTTTTACTGAAGCTCAAAGCCTGAAGACTCACAAGAGAAAACATACAGGAGAAAAACCTTACAAGTGTGATGATTGTGGTGCTTCTTTTACTCAAGCTCAAAGCCTGAAGACTCACAAGAGAAGGCATGCAGGAGAAAAACCTTACAAGTGTGATGATTGTGGTGCTTCTTTTACTCAAGCTCAAAGCCTGAAGACTCACAAGAGAAGGCATACAGGAGAAAAACTGTACATGTGTGATGTTTGTGGTGCTTCTTTTACTTTTGTGTGCTATCTGAAAAGACATAAGCAAACACATACAGGAGAAAAACCTTACATGTGTGATGTTTGTGGTGCTTCTTTTACTGCTGCAGCCCACCTGAAGACTCACAAGAGACTACATACAGGAGAAAAACCTTACAAGTGTGATGATTGTGATGCTTCTTTTACTTACACTAGGGATCTGAAGAAACATAAGAGAACACATACAGGAGAAAAACCTTACAAGTGTGATAATTGTGGTGCTTCTTTTACTGACATTAGCCAGCTGAAGACTCACAAGAGAACACATACAGGAGAAAAACCTTTCAAGTGTGATGATTGTGGTGCTTCTTTTACTTACGCTAGCGATCTGAAGAGACATATGAGAACACACACAGGAGATAAACCTTACAAGTGTGATGATTGTGGTGCTTCTTTTACTCAAACTTGTAATCTGAAGAAACATTCGAGACTGCATCATCATCATGTGCCCTGCCAACTACCATAGGTGTTTATGTATCTCCTCAGATCTTGCTCCCTATTCAGGATCAACTCTGCTGATAATATTTCTCAATGTCCCATACAGTCCATCCAGCATCATCTCTCTCAGTCTGCCCATGTCTCTTTTCCCACTGATCTTTTCAGTCATCACAATACTTTCCCACGCTTCTCGTCTCATCACAATACTAAGGAACGCTATTGTCTCTTTCTGATAGTTGTATATAATGTTCTACTTTCATTAGCCTCTTCCAGGCAATCATTGTTAAGTTACTCTGACAATCCAAGCTATTCACAACAACCATCTCAGGAATCACATCTTTGCTATTTCCAACTAAATGAAAGGCATTTTATTGAATCCAACCAAGATTTTACTTAGATTCTAAAGCCAGCAACCCTGAGGAATTGGATGCACAAGTGAAGAAAGAAATTCAGTCACTTTTAGATAGTAAATTCATCAGTGAGGCAACTGCACAGTTAGTCATTCCACTGGGCTCATAAACCCCACCCAACTTTATGGCCTTCCTAAATTGCACAGGCCTGGGGTACCACTGATACCGGTTTAATCTATGCTCAACTCTGTCCAACACAGAATGTTGAAAAGGCTTGTAGAAACAGCTAAACCAGTGCGAAAATCGGTCAACCTCTAAATATTAACAGATTAATTTAAACTGGTCAAACTACTGGATACTATCGATCTTAAACTAAAGCACGTGGTGTCAATGAATATTGCCTCTATTTTCGCCGATATTCCCATTGAAGAAACTACCGACATACAAGTTCAAGAAATTACTACTGCTATGCACATCTGATATTTATTTCATGTTTCTTTTAAAACTCGTACCACTAAATTGACAGATTGGCCATGAGGAATCTCTAGGTCTCATTCTAGCAGTCTTTGTGGTGCACTCAAAAACAAAGAGCCTCAAATATTAAAGACCTAGGTCCACACTGCTGGTATGTGGATGATATATTATTCATCCCAGAGACCATACAACAGGCTGAATCATTCCACTCCATCATGAACCAAACCCACAAGAACATGTCTTTGTCTGTTGACCACAAACACAATGACACCTTATCATTCTTATAAATACTAATTCAACATTGACAGGATGGCACCATCCAAAGATCTGTCTATTGAAAGGGAATATGGACGGGCCAGTACCTGAATTTAAATAGCTTTGCACCTATTCAGTATAACTTGGCCTGGTACAGACCCTGTTTAATGGAGCTAGAATGATTTGCTATGATCACACACATAAGGAGACCAGAAACTCTTAATCATAATCTACAATCTAATGTATATTCAGCTATCTTAATAAGCATCAGTACCAGCCACACAAACCTACTCCCACAGAATTATCAGTCCCCAGACTTCAAGTGTTTTTTTCAACTAACCTTTCATGGGGACACTAATGAAACAAATACATTATACAACGTAAAGCAAACATTCACCTGGAAACTACTCCCATCTGTGAAAGAACTATTGTCTCTGTACACCAAATCTAACTGCATTTATCATTTCCACTGTGAGTGCCAAGCAACTTACATAGGCAGAATGGAAAGATAATTAGCAAATCATGTAACTAAACATATACCAGTACGGGTGGAAAACATTTAATCAGTCACCAGGAATCCCTGTGCAGTCGACAGGTCATAACATTCTTAGCTTGTCGATTTTGAGACATTTGTTTAATAAACATCATAAAGTTAAAAACGAGAAGACATCTTGTATATTGTATTTGATGAATAATAAATGATTGCTTAAATACATCAAAGCATTAGTAATTAGATGGTTCAAGCCAGTTTTATGAAAACATAAAGACTTCATTTTAAATTTGCTATTACCATGGGGAAAACTCATGCTCCACATTCAAACAATATCAGTGACTACGTATTTTAAGAATTTCAGCCCTAGTATAATTCATTTATTCACTTCATATGATATATAACTCTGCAGTATGCACCTGACGAGATGCAGCAAAATTTGCCAGGCAATAAGTTTGACAACATATTGTTTGTGGCTTCTGTGTTGAAACTTTAGAAATATATTAATTTTGATTTATGTTTAATTCAAACTTACGCTCTAAAATACTTCAAAATTATAACTGTGTGCTTTACCAAATCAACCATATCAGCCATTGAATGTCAGTTGGTCTAACAATGTGGGGCTAGCACCATATACCCAGTACACCACATGGTGTGAGGGATGGTCCTTAAGTTTACTTTCAAGGATGTGGTTGCCATGTAGCGTCGGAGGCATGAGATGATAATGTAGAATAAGATAAAGAAAGTGTGGCGCAGAGTACTAAAAGAGTTAATGGAATAGCGACATAATACGGAAGTTACTATATGAAGTCACGGCTTACTACATCATAAAAAGGTAGTTAGGTTTGTGGCTGACAACAAGGAGGCGGCATCATAAATCTTCCAAAAGATGGCACTGGTAGCAGAGAACCACTAGTTAGGAAAGATATATGATCAAGGCATACTCCAAAATCAGGACTGACGATTGGCCATGACTATTTAAATCAGAACTTGAAGAAATAGGTCACGCCAGCTGTGTACTTCCGGTGTTTTTGGAATTAATTTAGAAATTAGCAGACTATGTAAGAATTCTCACAAAGAATTGACGCTTTACACAAACTTTGTGAATTTGAAATTTACATATACAAATCGTATGAAAGGACTTTTGATGTGTAATCTGAGAATCACAATTTGATTAACTTGTTCTCAATAGTACCATTCGGTTCACTATTGATAAGAAGCATCAAACTATGACGCTTAGAACGTGAATTACCAATGTAATATATTTTCTTTGAAAGATTGTTAAAATTATCGCCCATAGAATTTTCTGTTGTTTCACCAGTACATCCAAGGGAAACAATTTGAATTATTGGTAATGTGTAACAGGTATAGAAAACCTTCCTCATGTTGCCAGAATGGCGACACATCAGGATGACATCAACTATGCGTGGAATATAATTACTTAAGTTGTAGACCGGCATTAGACTATCTGACCAGATTGGGTTGGGGTCAAATGTTGGGATCATCTTATGAGGAAGATTGACCCGCGGCCTGACATGTATCTTTGCCTAATTTTTTTTTTATTTGTCGTGAGGTGGTTGCGTGGCTTAAGAGATAGCATAAATCGCTGATAGCTACCGGACTACCTGTGTCTATTTACAACCTATGTAAAAATCTAACTAGTGGATTGTACTTGATTGGTGTTTCTTAATAGCATCATTGACGAGTGTGTGTATATATCCTACTATTATCCATAATATGTCAGTATAAACCAAAGTGTCACGTCAGATGACAAACAATGTGTCAATTCTGACAGGTTGAATAAATAAACCCAAATGTATATAGCCAACATGAAAGGATACTCCTTTCATTAGAGAGGGGGTGGGAGAATGTCATAATCTCCCCAGCAGATATGCCGCGCCTTAATCATCGACACCTGGCAATTGCGGCTGTGTACGCCTGCCTGCAGGTACATCTGTGAGCGATACTAACCACGCAGCGACAGGATAGCCAGTTGTGACACGCGTGGCACACGGAGTCCACGCAGGGAGACAACCTGACGAAGGAGAACTCACGGCGGGGAGAAGGCAGAAGGCATCGGACGGTAGTACTGGACGGACGTGGATGGAATGTGTGATCGTATTACTTGTGTGAGTGGACGCTAAGAGAGAGAACTCCTGTTTGGGTATAGTAGACTGTGCGCCTGAGTCGTAGATTGTGAGTGAAGTATTATTGCATTGAATGTATATATTGATTGTATTTATTGTATAATGGCATCGATATTGTGATTGCATGATGCCTGTAACATTGGTGGCGAATGAGAAGTGCGAATAAAGTGTGTATCATTGTATTCACCATGTGTCACGTATAGTCATTCTGTGACAGTGTTTGTATCACATCTGTTGTTACGAGCCTGTGTGATTAAGTTGCAAGATCCTGACAGGTGTGAACGTGGGTGCATCGTCCAGCTTAGAACCATTTAGGGAAAGGTGTGAACGTGGGTGCATCGTCCATCTTTAGACCAGTTGTAAAATAGGTGTGAACGTGAGTGTAAGCGTAAAGTTTTGTAAAGAAGTGACATGGAAAATGAGTGTTGAACTGACGGCATACGACTAACAAATATACTTGACAGCATACAAACCTACAAAACTTAGCTGGCAACGCACACACCACACAAACATACACATTCTAATTTTTTTCCCTCCCAAAAGCAACAGGTTTTTGTGTCACCTTAAAGTGTTATCAACCAAAGATAAATTTTTCTGGCGGTAAATATCAAGCAGCCATTCTCTGTTGCAGTGTTCCAACATACTCCAGAGCTCCAAATTCACTTAAGTATTCTTTTTTTTTTTTAAATACATACTTTTGTGTGAATTCAGGCATTTGCTGTAGTTGTGATTTATTGTAAAATTATATTGTATCTACTAACACCGGTTAATTATTTTTTCTGTACATTGGATAAAAGTAAAGTAATTTATCATGTCTACATTGGACAATTTCATCGAGTCTGGTTTAAAATTAATATTGACTGGTGAAGAGTTAACAAAATGGAGTGAGACAAAATACGCAGAGTATATCCTATTACAGGAGAAAGCCCAAGAACGGGAAGACATAAAAGAGAGCTGAAAAAGGCAGAATTAGAGGCTAGAAAGGCAGAAACAGATGCCGAACGAACGAACAAACAAACTTTATTTTCAAAGGGTTAAGAATTGGGCACGCAGGCCCGTCTAACATTCTGCCCTTCTATCACTCTCTTTCATACATTATTTCATTCACACATCATTCAAGGCTAACAGAGAACAGCAACAATATAAAAGATATGCATTATAAAGGCATGGGCAAATGCGAACATCAAAACTACACGACTCAGTAATATTAGATAATGATCTGACACTTGTTATTAGCCATGTGGAATATACTGGCCTGCCAAAAGAGGAATGGCTATTATACTAGGGTTTTGTTATTATTATTATTATCTCAATTATTAAGATGGGAGGTAATACGTACTGAGATAGTGTTCAAATAATTTGTGATTATATGAATAGGGATTGGTGATGTCTTTGATTTCTTGTGGAAGATTGTTCCACAGTGGAGCTGCGGAGTCTGGCACATAGTAAGAGGGAAGAACTTGAAATGCAGCTAAAAATTAAACAGCTGGAAGCTGAACCTCATCATCTAAGGAATCTAAGAATTTAGAAAGGCAAGAAAATCAATACAAAAAGTACCAAGGGATCGTCAAAAATTTCACTACGGGCGACTGCATTGCAGCCTTCACCCAAAATTTCGAAACAATAATGGAGCATTATCAGATCCCAGAGACTGAATGGAATATTATTTATATGAGAAGTCTTTCAGGGGAACCTCTCAAAGTGATAGAGACCATTCCCAAAGATCTCAGAAAAGACTATCAGTACATAAAGACCAAAATTATGTCACACTTCCTGTTAGATGAAGCAGGCTACAGAGAACAGTTTAGTAAACTAGCTCCAAAACCTACACAAACGTTCTCTGACTACATTTCAGTAGTACAGGATGTGTTCAGTAAATGGTTGTCATCAGCCAAAGTAAGTAACAACTTTGAGAAATTGAAAGATTTGATTCTTAGAGATAAAATCATTTCATCTCTACCACCATTTTCTAAATTTCTGCAAGAATTTGAGTGCAAGAGTGTGCAACAAATTAAAAAACGGGTTTCGGCTTATTTCACGGCCAACAAAAATTGTTTTACTAGTATATTGACTGACACACAGTTTGTAGCAGCCGCTACATTTGAGAGAACAACGTCAGGTGCCTATAATAAACAGAAACCCTTTAGGCAATCTGTAAGTAATAACTACCAATGCAGATATTGCAATCTTCCACATAATGAAAGTGATATGTGTGATAAACACCCAGGGTACCTCACATACTTGCAAAACTATATAGATAAGCAAGATAAGGATAGAAAGAGCTACAAACGCTTAACCAAATGCTTCCTTTGTAAAGCATATGGCCACTGGCGTCACGGCTGTAAAGGTAAACAAATGACCAGAAAGGCTAATGCAGCCATGTTCGATAGCTCTTCCTCTGATGAGGAACAAGTAGAAGATCAGCCAGTTAATTTTGCAGGGGCCATAGATGTTTTCCATCTTGAAAAGTGTACCACCTGCAATCGTTTTCACAAGGATGGCTTACTAACATGCGGCCATTCAATACCTATTGCCAATGAAGAAGCTAACTTGGTGATAGATTCGAAAGGTAAACTTAACATCCACCAAGGTTTTGTAAATGGCAGAGCAGCCACAGTTTTACGTGATAGCGGGTGTACTCTTATTGGTTTGAAGAAAGACTTTATCTTACCTGCAGACTATACAGGCAAACATATTACATGCAGAACTTTCTCAGGTAACATCGAGAAATACCCACTTGCATGGGCATATATTGACACCTGTAGCATAATTGCTAACTACCATTATTCAGTTTACAAGACTACACGCAAAAGAAAGGACAAAATATATAACAAATTGACTACAGGAGCAAACTGAAACCAGAACGGCTAAATTAACATCACATCAAACTGAAACTTGAACAATTGACAGAAGATGACGTCAATTCTAAGAAATATTTCATCAGCCCAAGCTCAGGAGACCATTGGACACAACAGACATGTGACACCGCTTCCGTGCGAAACGCCTGTTTAGCATATGTTAAGTAGCGCACTCTTCCTAAAACATGCCTGATGAACAGACGTGGAAGCAAGTGTGACCGTTTTTCAAATGGGGAAGGCAGAATGTCTGAATCCCAGGTGAGCTTGTTAGTTCTTAGATTGAACTGATGACCAGATGTATCAAAGGCCCAGGAATGGTATTCAGTGTTTGTAATGTCAATTGAAATATATTATTATAAATTAAAACCTCTGAAGTGAAAAATGTTTGACTGTTCCATTCTTACGACGCAGAGCCGATTCCCGGGCAAACTGACAATCTAATACTCTTTTCGAATACTGCAATCTCTGATATTCTTAAAGATAATTATTAACTTTAAGAAGTGCATAATAATACTACATTCTATTCTAGACAACTGTACGAAGTGATGATTCTAAAGCAATCTTGTGCATTTCAGCAGAAACACTTAAAAATGCTATCACTATCTACAGCTAAAATGACAGTTCGTGTACTGGAACAAGTGCCTTGTTCTAAAACAGACTTATCTATGCCTATTTACAATCTGGAAGGCTGAAAGAGAAATCAATCTTTCCTTTCTGCTTCATCTATTGAATAAATAGGGGTTGATGGAATAAATATTTATATTTGTGTCAAATTTTAATTGGATAAGGTCACACATGAACTGCATTACATGAGAAAGTTGTGCTGCGCAGAATGACCACCAGAAGTTGACGTAACTCATTACTCAACACAACTTAACAAACACAACCACCCACAACTCAACACTCAACACCACAACAACAACAGATAATGGGAGAGGAGTTATACACAGAAGAAGAAGAAGTTGGTTAATTGGGAAAACACAGAGAATTATTTATACACACTATAGAAATGTTATAAATGTATGTCATTTATTTACATGCATCTTGACACTTCCTCACTCTTGTCACTGTCTTACTGTACACGTCTCACTGACCCCAGGTCCCAGGAGAACTTACATACAGCAGGAACCAACTGAGACAAGGCGTACACAGTGTGATAAACTCTGACCACCCCAAATTAACCCAACACTAGATTAGAGAAAAGAAGGGAGGTGGGGGAACTAGTTCCTACTTCAGGAATTTAGGTTTCTTTTACCTACTTCTAGATTATTGTATTGGGAAGATTGTATATGTTTATGTGAATCTTACACAGTGAAATCTTGGTGGCAACCCACAACCAACCAGCTGGCAACCAACTGACCAACCAACCAAACCAGATCCCAGAGAGAGAAAGAGATGACCCACACTTGAGATGGAATAAGACTTGGTCATGGGCAGAACTGGAGTGGATCCATCAGTCAATGGACCCAGGCTTATCCAAATCTCCCATCACAAGGGTACCTTTCTTTTAGGAACACACAACACTCAGTTTCAGGAACTGATACATAATTGTTGATTTCACTATCACCACACTTAACATGTACAACATTCAATTGTTTACCATGTTTTCACACTTGTTGACATCACATATATTGATGCTTATTTGTTGATGGTTTGTAAAAGTGGTCCTATATGCATGTTTCTAATTTATCTTGTGTACACCACAATGGAAATGTACATGACAGGCCAGAAGACACAGACCCATTCAATAAATAATAAAATGTAACTGATCTTATGTTTCTTTGTCAGTTCAACCTATCTGTGATTCTCCATCTGATGTGTGTACACTAAGTTATCAAGATCTATTGTGATTGGTTATGTGTTTAATTGTTTAAAAACAAATTAACTCATGAAGGAATATGTAATTGGGAGAGACTCAAGGTCTATCAACTGCTCAACATCCATGCTTTCTTAAAATAAATCAGGCTGAGAGAATTCTCCAGACTTTCCTCAGATTTGATAAACAAAAGGGGGGCCCCAGAGCTATAAGAATCCTTGGAGAAGGGGCAGAATCCCAGTTAGTATTTATTATTCTCACCGGGGCCACAATCTACATCTCCTAGACAAAATTAAATAAGACGAGGCCAGCAGATAACTCAAGGTTCATATTCTGGGGTTATTGAAGACAGAAGAGGATGTGGCCCAACTTCTTTGATTAGAAATGGGGCATGCACCACAGTGATTTCCCACTCCCTTCAAAAATATATGACAACACCCCATTCCTCACAGGAAAGGTTAAATGCGCAGCATTATCTAACCCATGTTGTGATATAATCGTGGGTAACCTTCCTGAAGTAAATGATATGCCACATGACGGTGTAACATCTTCTGTTGAATGTATTGTTGATAATTTAACACCTGCTGAATGTATCGTTGACAATGTAATATCACCTTCGGATGAATGTATGTTTGCTAATGTAGGAACATCATCTAATGATTGCATGGTTTCAAATGTAACAACTTCATGTCAAAATTCTGTTTCAAACGCAGTAACTAGATCTGCTGCAAAAGTGCAAGATCAAATTAACCAAACTGAGGCTTTAGAAATGTTAAGCCCAGTTACTATACCTCTCAATACCATGAGAGAAAATTTTATAAAAGCCCAAAAGACTGACGTATCGTTGCACATATATTTTAATTTCTTGGCCAAAAGCCAAGAATAACAAAGAATGCTAGATGGCACTTTGATCTCAAAGGTGGTATCCTCACATGGTATTACACGAAAGATACCAACACCACTGAGCAAACGGTGTTACCAACAGAACACCGCAGAAAAGCATTGCAACTAGCACATGACATACCCTTTGCAGGGCATATGGGTTATTCGAAAACAATATCTAGATTACTAACCCAGTTCTACTGGCCTAGATTCTGCACTGACACCAAACAATATTGCAGAATGTGTGACATCTGTCAGAAGCTTGTGAAAAAGGGTAAACACCCGCAAGCAGAACTACAGATAACAGATCTAGCAAGTAGACCTTTCGAAAAAATCTCGGTAGATATCGTAGGTCCTTTAAACCATATTACATCAAGAGGTAATAAGTACATTCTAACTATAATTGATCTATGTAGTCGATGGCCTGAGGCAATTCCACTCAAAAATATAACATCTAAGGATGTAATGGAAGTTTTCTTCCATATTTTTTCAAGGATAGGATTCCCTGATACTATTCTCTCAGATAGGGGACGTCAGTTTATTGCTGCAGCCACTCAAGCCTTTACTAAAATGTTAGGAGTAAAGCAGTGCTTTAATAGCCCATATGTCACCGTCCTAGATCTCTAGGGGATTGAAACTCGGGCTCATACAGGCAACAAACTCCGTTCAGATACAATCTAGCATCATTTATTTACATGTATATTACAGTACGCTGGCGAAGCGAGTTTTCACAAGCCAGCAATCAGCATGTTGCGTATCACAGGAGTTTACAATGAACATGATTAACACAATAACTCTAGCAGCTATCTAAACATATGTATAAGACCCCTAAATACAATTGGGTCTACTATCAAGTCTACTTAAGGTAAGTCCTGTTGCTTCCTCGATGTCCAGTCCGTGTTTGTCCTTCCACACGTGTCGCAATCCGACACGGGTGGTAACTCTCTCTGAGTTTCTCGTGGACCCCGCAATCGGCGGGCCCCATCAGTGTCCACGTGGCTGTGGACACACTGACCGGTCCTTCGAGAAGGCTCTGGATTATTCGAGCCCTCGAGTGACTCGGTTCTATCCCTTCGCCAGTATCTCTTACTTTATGTTGGTACCGCCCTTAATGTGAGGCTGTGACAGGAGTCCCCCTCCCCCCCCCCTGCTTTGATGGGTTCGTATATGGTAATTAGTTCTGTACTAATTCTGTCACAGGATCACATAAAGTCGGTGTTTGTAGTTTGGTGGATAGTAACTTGGCAACTTACATATCTGCATCACCAACTCATGTATTCTCCCATACACCACTTTAAGATGATTGCTGAAGAGGTTTCTCTCTTCTATGTTCTTAAACATGCTTATCTGACCGAAGTTCCGTGACGTTTCCCAGTTGTTTTTACAACCGCGTCCTTCTCAAGTATCCATATGATACCAAGATATTAAAACTCTGTGTAAGAGAGTTCTAACAAGACAAATGTCTTGGCTACACCTGCAAATCTCGTCTTGTGTGTGTATTTCAATACATTTTTACTTCCGTATGTTGTATAATGCTGAATATGTAGTTATGCTGTTGTTTTATCACATCTGACTACGTGTTCATGTTGGCTTGTTCGTGTATTGACTGCTATGTTGCTGTTTCTAATAAAGTGACTGTATTTTAATTGTTAGTGTTCAGTTTTGAGTTTGTATAAAGTGTGTGCTCACTGTGTGGTTTATCTCGAAGCGTCACGAGTTGTGATATCCTTTGTCATGAATTACCCCAATGTGTGTAATGCATGATCGGGCATTCCAAGCAGTGGCGCTTAGATGTAGTGTATTAAATACTAAACTTAACAATTAGACAGGTAATACATTTTACATGAAAGACGCAGACAAATTAAAATAAATATGTTTTGCGTACAATTTGTCCGCTCAGTATATCGCTCTCTCATTTAATTCATTCACTCTGTCATCCATACATCTTTCATACAAAATAGTATTTTGTTAAAATATATAGATCAAGTTGAGGTAAGTCTTATTGCCCTTAGAAAAATGGATTAGGCGATATGTTCCCTTTAAGGTAACAAGTACTTTTTGTACGTGTAATCAAAAAATGGTTTATAACTTATATAGAAAAAAAATTGTATAGGAAAAATATTTCACCTATGAGTGGAAATACTTGTACTATTATGGTAGAAAATATACAAGTTATAGGCTGACATATTTTATATACATAATTAAATACAAGTGTAATATATATTACCTAATCAATAACTAACTAATTCCAACGACGATGTGTGTGTTGTCCTCCTGTTGTCCGTATGTCGTGCCATCAATGTTAACAGTTAATATAGCTGGCACTTGCATGTTGTAATCGAAGTAGTTCTATTCCGGCTGTTTGCGAAGTTTCTTAGCACTAGCGAGTATGCAGTGTTCTTAATCTTTACAGATGACTGTCAGTTCACTGGTTGAAATCATTACACAGATCTTATATATATCGCTCGGATTGTTTTTAACACCTTGGCAATTGGTAAAATAGGGTTCTCAAAGTGTCATGTTCGTGGGTGTTATACGTAACTTATTCACTTGGGCGTTGTTACTTCTGAATGAAAATTCTCTAGTAGGTGTAGAGGTACACTGTTCTATGCAACAGACTAAAATATCACAGCTTCTTATATGGCGAATAATTAATGTGCCTAGTGTTCGTCTGCTGGTGCATTAGTTTGCCGTGATAAAAAGTCAGCAATAATGTTATCAGTGCCCTTAATATGGCGGATTTCAAAGTCGAAATCTTGAAGGAGAAGACACCATCTTTCCAAACGATGGTTCTTTGGAACACCTTGCTTAAGTACCAGCAGCGGCGAATTATCGGTTAAAACAACAAAATGCGAACCTAAGAGGAACTTAGATAATCGACTCATACAAAAAAGTAGACTTAATGCCTCCAGCTCAACTGTGGAGAATTGGATCTCTGCCTTTTTCAGCTTGCGGCTGACGTAGAGTATCGGATGTCTCAAGCCCTGATATTCTCGCATCAGGCATCCTCCAATTGCGATAGCACTCGAATCTGTGGTCAGAATAAAAGGTATATCTATGTTTGGTAATCTTAATACTGGTGGGTTAGAGAAAATGGATTTCAATTTGCACATTGCATCCTCTAAGCGGATACTCTTACAAAATTTTTCTGGATAATCTTTTGTCAACAGATTAGAAAAAAACTGATGTGAGTTCTGCCCAGTTTGGTATAAACTTGGCATAATAGTTTATGAGACCTAATAGGCTTCTAACCTGTTTCTTTGTAGTTGGAACTTCTAGGTTGAGAATTTTTGATACTATTTTATCATCTGTCAATAGTTTGCCTTCGGAAATCCTATGACCTAGGAAGTCTATTTGTTTATAGCCTATTTCAACCTTGGAAGGTTTGATAGTAAGTCCAAAAAGAAAGATTTGGTTAAAGACTTGTTGGAGTGTAAGTAAGTGAGAAGTCATGTTTGAAGAATGGATACATATATCATCAATATAAGATTGCACGTCCTTGATGCCGTGCAATAGAAGTCTGGTTAACCTGACAAATGTGGCGGAAGCGTTCTTGAGACCAAACGGAAGATATCTCCATTCTTACAGCCCAAGGGGTGTAGCGAATGCTGTTATATGCCTTGAAGAGGGTTCTAGTGGCACTTGCCAGTAACCTTTAGCTAAATCAAGCTTAGAAAATAAGGATGATTGAGACATATTCAAGATGAGGTCTTCACAGCTGTTCATTGGCTCAGCATCTGTCGTGGTTATGGTATTTAATTTTCTATAGTCTATGCACAAACGAATGGTTTGGTCCTTCTTTTTAACCAGGACAATTGGCGAAGAATACTGGGACACAGATTTCTGTATTATTCTATTTTTCTCTAAGTCCAAAATTTCTTTATCTAAATTTGCTCTATAATGCAAAGGAATCGAATATGGTCTACATTTGATCGGTGTCAGATCCGTCAACACAATTGAATGTGTTATTTTGTCAGTCCGTCCAGGTTTGTTTGAGAAGATAGTTCTATAGTCGTTCAGAAGAGACAAAATGTCTTGTCGCTGCTGTTGTGTCAAAGTGTCAGAGATTTGTATGTCCTTCATAGTGCTGTCGTCGTTCATAATTGGTACTGGAATTTCTGTATTGTCTACGTCCGTCTGATTTATTACTGATGCTACTGTTTGTAAATTGTCTTCAATGTCATTGTCGTCGTCGTCGAGACTAATAGTTGTCAATGTGTCGTTAACTTTGTCGTACTTGTCGTTATCCCATATTGTCAGTCCTGTGAATATGTTTTCGTCGTCTTCGTTGTCACAAGAATGAGTCGTTAACGATGCTTCGTTTGTCGGGGTGTCATTCAGTTGGGTAATTGTCGTTTCGTTTCTGTTGTCATTCTTGTCCGTCTGGTTATTGTCATCTGTTATCTGCGTCTGCTTGTTCGTGTCACTGTCATTTCTAGAATAGTATGGTTTTAACATATTTACATGGAATATTTTCAACTTTCCATTCAAAGAAATTTCGTAGTCAACTTCCGAAATCCTTCTCACAACTTTAAATGGTCCCTGCCAAGAGGTTGATAGTAAATCTCTCTTGTCAGGTAGTAATAGTAAAATATCTTGATTTGGTTGTAATACAATCGTTCTTGCCCCTTTGTTGGCGTACTGCCTGTACCTAAAACCGTTCTCCTGTAATGATGTTCTGGCCAGTATACAGGACCTAATGATTTTGTCTCTGGTATCAGTGACCAAATCATAGGTGGAAATTGGTAATTGGGTGTTTACGGGTTGTGATATTATATCTTTGTAAATAGTGAGAGGTCCTCTTGGGTTCGCTCCATATATCAATTCAAACGGAGAGAACCCTGTACTTGATTGTGGGACTTCTCTGTATGCGAACAGCACCGTTGGGAGAAGTATATCCCAATCGGCTGGATTTTCAGCTGTCACTTTGGATAACATATGTTTTAGGTCCCCATTTAATTTTTCGCAAATTCTGTTCGCGGACGGTCGATAGGGACTTGTAAAACATTGTTTTATCCCTAGTAACTTAGTTACCGATTGGGTGGCATTAGATATAAATTGCGTTCCTCTGTCTGATATTATCTTCTCCAGAAAGCCAAAACGGGAGAATATCTGTAATAATACGTCCGTCACATCCTTAGAGGAGATAGATTTTAATGGAATCATTTCTGCCCACCTTGAACATAAATCAACAAGTGTAAAAATATATCTATTTCCTTTGTTTGAGATGTGATTCAAAGGACCTACTAAATCAACCGCCACGATTTGAAATGGTCACGAGGCAGTTGTGGTTGATTGAATTTCAGCCGTAGGGTTTTTCCCCTTTTTTATTAGTTTCTGACAGGTATCACATGATTTACAGTGGGTTTTTATGTCACGGCAAAATTTAGGCCAATAAAATTGGCTCAGGACTCTGGCCCTGGTTTTTTCGTAACCCATATGACCCCCAAAAGGTGAGTCATGGGCTATATGTAGCACTTTCTCACGATGTGACTGAGGTAGAACCACTTGCTGTGTCGTGGTTTGATCTCTGGTATATAATCTTGTTAGAACATTGTTATTCAGTCTAAATGTCCAAGAAGCGTTTTTAGTTAATTTTGGCTTTAATCCTACTAGCCGAAAATATTGTGAAAGAGTTGGATCTGCTTTTTGTTCTTCTATCAACTCGGTGGTGGTAATATTAGGTGAAATGATTTGTAGTGCTTCTTGAAGTTGGTCAGTGTGGGTTTTGTGTGTCGTTTGTCTTGTTACTATGTTAGTGTATTGTGTGTGTAGTCTTTGTCGTTAACTAATGTTCTCTTAATTCCACAAAGAGTCGCTCCGGAATCTCGTATTAATGTACATTGTTTGTTGTTAACAAAACCTGTTGAATAATTTAACTTGCCTGTTGGTGTTAAGGCTGCGTTGGCCATTTCGTTAGAAACTGGGATTGTGTGGCCACATAACAAAGTTGTATCAAGCTGAAATTTTCTACAGGTGTTACATTTGTTATCAGTGATGGTATTAATGATGTCTACTGCATTACCTGACTCACTCGCACTTTCATTCTGGATGTCACATTCGTTCTGTTGTTCAATTTCTTCATCTGAGGATGTGTCTATTAATGCGGCATTGGCCTGCTTCATCATCTTTCTCCCATCACAAAGTTTTGAATAATGGCCATAGCTCGAGCGAAAAAAACATTTAACCGCTCTCTGATATGCGTTCCTTTTGTTCTTTTGTTTTTCCACTACCATTTGGAGATGATGTGGATAATTTGGTGATTTGTCGCACATCGCATACTGTTCGTGCGTCAGATGACAATACTGGCACATGACTGGTTTTGTGAACTTAGAGCGTTGTTTGAACCTATTTTCATTTGGTTTCGAATATTTTGTGTTTGTAACCGCTGCTGTTTCATTTTGGGTCATGTTTAGCTGAAAAATATCGCGGTTCGCTGTAAAATATGCGTTCCCCTTGGTTTCTATTTCTTGGATAGTTTTACAATCCATTTGTCTCAAAAATTTAGAAAAAGGTGTTGGAATTGTAGTAATAATCTTATCAATTACAATTAGTTCTTTCAGTTTATCATGATTGTTATTTGTTTTTGCTGAGGTTATCCATTTTGTACAAATATCCTGCACTGTAGACACGTAGTCAATGAAAGTTTGATTAGGTAGAGGGGCTAATTTTGAGAACTGAAGTTGATAGCCTGCTGTATCTAGTGAGAAATGTTGGAGTATTCTTTGCTTTAAATAATCATCTTTCCTCATATCTTGTGGAACTGTCTCTATCACTTTTAAGGGCTCTAATGCTAAATTTCTCATCAGAATAAATGACCAGTCGACTTTTGCGACCTTATGGTAAGTCATCAAACACTCGAAGTTTTCTAAGTATGCGCTTATAGAATCTCCTGAACAAAACGCTTTGACAAGGCCTTTATATTTGTTGTATTTTTGTTCATCTTCTTTACTTCTAATTTTGTTCACTGACATTTCTAAGTTGGAGTCAATTTCCATTTGTTTTAGTTTTATCTGTGTCTCTGCATTTAATTGGGCTTGCTTGGTCGCGGCCTCAAGCTCCATTTTCTTCTCTTCCATTTGCATCTGCATCTTTTTCTCTTCTCTTTCTGCTTGTATCTTTTTCTCTTCTCTTTCTGCTTGTATCTTTTTCTCTTCTCTTTCTGTTGCTCTTTCTTCTCGTGCAATATTTTCTGAATGTGTCTTTTGTGCCCATTCTGAAAGTTTTTCCTCTTTATATCCTAACCTAATACCTAATTCAATGCACTGTTCTAATGTTGACATCTTGTAATTTAGTTATTATTTACTTTCTTGAAATTAAATCCCTTTGAAATTAGTTAGGGTGTACAAAAGTTGGTTATCCCCCTTAATGTTTACCTTCAACTTTATATGAGTAGATTTACTTGGATATAAAATTAGCATAAACATCAAAATCAATACATAGAAAAATGTTACATCAATGAATGAGGATGAGGAGTATCGCTTAGGGATGTAATGAGCATGACATGAAACTCATCTTATTTTCCCTGAGCTCTCGACTGTAGTCTTGTTTTCTCGCCACTGCTGGAGTACAGGTTACATACACGATCATTCGCGGAACAATCTGATGTTGGAATAAAAAAAAATTAGTAACTGTCATTGTAATTGTCACAGTCATGTCAAATTTCATAAACATTATCATTATTTGAAATATTTTTGTAGAGGGACTACAATGGCTCATTCACAGATAGCTGCAAAGTTTCTAACTTTGTCATGTGTTAAAGTTGATATATTTTTTTTTTACTTGGCAAAACCAAGAGCTGTTCTGAAAAGTACTGCTTATGATTGCCAAAACCGGCGCTTGCCCCCAAATAGCCTGTCACCGTCCTAGATCTCTAGGGGATTGAAACTCGGGCTCATACAGGCAACAAACTCCGTTCAGATACAATCTAGCATCATTTATTTACATGTATATTACAGTACGCTGGCGAAGCGAGTTTTCACAAGCCAGCAATCAGCACGTTGCGTATCACAGGAGTTTACAATGAACATGATTAACACAATAACTCTAGCAGCTATCTAAACATATGTATAAGACCCCTAAATACAATTGTGTCTACTATCAAGTCCCCTTAAGGTAAGCCCTGTTGCTTCCTCGATGTCCAGTCCGTGTCTGTCCTTCCACACGTGTCGCAATCCGACACGGGTGGTAACTCTCTCTGAGTTTCTCGTGGACCCCGCAATCGGCGGGCCCCATCAGTGTCCACGTGGCTGTGGACACACTGACCGGTCCTTCGAGAAGGCTCTGGATTATTCGAGCCCTCGAGTGACTCGGTTCTTTCCCTTTAGTTGGGGTTATATCCCTTCGCCAGTATCTCTTACTTTATGTTGGTACCGCCCTTAATGTGAGGCTGTGACACCATACCACCCTCATTCTACGGGAATCGTAGAAAAGATGAACGGCGACCTCAAGCATATGTTGGCTAAAGTTACCCATGAACATTCAGAAGACTGGGATACTTATTTACCAGCCATACTATTTGCATATCGCGAAGTACCTCATTCCAGTACAGGTTTCTCACCATTTGAACTTGTTTATGGAGCAAAACCACGCGGCCCATTATCTATCTATCATTCCACGTTAACTGAAACTGTAAATGACCATAAACCATTATCATCGTATGAACATGTAACATCATTGCGAGATAGAATTATGAAATCTTGTGTACTAGCTAAAGAAACATTGAAACAATCTGGTGCTGTTTACAGACAATATGCAAACAAAGGAAATATAACTATAACACTGACTCCTGGACAAGACGTACTGTTACTTTTGCCAAGTGACAGACATCTACTGACAGACTCATGGCAAGGACCGTTTAAAGTACTGCGACAAATCTCGACAGTTGACTACGAAATTGCAGTAAACAACAAACACAAAATATCCCACATCAACATGTTAAAACAGTACTACAACAGAGACGGAGACCAAGACGAGACAGCAGCAAGCACAACGATAGTGGACCACACAGACGATGATGATACAGACGAGATACCGACCCCATCACTTGACACGACAGACAATCTACAGGACATCAAAATAAATCCTTATCTATCTCAGACAGAGACCGAAAATTGCAGACAACTGTTACAAGACTACAGTAGTATTTTCTCCAACCATCCAGGACAGACAAACTTAGTACATCATCACATCATTCTGACATCCAATACACTAATAAAGTGCAGACCATACTCCGTACCCATACACTACAAAGACAAGCTACATCAAGAAATTATAGAACTGGAGAAGAATCACATCGTTAGAAGATCACAATCCCATTTTTGTTCACCGATAGTGATTGTGAAAAAGAAGGACAACACCATACGTCTCTGTGTTGACTATAGGAAACTTAACAGTATCACACAGTTAGATTTAGAACCGATGAGTAACTGTGAAGACATATTGACGGAACTGACAGACGCAAAATACTTTACGAAACTGGACATGATGAAAGGGTATTGGCAAATACCGATGCATCAAAGTAGCATACATTTAACAGCATTTGCCACACCCTGGGGTCTTTACGAATGGTGCAAGCTTCCATTCAGGCTAGTCAACGCCCCTGCGACATTTGTACGGATGACCAGACTTTTACTGACAGACATCCCAAATATAATTTCCTACATGGACAACATTTGTGTACACACTAAGACTATGACAGACTACGTAACGACGTTACAGCAGACATTTGACCGCATCAGACACCACGGCCTAACAGTGAAACCATCAAAGGTTGACATAGCCTTCCAAGAAATTACTTTTTTGGGGCTATAAAATTTGTAACGGCTTTGTCACTACTGACGATAACATCGTGTCAAGGATTCTGAAATTGTTGCTTCCTACGACAAAGAAAGAATTAAGAAGTGTCCTAGGTCTTCTAAATTATTATAGACAGTTCATTCCAAATTTTGCTACGTTGACTGAGTGTTTTACCAACGTACTAACTAAAGATAAGCCGAACAAAATTGTAAACATCGAATGCCTGAGACCAGCATTCACAAAAGTATTATCTTATTTTCCCACTAATCCTATACTCAAATTGCCAAATTTGGACACTATTTTCAGATTAAGAACAGACGCGAGCTCCATAGCCATCGGGGCAGTGTTATTGCAGAGCCACGTTGAGATCCTTCACCCTGTATACTACGTGAGTAGCAAACTCAAACAATGGGAGAAAAATTGGTCGACTCCGGAGTTGGAAGCTCTCGCTTTGGTGTATTCTGTAAGAAAAGTATCTAGATTTCTTTTAGGTAAACATTTTATAGTGGAGACTGACAACAATCCATTGACGATCATCACTACTGGGACTCCTACGAACCGCAGGATAGCAAGGTGGTCGCTATTACTACAAGACTTCAATTTTGAAGTAAGGCATATTAGCGGCACTAAAAATACGATTGCTGACCTTCTTTCCAGATGTCCGTACGACACATGAAAAAGCCTACTTTTGTCTGAGTGCACACAGTAAAGCAGTGTGTAAGCTACAAGTTATAGTGCTCAGCAACACAGCGAATATTGAGTATATTTCAGAAACGCTGTAAAATACTTGTGATAGGGACAGTGTCCCCTTGTGTGTGTGTGTGTGTGTGTGTGTGTGTGTCATCTCATCTCATCGTGTTCCTCTTGTACCTTGCGGTGTCGAGGTGAAGTATAAACTTCGTGAGAGTGCCCGGTTATGGGTTTCGTATATCGACATTCCCATGGATTCTGCTATTAAGTTAAATATGATGAGTAGTTGTGTAGTATGTGAACGAAAGGTTATATTATTGTTAATACTTATCAACATTGAAACGAACAGTGCTACGAGGAATTCAAGACTTACACTACTTGATCTGTTCGAGGTATCCGTAGGACCTGCGCTTATGAACACTGTTGATATAAGCTTAGCGGAATGTTCAGACTTTTTAAACTGTGCGAAAGTGACATTAACATTAGTAACATCTGAATTCTACAGAACACTTTAATCCGTACTTCGAAAGAACTTTGAATCCAACAGCTGCAACTGTGAACTGTGAACTGTTTAATCCGGTCGTCGCCATAACAACCCGGCGAAAGAACAGTGTGTTAGTTACATCGTAACACGCCAGCTGTGTACTTCCGGTGTTTTTTGGAATTAATTTAAAAATTAGCAGACTATGTAAGAATTCTCACAAAGAATTGACGCTTTACACAAACTTTGTGAATTTGAAATTTATATATACAAATCGTATGAAAGGATTTTTGATGTGTAATCTGAGAATCACAATTTGATTAACTTGTTCTCAATAGTACCATTCGGTTCACTGTTGATAAGAAGCATCAAACTATGACGCTTAGAACGTGAATTACCAATGTAATATATTTTCTTTGAAAGATTGTTAAAATTATCGCCCATAGAATTTTCTGTTGTTTCACCAGTACATCCAAGGGAAACAATTTGAATTATTGGTAATGTGTAACAGGTATAGAAAACCTTCCTCATGTTGCCAGAATGGCGACACATCAGGATGACATCAACTATGCGTGGAATATAATTACTTAAGTTGTAGACCGGCATTAGACTATCTGACCAGATTGGGTTGGGGTCAAATGTTGGGGTCATCTTATGAGGAAGATTGACCCGCGGCCTGACATGTATCTTTGCCTAATTATTTTTTTTCATTTGTCGTGAGGTGGTTGCGTGGCTTGAGAGATAGCATAAATCGCTGATAGCTACCGGACTAGCTGTGTCTATTTACAACCTATGTAAAAATCTAACTAGTGGATTGTACTTGATTGGTGTTTCTTAATAGCATCATTGACGAGCGTGTGTATATATCCTACTATTACCCATAATATGTCAGTATAAACCAAAGTGTCACGTCAGATGACAAACAATGTGTCGATTCTGACAGGTTGAATAAATAAACCCAAATGTATATAGCCAACATGAAAGGATACTCCTTTCATTAGAGAGGGGGTGGGAGAATGTCATACTCTCCCCAGCAGATATGCCGCGGCTTAATCATCGACGCCTGGCAATTGCGGCTGTGTACGCCTGCCTGCAGGTACGCCTGTGAGCGATACTAACCACGCAGCGACGGGATAGCCGGTTGTGGCAAACGGAGTCCACGCAGGGAGACAACCTGACGAAGGAGAACTCACGGCGGGGAGAAGGCAGCAGGTATCGGACGGTAATACTGGACGGACGTGGATGGAATGTGTGATCGTATTACTTGTGTGAGTGGACGCTAAGAGAGAGAACTCCTGTTTGGGTATAGTAGACTGTGCGCCTGAGTCGTAGATTGTGAGTGAAGTATTATTGCATTGAATGTATATATTGATTGTATTTATTGTATAATGGCATCGATATTGTGATTGCGTGATGCCTGTAACATTGGTGGCGAATGAGAGGTGCGAATAAAGTGTGTATCATTGTATTCGCCATGTGTCACGTATAGTCATTCTGTGACAGTGTTTGTATCACATCTGTTAGTTGTTACGAGCCTGTGTGATTAAGTTGCAAGATCCTGACACATGGCACGAACACTTCATGGCTCTGCTTGAGCCAGTCGGCATTTTTGTTTAACTCAGTGCCATGACGATAGCATGGATTCAGTTGATGCACATGTTATTCCTTAGTGGACAAGTCTGTTACTATTAAGAACTCATTTACACTATCTAAAGCTTTGTTGGTTGTCAAATGTGTTAGGGGTGCACAATGATGGTTTCCCCTTGGCTTCAGCTGGTTTGTCTATGGTCAGCTAGACAATGGCTAAAGAGATGAACCAATATGTCCTCTGTTGACTGGTGATGTACACGGGTGTCATACCCGCATCCAACCAGGCCCATGACATCAGTGTAGTATCCTATCAACTGTACTAACATGTCCACCATATAAACAGATGCTGCATGAAGCCGTCACTGACATTCTTCACTTGTTAGGTCTATATTTTAGGTCCAGTTATATTAAAACAACTTACTTATAGTGACACACAATGTTGACATGTCATAGACAGGCATGTGTTTCCCTCTTTGTCTGAAACAAACATCTGTGGTACAACTTTAGTTGTGGTATAAATTTAGGTATGTTAGTTAGTTAGTTAGTCGCAGTTCCAACTTCACAGCAACGGGTCGTCCCCATTATGCTCTGTTCCTGTGCCAGTGAATATCACACAAAACGCTCCCCACTGCCCAATGTGAAAAGTGGAAAAGACAGGAGTCTCGAAAAACTTAGGTATGACAAGGGAGAACGATCTGATGTGGCATGTCAAGGGAAGCAACTTGAAGTGGCATGTTGAGAGAAAACAATCTGATGTGGCATGTCAAGGGAAGCAACTTGAAGTGGCTTGTTGAAAGGAAATAATATGATGTGGCATGTCAAGGGAACCAACTTGAAGTGGCATGTTGAGAGAAAACAATCTGATGTGGCATGTCAAGGGAAGCAACTTGAAGTGGCATATTAATGGAAAACAACCTGAGTTGGCATGCCAAGGGAAACAACTTGAAGTGGCATTGATTGATTGATTGATTTAGGAATCGACATCACAGCATTCGGGGCATTCCCATAAGCGCTCCGTCCCTATCCTCAGCAGCCAGCGAAGAGTTCCAACACTAATAGTACCAGTAGCAATCTGATTATATGTCCGTCTCGCCTTTCCTCTGAGCGTTGAGCGTCGGCCAGATCTCCTCGTCACTCCTTACTGTCTCATTCTTGCCAGACCATGGTGCTGCGATGTAAGTCCGTGTCTGCAGTGTTGTGCCATGAGACGTGTTCGGACCTACAAAACGCACTGGCTCGTTAACTGGAACAACAATAACAGTCTTCACTAATGAACTGGAGAATACGAAATGATCAACGAAGCTCAGGCGAAGTTTTAACACCTTTTAATTCGGTGTTAGCAGCATCATAGTATATTATTATAGTGGCCTCGTAGCGTCCCCGTTATTGCCGGGATAACAGCTAACCTAAGCATACACTAACCTTCAATAACTAGATCTGTCTCATTCACCTTGACGCTCAGACTATTTCTATTCCCTCTGTTCCTTCAGATCCTTGCTGTTATGTTCACCCGAGATTAGTCTAGTTTCTGCCCATCGTTCTTGGATCCATGGCGTTTTCCAATCAATGCTTCTACTTGTTATCCACTTGAAGTCCACTGTTCAGTTCCATCCAAACATCCAATTGCCACACCAATTTGTTTCCACAATCGAAATACACAACCGCTCACTTAGATGGCTCCACAGCGTATTCTTTCGTTGTCATGCTAGCGTTTCCACGTTAGCTTTGGTGTGACGTATCTTCTCATCCTATAGTTTTCGTGTACTGTTTACTTTGGGATTTCCTTCCATTCTCTGTATGGCATGCACTTGCTATGTGGCACATGGTAATCCATTTGCTCCTCCGAGGTGTGCACGTGCTCCCACAAGGCCGCAACCACGTCTGCCTTGTCATGTATCAATACTCCATCAAGTTCTGCAGAGCCAGCCAATCTGTCAGCCTGTTCATTTCCTAGCACACCGGCATGCCCCGGAAAAAAGATCCAGGTGATGCTTGTCACCCGTGACCTCCGAAGCAAAGCCAGCTACTCCGCAAGAGCCTGCCCGTCCTCACCCTCGTCAGCATGCTTGAGTCAGTTACAATCACGATGTGTGTGTGTGTGTCGTATTCTCCATCCAGCGGAGAGCCGCAGTGACTGCCTCCACCTCCATTCTTAAGCTGGATGTTGCGGTATCATATACCAGGCTCTCCTGCCCCAAACGTCGACCATTAGCTTTGGCTATGAGCCCCCAGCCACTTCTCTCACCTCTTGACACCGAACCATCTGTGTAGATAATCACATCACCCGAGTGGTTGCGGTCTTGTGGGAGCACGTGTACACCTCGGAGGAGCAAATGGATCACCATAGTCTGGTAAGAATGAGGCAGCGAGGTGTGACGAGGGGATCTGGCCGACGATCGACGCTCAGAGGAAAGGCGAGACGGACATATAATCAGATTGCTACTGGAACTATTAGTGTTGGAACTCTTCGCTGGCTGCTGAGGATGGAGACGGAGCGCTTATGGGAATGTCCCGAATGCTGTGATGTCGGTTCCTAAATCAATCAATCAATCACCCGAGTGAGCATTGTCCTGAATTAGTTGCTGGATTTCCACTTCCGTGGCCCCTGCTGGCCACTCCCTGCACTCCCGGCTTGCATTGGCACCTTTCCGTCTTGACAGACGATAGTTTGGTACAATGTGCTTTAAAAAGGCTTAATAACTACGACCCATGGCGGTGGCGAGTGTGGCTGGTAAGGCCAATTCTTGCTGCAAATGTTTGCCCACAGTAGATGCATGTGAAAACATGGTCATTTCCACCATTGTGCACCATCTTACGTCTCTCACGCTCTGTGTGTGCTTTATCTGCAATCATTTTCTCCTTTGTCTTTATTCCATTTCAGATAGTTGCCCTCCATGCAACACGTTCAGCGGCGACTTGCTCCCAAAGTGCATTATCTATGCATGTATCAATCATGTCTCGCTTACACACATCTTTGTATCGTAGTAGAGGCCGACCCTGAGATCTCCTACCCATTTGTAATTCACCAAAAAAAGATGTCCTTTGGTATTCTACCATCATCCATCCTCCTAACATGTCCTATCCATCTAAGTCTACGAAGACTGAGCATGGAATACACCGTCACACAACCTGATCTTTCCAATACTTCAGTATTTGTGATTTTGTCTTGCCACTTAATACCAAGTATTCTTCGCAGACACCGCATATGAAAGCTGTTTAAACGTTTCTCTTGGCGTGAGTAAGTTGTCCCGGTTTCACTGCCATAAAGAAGAGTACTAAGGACACAGGCTTGGTAGACGAGGACTTTTGTGTTGGCAGTAAGCTTCCTGTTCTCCCAGACTCTTTTTGCTAACATGTTCATTGTTGTTGCTGCCTTGCCAATCCTGATGTTGATTTCCTGATCGAGGGATAATTTGCTATTTACCTCTGATCCTAGATATGTAAAATGGTCTACTATCTCCAGTTCGGCGTCGTCAATAAAGATTGATGGTACACCATGTGCACCTTGTGACATAATCTGTGTCTTCTTTTTGTTAATTGTTAAACCAAATTCAGAACAAGCATTGTAGAATGCAGATAGTAGATGTTGTAATTCTTCCTCAGAGTGGGTTGTAATCGCAGCATCATCCGCAAAAAGCAACTCTCTGATCAGTACCGTCCTAATTTTGGTCTTGGCCTTCAATCTCTTAGCATTATAGAGGCCACCATCTGAGCGTGAGTGAATGTATATACCGTCATCCTGATCACGAAAGTCATATTTCAGTAGAAGTGAAACGTATATCCCAAAGAGGGTGGAGGCTAGTACACAACCTTGCTTAACTCCACTCTTGATTTCAAACTCTTCTGAAGTTGAGCCATCAAACTTGATTATACCCTTCATGCCTGTGTGGAACGATTCCACAATGGACAGAAGAGTTGGTGGGCAGCCAATCTTCTTTAGTGCTTTGAACAGACCCTCACGACTGACCAAATCGCATGCCTTTGTGAGGTCGATGAAGGCAATAAACAGTGGCTGATTTTGTTCCCGGCATTTTTCTTGCATCTGTCGCAATGAGAATATCATATCAATGGTAGACCGGTTCTGAAAGGCCGCACTGTGATTCGAGGTAGATTTGATCTCCCAGGACTTGAAGTCTGCGCAGAACAATTCTGGCAAATACTTTCCCAACAATACACAGAAGTGAGATACCCGTATAGTTGTTACAGTCGCTCCGATCGCCCTTGTTCTTGTACAGCGTTATGATGTTTGAATCTTTGAAATCCTGTTGGGCTTGTCCTTCTCGCCAGCATAGCTCTATTAGCTGGTGGATCTGTAGAGCGAGTGTGTCTTGTCCACTCCTGATTACCTCTATTGGAATCCCATCCTTACCTGGAGCGTTGTCAGACGCAAGTTCATTTATAGCACACTTAACTTCTGTTATGGTGGGAAGTGTGTCCAGGTGGTGAAGAGATGGCAGGGCCTCTATGGCTTTGAGGGCATCATCCGCTAGTTTGGTCTCACTTGAGTAAAGCTCTAAATAGTGCTCTACTCATCTGTCCATCTGCTGTTTCTTACCAGTGATGATTTCTCCAGTCACGGGTTTCAATGGTGCACTTCTTTTGATCATTGGACCACAGGCTTTCTTTATCCCTTCATACATACTTCTGATGTTTCCCTTATCACTTGCGATTTGAATGGACTCACATAACTTCATCCAATAATCATTTGCACACTGCCTGGCAGCCGTTTGTACATCCTTCCTGGCTTGCTTCAGCTCACTTAGAGTGTTACGCGTTGTTCTTTCCTTGTTTCTTAAGAGAGCTATCTTCTTTTTATCAATCAAGGGCTGCAGTATCTGGCTGTTTGCCGCAAACCACTCACTGCCTGTCAGGGTCTTACTTATTACTGACAATGGTTCGTGTTTTCTGATAGGGAGTGAAACACAATCATACACTACGAATGCTTGTACGAAACACACGGTAACATAACCGAAGCATTTTAATCACACTCTTCATATCATACTGCGCTCACAATGTCATTTACAGATGCATATCTACAACATACAAGTTCATCAATGCATAGAATAGTACACTCACTCAGTCTCTACAGAGCATACAAGCTTTCGTACATCAAGCATTGAATAATACATCAAATACATGCACCACTTTCTTTCATGTCCGTCCAGTCTCGAAGTCGTCGGCAGTCTGAGCTACCAGCGATGGTTTCTTGTTGGCCCTGCTTTTAGTTCTCGTGCGCTTCATGTGGCACGCTGACCACTTGCCATACACTGCGTAGTAGCTGCTTATTGAGTTCACGGTCGTACTAGTTCGTCGCCAGGCGATGGCGAGGGAGATTCTGACAATGATGATCATTTATTTCATCCAGTGGGGTTGAAAGTATGGAACCGTGAGTTCTAAGATGGCTGATAAGGCCTATTTTGGCTCGAAATGTTCTTTGACAATGTGGACAAAGAATGCTTGACGTTTCTGGAGGAGGATTTTCTGCAGTGGTTTTTCTGTTCTGTCTTTTCTTCACAGCTCTTGCAGTCCTGGTTGCCTCACAAGTGACTGTACCCTTGCGTAATGTTGCACGCCTCGAATTTCGGTCTCTGGCTGCAGTCTCCCGGGTGTCATGATGAATTCCAAAAGCATTCAGTGAGATTTTCAGAGTGTCTTTAACGCGTTTCCTCTGGCTGCCTTGGGAGCGTTTACCACAACGCAACTCGCCGTAAAAAATTCGTTTAGGGAGCCTGTGATCTGGCATGCGAGTCAATTGACCAGCCCAGCGAATCTGATTCTTCATTAGTAGAGTGTGGATACTGGGCATGGACGCTCTTTCTAGGACTTCAGTGTCTGGGATCTTGTCTTGACATTTAATCTTCAGTAACTTCCTAAGGCAGACTGTGTGGAAGTGGTTTAATTTCCTAACGTGTCGCTGAAAAACAGTCCAGGTTTCACAAGCATATAGCTGTGTGGATAATACAACTGCTTTGTAGACTTTCAGCTTTGTTTACAGGCTTATTTCATTTCTGTCCCATACATTCTTGTACAGTCTGCCAAAGGCCGCGCTGGCCTTGGAATTATTGCATTCACTTCATCATCAATTGTGGCAGCTTGTGACACAGTGCTGCCAAGATAGGTGAATTTGTCCACAAGACTTAGACTATGACCATTCACTTTGATATTCGGCACAGTGTGATTATTCCCTGGAGCTGGCTGGTACATAACTACAGTCTTCTCCAAATTGACATTGAGCCCAAAGTTGGCACAGGCATGTGAGAAAGCTGAAACATTATGTTGCATGTCCGCCTCTGAGTTGGCATATAGAGCGCAATCATCAGCAAATAGGAGCTGTCAATTTTGGTTTTAGCTTTCAGCCTTCTGAGATTGAACAATTTTCCATCCATGCGGTAGTTGATGTCTATTCCAATGTCGTTGTTCTCGAAGGCATTCGTCAACATAGCTGAAAACATGATGCTGAACAGTGTTGGTTCCAGGACACATCCTTGTGTCACTCCATTGGTGACAGGAAAGGGCTCAGACAGTTCACCATTTTCCTGTACTCTTGCCTGCATGTCATTATGAAATAGCCGTACTATTTAGACAAACTTTCGCGGACAGCCATATTTTGCCATAATCTTCCACAGTCCTTCTCTACTGACTGTATTAAAAGCCTTGGTAAGGTCAGTGAAAGTGGAGAACATTTCGCAGTTCTGTTCTTGACATTTCTCTTGCAGCTGCCTTGAAGCGAAAATCATGTCAACAGTTCCACGTTCTTTTCTGAAGCCACACTGGCTCTCGGGAAGAAGACCTTGATCAAGATGGGCCGTGAGGCGATTGAGAAGAATTCTGGCGAGTATCTTCCCTGCAATTGAAAGCAAGGAGATGCCTCGGTGGTTGTCACAGGATTCGTGGTTTCCTTTTCGTTTGTAAAGGTGGACTATTGACTCGTCCTTGAAATCTTGTGGCATGGTCTCGTTCACCCTATGTTTGTAAAGACTTGGTGAAGCTGCTCTGTTAGGACCGGCCTACCTGCCTTGTATATCTCTGCCGGGATAGAGTCCGGACCAGGTACCTTGCCGCTGGAGAGTTGCTGGATGGCTTTGTTTACTTCCACTATGGTTGGCAGGTCATCAAGTGTATCTTTGATGGGAACTTGAGGAAGGTTGATTGTTTCATTATCGAAGAAGGAAGTTGCACTTAAGATGTTGCTGAAATCTGTTGCCCAGCATTGAAGGATTTCTTTCTTATCGGTGATCAATGTTCCCCCATCTGCTCTGAGGAGGGGAACTATACCTGGTGATGTAGGACCATAGACAGCTTTCAGTGAGTCGTAGAAGTTTTTCATATCATGTCTGTCAACAAAGCCTTGAATTTCATCAGCTTTGCTGCTCAGCCAGGAGTCCCGCATGTGTCGAAGTTTCTGCTGCACTACTCTCTGAATGTTCTTGGGGGAATCTTTTTTTAATGTTGACTTCGGTTCATTCAAATGGGCCTTGAGGAAAAGATGTTTCTCGGCCAGCAATTGGTTGATGTCTTCGGAATTTTCATCAAACCAGTCTTTATGCTTTCGGGGGGGGGGGGGGGGGGGGGGGGGGGTTGGACCCAGGATTTCCATAGCAGTGTTGTAAATTATGTCCATTAGGGCTCTCCACTCTCGATATGTGGCGTTGGATGAAGAATGAGAAGATGAAGAATTACACAGAGTAATGAGTCATCAAATGTTGAAGGACCTGTCGCAATGTATTAAGTTGTCATTGTGCAATTGCGAACTGTGACCATTTGATTGATGTGTTTAATTACTTGACGATCTCACTTTGCCATTTCACTCAATTGGTAAAAGAATTATATTGCAAACTTCTAAAGCTGATTTGTTCACTTGCACTATAGAAAGCTATTTGGCTCCTAAGCCATACCTGGAATACCAAATCGAATCAAAAATTGATAGTTTAAAAACAAAAGGACTGTTAACAGAAAATGAAGAGAACAAATTAAGAAAGCGCTGTCAAGATTTTCTTGTCTCATTCAAGCAATTGAAGCAGAGACTTCCTGAAAATTTAGATGTATTTAAAAATATTTCCCTCTTTTACGTTAACAATATACTTCAGCATATTGCAGATAAATCACACACCGAGCGTGTGAGACGTAAGATGGTGGAAATGACCACGTGTTCACATGCACCCACTGTGAACGAACATTTACAGCGCGAATTGGCCTTATCAGTCACATTCGCTACCGCCATGGGTAAAAGTTATTATGCCTTTTTGAAGCACAAACTATCGTCTGTCAAGACGGCAAGGTGCCAATGATACTTCAGCCAGTAAAGAACTTACCTAACTATTGTCAAGTTTTGACATTTTTAGGGGATACTGATAATAGTGTGGCGGAAGCAGAATATCAGTTAACCAAAATAAATTTGGTTGACTGGAGAAACAAAACAGAAACTGAAGCTTTCTGGTAAGACAATTTAAAGATGCCTCAGGTAACAGTCCACTCTGTGAGCTCTTTGAATGTGCGATGTCTGCCATGATACTACCTCATTCAAATGCTGATATGGAAAGAGTTTTCAGTACTATGAATTATATAAAATGTAAACTATGAAACAGCTTGAAACGTGACCTCTTAAATGCTATCTTGACAATAAGATTTGGCCTGATGAGAGTATGAAAATGCTGTTCAACTTATCAGCTCCCTGATCGTGTATTAAAAGAAAGTGGAACAGCTAAAGCATACCAAAACTACTGAGCGTAGTCTTACCAAGAAATCAATAATCAGCTGAAAGATGCTGTTGTTGACAGCTATGTGCTGTAAAGGATATGCGAACATACCAGAGTCATTTTGAATCTGAAGCTTCAACTTCCTCATCGAAGCTACGTTTATCCTGTGGATCTTGTGAGACAGACATCAGTGAAGATGAGGACATGATTCTTCTCTTCTTCTTTTCGTTCATCCGGAGTGTTTTTTCAGATGTGATTGCGGTGTGTCTGTTATGCGCCCTTGGGCCGAAACCCGTAGGCCAACACATCGACTTTAGCGTGCTTTATTGACCAGGTAGCATTCCTGGGAGACTCTCACTTTTGTGGTGCCATCTACAACCATGCTGGCCAAGTTAGAACGGTCGAAGACAACGGTCATCCCTCAAAGGAAGGCAGGGACAGTCCATAGCATTTTCCGCCATCCAAGGTTGCTTCCATAGTTGCAGGGCCGACACATAACGCCCTGGTTCTGGGCTAGCCGAGGGAATCGTCACGTCCTGCTCATGGCTGCTTTAAATCCTCACTTCAATATATTGGTCATTTCGTTTGCCCCGGGCCATTCCCGCACAAACCAGACAGGTTTGCAGACGGTATCCACTCAGCGAGTTTTCGGACATGTGCTTGTCGTTGCGCCCGTCAGAGCTGTTCCAGGCACGACAGACATTCGGAAAACTACCTAGTCAGAGCTGTTCCGAACAAGAGCGGCATTCGGAAACTAGGTAGTCAGAGCTGTTCCTAGCACGAGAGACATTCGGACGAGACATTTCACTCGGACGTAAATGCGTAGTGTCAATTTTTAGTTTGCCACCCGTAGGACGACACTTCCGGCGGGCATTTTTTAAAATGAGGTTAGCCTTCCTCGGGTTTCGAGACTCTTGTTTCGGCTTCCACACAGCAAGCTTTCGCTTCGGGCTGCCACGTAATGGATTCGCAAGACAGGCGTTCCATTTCGTGTCAACGAGACAATTTTTCACCTTTGACTACACTCACTACATGAGTGTGGTTACAGACTATCGGACGTCTGCGAGACGTGCGACCGAGGTGTTTTTCCACCTTTTGTACTCACTCACGAGGTACGCTACATGTGCTGCCGGCTCAGCACCTTACCTCCGTGCGTCTGTGGGCGAGTAACGGTCAGGCCCTTTCATCCGGGGATACCTCATATCCCCCAGCTAAGAGCCATCGAACGAATCTGCGCCGAGCATGTAGCGTTCTCAGCACATCATCACAATTTTGATGTAGGTTTGTGTCGGCCAGGCTCTCACTTCCGAGAGTTTATGGCTTAGAGACGTTCAGCCATACACCTCGGATGGGAGCCTTAGAAGTTATGCCCGGACTGAGATTTAGGGATCGTTTGCCTGATTTTGACTGCTATCCTCAGTCTTGCCTGCAGAGCAGCAGGTTGTGTCTCTCTTAGTCTGGTCCCTATCCCACGAGCCGTCCGATATGTAGTTTTCACCCATCGGCAAGCACATGGGGTCGATGGGACACGCAAGCTCCCCCACCACGTCAAGGTGGAGACACATCGGGGGAGGACATGATTCTATAGGGTAAGTCACATCAATCCATCCATCATGTGCCATGTGCCGATAAGCGTAGGCGGTAATGTACTGCCATGCCACTCGATCACCAGAGTCGTGGATCAGCTCTGTGTTCCTGTCTCGACCATGCCATGTGGACAAACCATCCAGGTATTTACTTCTGGGTCTTCCCCCTGGTCTCTTCCCTTCGATCTTGCCAGTCGTCACCAAGTTCTCCAATTCATTTCTTCTCATAACATGCCAAAAATTTATTTTGACTGTCTACGACTAATGTCTCTAATCAGTTTACGATCTTCATTTGTTTCTTAAAGGACTTGTTCATTGGTTTTTCTGTCTGTCTATGGTATTCTTTGCATTTTCATCAGAAACAACATTTCCACAGCCATCAAATGTTTTTCAGCTTGACTGCTTATTGTCCACGCTTCACATCCATACAAAAGTAGCACTTCAACACTCTTTTTCTCGTTTCAATCGATATCTTTTTATTGGTCAGTATGATTTTCATCTTGCAAAAGGCTAACTTCGCAATGCAATTCTTGTTCTAATCTCTTCAAAGCATCTCTCATCATATGTTATGACTGTGCCGAGATAACTGTATTGATTCACTTGCTTAAGAATATGCCCATTTACTCGTATATCACATTGTGATATCACATCAATATCTATGTAATTTCTTACTTTCTCAATCTAGATGTTTTTCCTAGATGTTTACGAACAAAATCTAGATATTTCTAGATGTTGTTTGGATCGTTTCTAGATTTGTTTTTCTGTTCGGCATTTGGTGGAAACATGGCGGCATGTTGAATGTTGGACTAAAACAAAAACAGTCTCACTTTGGTAATGTTGAATATTTTATTACATCATTCATATATCGTTTAATGGTGTTGAATATACTCATACTATCTCACCCGGGATTGGGGGGTGAGGGGGGGGGGGGGGGAGGAGGGGAGGGTGGTGGGATTCTGGGTAGTTAAGCAGCCCGCCTCGCGTTCCGAAAGTTGTGGATTCAATTCCTAGCGAGTCCCATCATCAATTTAATTTTGAGTATTTACAAATTAGACTGCCACAGTAGATAGCCTTGAAATTCAAAATCGAATGGTACCTCAATGATGCCTGTATGATGTCACTTCTAAGTGAAGATATTCACATCTTTGTGAAGGTGAGACGAGTTGCGATTTTTCATACTATTCATCCGTAAGTGGAGCTCTCCAACGTGTCCCTACCTCCACCAGCGACACCCGCTGGTGTCTGCGCGTCTATGCGTGCGAGATTGTCTCAAACGGTCATATGAAAACTGACTTCAAAAATATGTTCCGTCATGTTAAATGATTACAAAATAGTAGAAGTATACAAATAAATTATTAATAATCTTTAAACTTGTGTTCTATTTAACTTTAGTAGGTCAAATCGCACGTTTTATATGTTGAAAAGTGTAGCGCAATCGATATGCGGCGACCGTCATGACCCGTGGGTTTCCAATTCACAAAGTCACATCTTCGCAGAAAATCTGTTTTTCAACCACAATTCGAGCAAGTTTAGCTATGAAACTTTATAGCTTTGAAACTTTTAAGCAGCCCGCCTCGCGTTCCGAAAGTTGTGGATTCAATTCCTAGCGAGTCCCATCATCAATTTAATTTTGAGTATTTACAAATTAGACTGCCACAGTAGATAGCCTTGAAATTCAAAATCGAATGGTACCTCAATGATGCCTGTATGATGTCACTTCTAAGTGAAGATATTCACATCTTTGTGAAGGTGAGACGAGTTGCGATTTTTCATACTATTCATCCGTAAGTGGAGCTCTCCAACGTGTCCCTACCTCCACCAGCGACACCCGCTGGTGTCTGCGCGTCTATGCGTGCGAGATTGTCTCAAACGGTCATATGAAAACTGACTTCAAAAATATGTTCCGTCATGTTAAATGATTACAAAATAGTAGAAGTATACAAATAAATTATTAATAATCTTTAAACTTGTGTTCTATTTAACTTTAGTAGGTCAAATCGCACGTTTTATATGTTGAAAAGTGTAGCGCAATCGATATGCGGCGACCGTCATGACCCGTGGGTTTCCAATTCACAAAGTCACATCTTCGCAGAAAATCTGTTTTTCAACCACAATTCGAGCAAGTTTAGCTATGAAACTTTGCTGATTCAGGGGCAATATTTTATACGGCAATTAAAATTCACATTAAACAAAGACATCTATTGGATTCATCGATTCCGATACGCGATAATTAGCAGCCCGCCTCGCGTTCCGAAAGTTGTGGATTCAATTCCTAGCGAGTCCCATCATCAATTTAATTTTGAGTATTTACAAATGAGACTGCCACAGTAGATAGCCTTGAAATTCAAAATCTAATGGTACCTCAATGATGCCTGTATGATGTCACTTCTAAGTGAAGATATTCACATCTTTGTGAAGGTGAGACGAGTTGCGATTTTTCATATTATTCATCCGTAAGTGGAGCTCTCCAATGTGTCCCTACCTCCACCAGCGACACCCGCTGGTGTCTGCGCGTCTATGCGTGCGAGATTGTCTCAAACGGTCATATGAAAACTGACTTCAAAAATATGTTCCGTCATGTTAAATGCGCAATCGATATGCGGCGACCGTCATGACCCGTGGGTTTCCAATTCACAAAGTCACATCTTCGCAGAAAATCTGTTTTTCAACCACAATTCGAGCAAGTTTAGCTATGAAACTTTGCTGATTCAGGGGCAATATTTTATACGGCAATTAAAATTCACATTAAACAAAGACATCTATTGGATTCATCGATTCCGATACGCGATAATTAGCAGCCCGCCTCGCGTTCCGAAAGTTGTGGATTCAATTCCTAGCGAGTCCCATCATCAATTTAATTTTGAGTATTTACAAATGAGACTGCCACAGTAGATAGCCTTGAAATTCAAAATCTAATGGTACCTCAATGATGCCTGTATGATGTCACTTCTAAGTGAAGATATTCACATCTTTGTGAAGGTGAGACGAGTTGCGATTTTTCATACTATTCATCCGTAAGTGGAGCTCTCCAATGTGTCCCTACCTCCACCAGCGACACCCGCTGGTGTCTGCGCGTCTATGCGTGCGAGATTGTCTCAAACGGTCATATGAAAACTGACTTCAAAAATATGTTCCGTCATGTTAAATGATTACAAAATAGTAGAAGTATCTTCTTCTTCAGCGTTCCGAGCCATTGAGGTTCTTTGCTGCAAATACAATCCGTCTCCATTCGTCTCTCTGGTGGACCTTCTCTTGCCAGTCGTTGATTCCAAGTGCTTGTAGGTCTGTACATGTATTATCTCTCCACCGCCTTCTTGGTCTACCTCGGGGTCTACGGTCATTTATTTCCTGAGTGTAAGCGAGTTTTGTTTCCCTATTATCTTCCATTCTTTCTATATGCCCCAGCCATTGTAGTCTATTAGCCTTCATGATACCAGTGATTAGCGGGGACTTAAACAGATCATAAATGTCTTTGTTACTTCTTCTTTTCCACTCTCCACTTTGTGTATCCCTAATGGGTCCAAAGATGCGTCTTAAAATTTTGTTCTCAAAGGTTTGTAACAAGGCTTCGTCTCCTTTCGTTGTACTCCAGGTTTCAGAGCCATACAGCACAACTGGTCTGATCAGTGTTTTGTATATTGTGATTTTGGTGTTACGAGATAGCGCCTTTGATTTTAGTAGATGTTGTAGTGCATAGTATATCTTATTTCCAAAGTTGATTCTAGTTTGTATTTCTTCCCTTATGATGTTGGAGCAGTTGAAGATTGTACCCGGGTATTTGTATGTTTCCGTTCTTTTAATGGTCATATTATCTATTTGTATGTGGCCAGAGTTTCTAGCCATTCCGTCTCTTGAAATTACCATATATTCTGTCTTATCTTGGTTGATAACCAGCCCCATCTGTTGGGCTTTTTCCTTTAAGTGAGTCAATATTTCCAATGTCTTTTGTTCACTTTGCCCTATAATATCTATATCATCTGCATAACCAAGCAGCTTAGATGTTCCTCCAATATCACATTCCTCCTTTACCTTCCTTACAACTATAAAATAGTAGAAGTATACAAATAAATTATTAATAATCTTTAAACTTGTGTTCTATTTAACTTTAGTAGGTCAAATCGCACGTTTTATATGTTGAAAAGTGTAGCGCAATCGATATGCGGCGACCGTCATGACCCGTGGGTTTCCAATTCACAAAGTCACATCTTCGCAGAAAATCTGTTTTTCAACCACAATTCGAGCAAGTTTAGCTATGAAACTTTGCTGATTCAGGGGCAATATTTTATACGGCAATTAAAATTCACATTAAACAAAGACATCTATTGGATTCATCGATTCCGATACGCGATAATTCCGCTGCTTGCTCCCCGGCAATTAAAATTCACATTAAACAAAGACATCTATTGGATTCATCGATTCCGATATGCGATAATTCCGCTGCTTGCTCCCCGGCATTCGGCAGCTTGCACAGATCCATAGAGCACACTTTATTCACAAACTTCCAGTTTCTTAGTTCTGTAAAATATTTTACTTCATAACGTTTACTAGTTTCTATTATATCACCTAATAATTTTATGAAAAATAAAAAAAATAAAAACATGTCCAGCCCGATACAGAACCCAGACCTCCCGCGTGACAGGCGGGCTGCTTACAACTTACGCTAGCGAGCACACAATGCTTGTTCTGCAAAGATAATTATATAGTAAAGCCGCCGTTTTGGGTTTGATGATCGTAACATTTTCGCCTGTTTTTTAACCGCAATTAAAGAACGTTAGTGATAAAACTTTCCACATTTCTGAAAAATATGATGCAGAATTCGAAGATCCATCTACAATTGATGGTTTTCTATTGAAAGCGACAGAACAAAACAATGAATTACGTGTCGGCGTATATTCCATTTTCTCCTCGCGCGAGATTGGTCGCAACCAAACGGGTCATAGGTGGATTATGAAAACTGACTTAAAAAATATGTTCCGTCATGTTAAATGATTAAACAATAGTACAAGTATACAAATAAATTATTAATAATCTTTAAATTTGTGTTCTCTTTAACTTTAGTAGGTCAGATTGCATGTTTTGAGTGTTTTAAAGTGAAAGTGTAACATGCCATTGCTATCGATACGCGCATGCGCAGTCGCCATGGCGCATGCCATGCATTTCTCCATTCACAAAAACACGCTTCGCCGAAAATGTTGTTTATCATCCACAATTTAAGCATATCGGCAATGAAACTTTCCAGATATATTTAAAATTGTAGGCAAAGTTCAAAAATGCATCTATAAGTGATGATTTTCTTTGAACAGCGCCAGAATAGTGTTACAAAGTGTACATGCCAGTCGGATCAATATGCACAAAGAATGAAAACACGCTTTCGCAGAAAATTTTGTTTTTCTCCACAATTTAAGCAAGGTCGGCGATGAAACTTTCCAGATATATTTAAAATTGTATGCAGAATTCAAAAATACATCTATAATTGGTGATATTCTATGAACAGCCCCCCAAAAAAACTAATTACGGTAAGTATAAAATATATCTTTATTTATATAAAAAGTCATGATGATTTCAACCAATCGCCGTGCACGGAATATTAAGCAAACCTTTCCTGGAAAGCCCAGGATGACGTGTGTTATTGTCACGTGAGATTTGAATGAATGAATGACGTCGAAAGAATGCATGGTAAATTAGACAGCGATTTCCGGGACGAGATTTTCAATGGCGATCTGACTCCATACACGACTTTTGTTTTTACTTCGGGTAATGGCACGATGGAACACGCTATAATTCCTGTCTCGATCATTCGGTTCATGACAGGTGCAGTTAGTTATCATTGTGACCAGGGTGGCAAGGCCTAACTTGACATATTATTTATTTTCTGATGGGATGTGCCGTGACATAATTAACAATTTAAAATGGCTGCCAATTGTGTATTATTTGCTAAATGTCTGTTGCATTGCTAACGAACCTAACAAGATGTATTGTATTTATTATTTTATTGTGCGTATTGGTAAAAGGAAAGTCACAGCCACATTCCTGTTTTGATAGGATGTGCCATGACCTAATTAACAATTCAAAATGGCCACCAATCAGTGATATAACCAGCATGAGCAGTTCTCTCGGACTTTGAAGAAAGTGATAGTACATGAAGTGATAGTATATGAAATAGTGTACAGATGTCTGACAATCACATACAATATGTTGTATTTTGTAAATATTTGTGTTACTGTCTTCGTTTTCCTTCATTCTGTTCTTTATTTTATAGCATTCTGTTCATTATCACCTTAGAAATGATGTTTTTACTAACCTAACCTAAAAATCTCAGGAAATGCCTAAAAAATCATGCCTATTCGGAGTTAGACAAAGGCAAAATGCTTGCCCTGTAAAGGGTTAAATGGTCCTCCCTCCAATAAAAATGAAAATGTACTAATGTACTTACATTTCCTTCATCTGTTCACTATACACTGCATTAGCTTTCTTTTGTTGATAACATTTCCTGCAATATATTAGTTAGTCTTTCCTCTTGAGCCCAAGGTGGCGCATAGGGCAGAAGTCCTGTCTCTCCATGCCTGGCGGTTCGCTGCTACCTGTTGTAGATCTTGGATATTTACTTGGCCATTGAATGAGCCTTCTCTAATGATGGTTCTACGCAGGATCTCTCTTGGTCTTCCCCGTTTTCTTTTCCCTACCGGTGACCATATGAGGGCTTGGTAGGGGAGTCTTGTCTTGTCCATTCTGAGTACATGGCCAATGTAGTTCCAACGGCGTCTTCTTATGAAATTGGATACTGTATCTTGCTTAGTCTCTTGTCTTATTTGCGAATTGGTTCTGAAGTCTGTCCAGTGGATGTTTAGAAGTCTTCTGAGACATTTGTTCTCAAAATTGTCTAATTTTTTATCTAAAGCTACCGTTGATTTCCAACTTTCACATCCATACGTTAACACTGGAATCACACAAGAGTTGAAGAGCACAATAGTATAGTTTATAAATGTTATAACAAAAATATAAAAAAATATAAAACTCAAAGTAATCCAGCTTTACAGAAAAAAATTATGAAACGTACAGGACGTTGCTGTGACTAGCCTTCATCTATAAACAAATAAACAAAATACATACACAAAATACAACATAACTTCGGAGAAGACTCTCCAGTGACTACATTAAGGCATAATTAAGAATGAGGAGGATAGGGTATCCAGCTTCAAACACTGACAAGTGTTCTCTGAAATGCATAGCAGTCCTCTTTGCCATCTTCAGTAGTCTAATTCTAAAGAAATAAGTGTATAATGTATTACATTCATGAATATATATTACTGAAATTGATTTAACATGTGCAACATGTAACATCTTCTAGTTATTCTAAATGTTCAGGAAATGTGGCCGTGATTGTCAAAGGTAACAGTAAAATTGATTCTGATTCTATCATCTATTGTGGGGTTAGATGAAAATGTCTCCAACAGACTATCATAATGTAAATAAAATAGAAAATGAAAGATGCAAAAATAAAAGTTACATTGGTTGTGAAGTTAAACCACAAAAAAAAACAAGAAAAAAAAAAACTGTCTCACAGTATTTTATTTAAATCTGATTATTTATGTACTGCTCTGCCTGAAAAAAAAAAGTATTCAAGTAATCCTTACAGGTTTATATAGACACGTCTGAAAACCGACTTTTAAAATAATTTTCAGACATGTCAAATGGTGAAGACTTACATACGTAACACAGATAAATGATTACTATGAATTAAACTTCTAATCTGTTTAATGTTAGTAATTAAACTGATGGTTCAAATTATAAAATAAACAAAGGATCGGCTATAATAGCATAATACTATTACTATACTATAGCGTGGGTGTCACTATAGATAGAATTTTGCGAAATGGATGGGCTATTCAGAAACACTTGAAGAAAGGGGTACGCTTCTGAAGATCAGAAGCCCCCTGCCGTGTTTGCTCCACGTTGGAGTTCCTACGACTAACTTGTGGCTGGTCCACCAGACATGCCTGGAGAGATGGGCTACTGCTGTGGCCTACCAGCACAGCCCAGTGGTCAATTTACCTCGCCGGTGGTCTGCACCGTCAGGGCCGACAGCGGACCAGGCTGATAACCCCTAACGCTGTATAGGTGGTATACACTGTATATATGGCAACCACACGGATACAATTCGAACCATCCAACCAACCATGAGCTCAGAACAACGGACGTTGGTCTGGCCATGCGTTTGTGGTAGGAACTTTCCGACCTTCTGGGGAATGAGAATTCACACTGGAAAGAAGAAGTGTGGGAGTGCGTCAGAGGAGGCACGACAGCGCAGCTCTTGCGAAAGGGTTGATAAGACGCCAGAGGATATCAGTCAGGGCGAACCCCACAGAGCTGATCATTCTCAAGTTGTCACATGTGACGATGTCACTTGTGACGATGTCACTTGTGACGGTGCCACCTGTGACGTACCCGTGCACCCTTCCGAAAGGGTGAAGATCAAGTTCCCTAGTGCCAACAGGATGGAAGAGTGGGCATCACTAGAAACAATGTTGCACCGTGTTTTAGACGAGGAACTAAAATACATATCCCTTGAGGAGAAACTAGTAAAGTTCGGTGAAATTGTCTACCTCCACTTGCTGAGTCATTTTAGTAGCAGCGAGAGGAGGGAAGCAGCTCTGCCGCAGAAAACCAGGTGGTAGAGACTGCTTGAGGAGATGAGGAAAGAAAAGAATTCCACTTGGAAATCAGCACCCGAGCACTAGAAGGAGGGCTTGCGCCAGGTGTGGCAACATCTGAAAGCCAGGCACAATGCCCTCTCCGAAAATGTTGTTTATCATCCACAATTTAAGCATATCGGCAATGAAACTTTCCAGATATATTTAAAATTGTAGGCAAAGTTCAAAAATGCATCTATAAGTGATGATTTTCTTTGAACAGCGCCAGAATAGTGTTACAAAGTGTACATGCCAGTCGGATCAATATGCACAAAGAATGAAAACACGCTTTCGCAGAAAATTTTGTTTTTCTCCACAATTTAAGCAAGGTCGGCGATGAAACTTTCCAGATATATTTAAAATTGTATGCAGAATTCAAAAATACATCTATAATTGGTGATATTCTATGAACAGCCCCCCAAAAAAACTAATTACGGTAAGTATAAAATATATCTTTATTTATATAAAAAGTCATGATGATTTCAACCAATCGCCGTGCACGGAATATTAAGCAAACCTTTCCTGGAAAGCCCAGGATGACGTGTGTTATTGTCACGTGAGATTTGAATGAATGAATGACGTCGAAAGAATGCATGGTAAATTAGACAGCGATTTCCGGGACGAGATTTTCAATGGCGATCTGACTCCATACACGACTTTTGTTTTTACTTCGGGTAATGGCACGATGGAACACGCTATAATTCCTGTCTCGATCATTCGGTTCATGACAGGTGCAGTTAGTTATCATTGTGACCAGGGTGGCAAGGCCTAACTTGACATATTATTTATTTTCTGATGGGATGTGCCGTGACATAATTAACAATTTAAAATGGCTGCCAATTGTGTATTATTTGCTAAATGTCTGTTGCATTGCTAACGAACCTAACAAGATGTATTGTATTTATTATTTTATTGTGCGTATTGGTAAAAGGAAAGTCACAGCCACATTCCTGTTTTGATAGGATGTGCCATGACCTAATTAACAATTCAAAATGGCCACCAATCAGTGATATAACCAGCATGAGCAGTTCTCTCGGACTTTGAAGAAAGTGATAGTACATGAAGTGATAGTATATGAAATAGTGTACAGATGTCTGACAATCACATACAATATGTTGTATTTTGTAAATATTTGTGTTACTGTCTTCGTTTTCCTTCATTCTGTTCTTTATTTTATAGCATTCTGTTCATTATCACCTTAGAAATGATGTTTTTACTAACCTAACCTAAAAATCTCAGGAAATGCCTAAAAAATCATGCCTGTTCGGAGTTAGACAAAGGCAAAATGCTTGCCCTGTAAAGGGTTAAATGGTCCTCCCTCCAATAAAAATGAAAATGTACTAATGTACTTACATTTCCTTCATCTGTTCACTATACACTGCATTAGCTTTCTTTTGTTGATAACATTTCCTGCAATATATTAGTTAGTCTTTCCTCTTGAGCCCAAGGTGGCGCATAGGGCAGAAGTCCTGTCTCTCCATGCCTGGCGGTTCGCTGCTACCTGTTGTAGATCTTGGATATTTACTTGGCCATTGAATGAGCCTTCTCTAATGATGGTTCTACGCAGGATCTCTCTTGGTCTTCCCCGTTTTCTTTTCCCTACCGGTGACCATATGAGGGCTTGGTAGGGGAGTCTTGTCTTGTCCATTCTGAGTACATGGCCAATGTAGTTCCAACGGCGTCTTCTTATGAAATTGGATACTGTATCTTGCTTAGTCTCTTGTCTTATTTGCGAATTGGTTCTGAAGTCTGTCCAGTGGATGTTTAGAAGTCTTCTGAGACATTTGTTCTCAAAATTGTCTAATTTTTTATCTAAAGCTACCGTTGATTTCCAACTTTCACATCCATACGTTAACACTGGAATCACACAAGAGTTGAAGAGCACAATAGTATAGTTTATAAATGTTATAACAAAAATATAAAAAAATATAAAACTCAAAGTAATCCAGCTTTACAGAAAAAAATTATGAAACGTACAGGACGTTGCTGTGACTAGCCTTCATCTATAAACAAATAAACAAAATACATACACAAAATACAACATAACTTCGGAGAAGACTCTCCAGTGACTACATTAAGGCATAATTAAGAATGAGGAGGATAGGGTATCCAGCTTCAAACACTGACAAGTGTTCTCTGAAATGCATAGCAGTCCTCTTTGCCATCTTCAGTAGTCTAATTCTAAAGAAATAAGTGTATAATGTATTACATTCATGAATATATATTACTGAAATTGATTTAACATGTGCAACATGTAACATCTTCTAGTTATTCTAAATGTTCAGGAAATGTGGCCGTGATTGTCAAAGGTAACAGTAAAATTGATTCTGATTCTATCATCTATTGTGGGGTTAGATGAAAATGTCTCCAACAGACTATCATAATGTAAATAAAATAGAAAATGAAAGATGCAAAAATAAAAGTTACATTGGTTGTGAAGTTAAACCACACAAAAAAACAAGAAAAAAAAAAACTGTCTCACAGTATTTTATTTAAATCTGATTATTTATGTACTGCTCTGCCTGAAAAAAAAAAGTATTCAAGTAATCCTTACAGGTTTATATAGACACGTCTGAAAACCGACTTTTAAAATAATTTTCAGACATGTCAAATGGTGAAGACTTACATACGTAACACAGATAAATGATTACTATGAATTAAACTTCTAATCTGTTTAATGTTAGTAATTAAACTGATGGTTCAAATTATAAAATAAACAAAGGATCGGCTATAATAGCATAATACTATTACTATACTATAGCGTGGGTGTCACTATAGATAGAATTTTGCGAAATGGATGGGCTATTCAGAAACACTTGAAGAAAGGGGTACGCTTCTGAAGATCAGAAGCCCCCTGCCGTGTTTGCTCCACGTTGGAGTTCCTACGACTAACTTGTGGCTGGTCCACCAGACATGCCTGGAGAGATGGGCTACTGCTGTGGCCTACCAGCACAGCCCAGTGGTCAATTTACCTCGCCGGTGGTCTGCACCGTCAGGGCCGACAGCGGACCAGGCTGATAACCCCTAACGCTGTATAGGTGGTATACACTGTATATATGGCAACCACACGGATACAATTCGAACCATCCAACCAACCATGAGCTCAGAACAACGGACGTTGGTCTGGCCATGCGTTTGTGGTAGGAACTTTCCGACCTTCTGGGGAATGAGAATTCACACTGGAAAGAAGAAGTGTGGGAGTGCGTCAGAGGAGGCACGACAACGCAGCTCTTGCGAAAGGGTTGATAAGACGCCAGAGGATATCAGTCAGGGCGAACCCCACAGAGCTGATCATTCTCAAGTTGTCACATGTGACGATGTCACTTGTGACGATGTCACTTGTGACGGTGCCACCTGTGACGTACCCGTGCACCCTTCCGAAAGGGTGAAGATCAAGTTCCCTAGTGCCAACAGGATGGAAGAGTGGGCATCACTAGAAACAATGTTGCACCGTGTTTTAGACGAGGAACTAAAATACATATCCCTTGAGGAGAAACTAGTAAAGTTCGGTGAAATTGTCTACCTCCACTTGCTGAGTCATTTTAGTAGCAGCGAGAGGAGGGAAGCAGCTCTGCCGCAGAAAACCAGGTGGTAGAGACTGCTTGAGGAGATGAGGAAAGAAAAGAATTCCACTTGGAAATCAGCACCCGAGCACTAGAAGGAGGGCTTGCGCCAGGTGTGGCAACATCTGAAAGCCAGGCACAATGCCCTCTCCGAAAATGTTGTTTATCATCCACAATTTAAGCATATCGGCAATGAAACTTTCCAGATATATTTAAAATTGTAGGCAAAGTTCAAAAATGCATCTATAAGTGATGATTTTCTTTGAACAGCGCCAGAATAGTGTTACAAAGTGTACATGCCAGTCGGATCAATATGCACAAAGAATGAAAACACGCTTTCGCAGAAAATTTTGTTTTTCTCCACAATTTAAGCAAGGTCGGCGATGAAACTTTCCAGATATATTTAAAATTGTATGCAGAATTCAAAAATACATCTATAATTGGTGATATTCTATGAACAGCCCCCCAAAAAAACTAATTACGGTAAGTATAAAATATATCTTTATTTATATAAAAAGTCATGATGATTTCAACCAATCGCCGTGCACGGAATATTAAGCAAACCTTTCCTGGAAAGCCCAGGATGACGTGTGTTATTGTCACGTGAGATTTGAATGAATGAATGACGTCGAAAGAATGCATGGTAAATTAGACAGCGATTTCCGGGACGAGATTTTCAATGGCGATCTGACTCCATACACGACTTTTGTTTTTACTTCGGGTAATGGCACGATGGAACACGCTATAATTCCTGTCTCGATCATTCGGTTCATGACAGGTGCAGTTAGTTATCATTGTGACCAGGGTGGCAAGGCCTAACTTGACATATTATTTATTTTCTGATGGGATGTGCCGTGACATAATTAACAATTTAAAATGGCTGCCAATTGTGTATTATTTGCTAAATGTCTGTTGCATTGCTAACGAACCTAACAAGATGTATTGTATTTATTATTTTATTGTGCGTATTGGTAAAAGGAAAGTCACAGCCACATTCCTGTTTTGATAGGATGTGCCATGACCTAATTAACAATTCAAAATGGCCACCAATCAGTGATATAACCAGCATGAGCAGTTCTCTCGGACTTTGAAGAAAGTGATAGTACATGAAGTGATAGTATATGAAATAGTGTACAGATGTCTGACAATCACATACAATATGTTGTATTTTGTAAATATTTGTGTTACTGTCTTCGTTTTCCTTCATTCTGTTCTTTATTTTATAGCATTCTGTTCATTATCACCTTAGAAATGATGTTTTTACTAACCTAACCTAAAAATCTCAGGAAATGCCTAAAAAATCATGCCTGTTCGGAGTTAGACAAAGGCAAAATGCTTGCCCTGTAAAGGGTTAAATGGTCCTCCCTCCAATAAAAATGAAAATGTACTAATGTACTTACATTTCCTTCATCTGTTCACTATACACTGCATTAGCTTTCTTTTGTTGATAACATTTCCTGCAATATATTAGTTAGTCTTTCCTCTTGAGCCCAAGGTGGCGCATAGGGCAGAAGTCCTGTCTCTCCATGCCTGGCGGTTCGCTGCTACCTGTTGTAGATCTTGGATATTTACTTGGCCATTGAATGAGCCTTCTCTAATGATGGTTCTACGCAGGATCTCTCTTGGTCTTCCCCGTTTTCTTTTCCCTACCGGTGACCATATGAGGGCTTGGTAGGGGAGTCTTGTCTTGTCCATTCTGAGTACATGGCCAATGTAGTTCCAACGGCGTCTTCTTATGAAATTGGATACTGTATCTTGCTTAGTCTCTTGTCTTATTTGCGAATTGGTTCTGAAGTCTGTCCAGTGGATGTTTAGAAGTCTTCTGAGACATTTGTTCTCAAAATTGTCTAATTTTTTATCTAAAGCTACCGTTGATTTCCAACTTTCACATCCATACGTTAACACTGGAATCACACAAGAGTTGAAGAGCACAATAGTATAGTTTATAAATGTTATAACAAAAATATAAAAAAATATAAAACTCAAAGTAATCCAGCTTTACAGAAAAAAATTATGAAACGTACAGGACGTTGCTGTGACTAGCCTTCATCTATAAACAAATAAACAAAATACATACACAAAATACAACATAACTTCGGAGAAGACTCTCCAGTGACTACATTAAGGCATAATTAAGAATGAGGAGGATAGGGTATCCAGCTTCAAACACTGACAAGTGTTCTCTGAAATGCATAGCAGTCCTCTTTGCCATCTTCAGTAGTCTAATTCTAAAGAAATAAGTGTATAATGTATTACATTCATGAATATATATTACTGAAATTGATTTAACATGTGCAACATGTAACATCTTCTAGTTATTCTAAATGTTCAGGAAATGTGGCCGTGATTGTCAAAGGTAACAGTAAAATTGATTCTGATTCTATCATCTATTGTGGGGTTAGATGAAAATGTCTCCAACAGACTATCATAATGTAAATAAAATAGAAAATGAAAGATGCAAAAATAAAAGTTACATTGGTTGTGAAGTTAAACCACACAAAAAAACAAGAAAAAAAAAAACTGTCTCACAGTATTTTATTTAAATCTGATTATTTATGTACTGCTCTGCCTGAAAAAAAAAAGTATTCAAGTAATCCTTACAGGTTTATATAGACACGTCTGAAAACCGACTTTTAAAATAATTTTCAGACATGTCAAATGGTGAAGACTTACATACGTAACACAGATAAATGATTACTATGAATTAAACTTCTAATCTGTTTAATGTTAGTAATTAAACTGATGGTTCAAATTATAAAATAAACAAAGGATCGGCTATAATAGCATAATACTATTACTATACTATAGCGTGGGTGTCACTATAGATAGAATTTTGCGAAATGGATGGGCTATTCAGAAACACTTGAAGAAAGGGGTACGCTTCTGAAGATCAGAAGCCCCCTGCCGTGTTTGCTCCACGTTGGAGTTCCTACGACTAACTTGTGGCTGGTCCACCAGACATGCCTGGAGAGATGGGCTACTGCTGTGGCCTACCAGCACAGCCCAGTGGTCAATTTACCTCGCCGGTGGTCTGCACCGTCAGGGCCGACAGCGGACCAGGCTGATAACCCCTAACGCTGTATAGGTGGTATACACTGTATATATGGCAACCACACGGATACAATTCGAACCATCCAACCAACCATGAGCTCAGAACAACGGACGTTGGTCTGGCCATGCGTTTGTGGTAGGAACTTTCCGACCTTCTGGGGAATGAGAATTCACACTGGAAAGAAGAAGTGTGGGAGTGCGTCAGAGGAGGCACGACAACGCAGCTCTTGCGAAAGGGTTGATAAGACGCCAGAGGATATCAGTCAGGGCGAACCCCACAGAGCTGATCATTCTCAAGTTGTCACATGTGACGATGTCACTTGTGACGATGTCACTTGTGACGGTGCCACCTGTGACGTACCCGTGCACCCTTCCGAAAGGGTGAAGATCAAGTTCCCTAGTGCCAACAGGATGGAAGAGTGGGCATCACTAGAAACAATGTTGCACCGTGTTTTAGACGAGGAACTAAAATACATATCCCTTGAGGAGAAACTAGTAAAGTTCGGTGAAATTGTCTACCTCCACTTGCTGAGTCATTTTAGTAGCAGCGAGAGGAGGGAAGCAGCTCTGCCGCAGAAAACCAGGTGGTAGAGACTGCTTGAGGAGATGAGGAAAGAAAAGAATTCCACTTGGAAATCAGCACCCGAGCACTAGAAGGAGGGCTTGCGCCAGGTGTGGCAACATCTGAAAGCCAGGCACAATGCCCTCTCCCTAGCGGAAAGATTTTGAAGAAACAGGCGGAAAACCCAGAAGGAACATGAGAGGTTCTTCCGGGAACCATGCGAGTTTGCACGAGGCTTGTTCGAGCGGCCACGATTCGACGTCCTCGACGTCAGCAGAGAGGAATTGGAGAACCACCTTGTGATGACATACTCCGATGCCCAACGGAACGTCCCTCGGAGAGATTGAGGGGCTCACAAGCCCGACGAAACCCACTGTGGAGTTCTTCTTCTTCTTCTTTGCGTTCATCCGGAGTGTTTTTTCAGATGTGATTGGCCAACACATCCGACTTTAGCGTGCTTTTTTGACCAGGAAACATTCCTGGGAGACTCTCACTTTTGCGGTACCGTCCACAACCCAGCTGGCCAAGTTGGAACGGTCGAAGACTTAACAATCATCCCTCAAAGGAAGGCAGGGACAGTCCATGACATTTTCCGCCATCCAGGGTGACTTCCATATTTGCAGGGCTGACACATAGCGCCCTGGTGCTGGACTCACCGAGGGAATCGTCACGTCCTGCTCATGGCTGCTTTAATTCCTCACTTCAATATATTGGGCATTTCATTCACCCGGGCTGTTCCCGCACAAACCAGACAGGTCTGCAGACGGTATCCGCTCAGCGAGTTTTCGTTTCGGACATGTGCTCGTCGTTGTGCCCGTCAGAGCTGTTCCAGGCATGGCGGACATTCGGAAAACTACCTAGTCAGAGCTGTTCCGAACAAGAGCAGCAATCGGAAGCTAGGTAGTTAGAGCTGTTCCTAGCATGAGAGACATTCGGACGAGACATTTCACTCGGACGTAAATGCGTAGTGGCAATTTTTATTTTGCCATCCGTAGGAAGGAACTTCCGTCTTCGGCGGGCATTTTTAATGAGGTTAGCCTTCCTCGGGTTTCGAGGCACGTTAGACTTATTGTTGTGATGTCGCCCACATCTCAGCTGGTCAAGATCGAACAGTCAGAGACATCATGGTCAACCCTCAAGGGAAGGCAGGGGCAGACCATGGGCGTTCCCTGTTATCCAAGGCGGCTTCCATTATTGCAGAGCCGGTACATACTGCACCTGAGGGATTGCCACGTCCTGCTCATGGCTGCTTTGATTCCTCACTTCCATGTATTGGGCATTTCGCTTGCCACTGGTCGCTCAAGCACAAACCAGGAATGGACAGTCTGTGGACGACATCCATTAGGTAAGCTTTCGCTTCGGACTTCGGACCATGCAATGGATTTGCTAGCCAAGCGGTCTGTTTCGTGTTGTTGTGACATTTTCCCCACCTTTGACCACCCTCTATGTGAGCACAGATACAGACATGTTTTGTAACCATTTCGTGCGACTGGGGCGCTTTTCTTTCTTTGGTGCTCGATCACAAGGTAGGCTACATGTGCTGCCGGCTCAGCACCTTACCTCCATGCAGAAGTGAGCGAGAAACGGCCAGGCCCTCTCATCCAGGGATCCCTCATATCCCCCAGCTGAGAGCCTTCAGACAAGTATCTGTTCTGGGCATGTAGCGTGCTCAGAATCTCACTTCCATTTTTCAGTAGGTGGGTTATCAGCTCGGCTCTCACTTCCGAACTTTTATGGCTTAGAGGCGCCCAGCCACAACCCTCGACAGAGGGCCTTAGAGTATATATCCAGACCAAGAACTTCTGCCTTCGTGCGCCTGACATAAACTTTTGACTGCTATCTTCAGTCTACCTGCAGAGAAGCAGGCTGTGTCTCGCTTAGTCTGGCCCCTATCCCATGAGCTGTTCGATATGTAGTTTTCATATATTTTATGTATTTTATATATTTTTCATATATTTTATTATATACAAGGCAGGTGGGCCGGGCCTAACAGAGCAGCTTCACTAAGTCTTTACAAACATATGGGTGAATGAGACCATGCCACAAGATTTCAAGGACGCGTCAATAGTCCACCTTTACAAACGTAAAGGAAATCACCAATCCTGTGACAACCACCGAGGCATCTCCTTGCTTTCAATTGCAGGGAAAATACTCGCCATAATTCTTCTCAATCACCTCACAGCCCATCTCGATCAATGTCTTCTTCCTGAGAGTCAATGTGGCTTCAGAAAAGAACGTGGAACTGTTGACATGATTTTCGCTGCAAGGCAGCTGCAAGAGAAATGTCAGGAACAGAACTGCGAAATGTTCTCCACTTTCATTGACCTTACCAAGGCTTTTGATACAGTCAGCAGAGAAGGACTGTGGAAGATCATGGCAAAATATGGCTGTCCACGAAAGTTTGTCCAAATAGTGCGGCTATTTCAAGATGGCATGCAGGCAAGAGTACAGGACAATGGTGAACTGTCTGAGCCCTTTCCTGCCACCATTGGAGTGAAACAAGGATGTGTCCTTGCCCCAACACTGTTCAGCCTCATGTTTTCAGCCATGTTGATGAATGCCTTCGAGAACGACGACATTGGAATAGACATCAACTACCGCATCGATGGAAAGTTATTCAATCTCAGAAGGCTGAAAGCTAAAACCAAATTAACAGCGACACCGCCAGAGAGCTCCTGTTTGCTGATGATTGCGCTCTATACGCCAACTCAGAGGTGGACATACAACAATGTTACAGCTTTCTCACATGCCTGTACATGCCTGTTTGGGCTCAATATCAACTTGGAGAAGACTGTAGTTATGCACCAGCCAGCTCCAGGGAATACTCACACTGTGCCGAATATCAAAGTGAATGGTCATAGACTAAGTGTTGTGGACAAATTCACCTATCTTGGCAGCACTGTGTCACAAGCTGCCACAATTGATGACGAAGTGAATGCAAGAATCTCCAAGGCCAGTGTGGCCTTTGGCAGACTGTACAAGAATGTATGGGACAGAACTGGAATAAGCTGCAAACAAAGCTAAAAGTCTACAAAACAGTTGTATTATCCACACCTGGACTGTTTATCAGCTACACACTAGGAAATTAAACCACTTCCACACAGTCTGCCTAAGGAAGCTACTGAAGATTAAATGGCAAGACAAGATCCCAGACACTGAAGTCCTAGAAAGAGCATCCATGCCCAGTATCCACACTCTACTGATGAAGAATCAGATTAGCTTGGCTGGTCATTTGACTCGCATGCCAGATCACAGGCTCCCTAAACGAATTTTTTTACAGCAAACTGCGTTGTGGTAAACGCTCCTAATGTGGCCAGAGGAAACACTCTGAAAATCTCTCTGAATGCTTTTGGAATTCATCATGACACCTGGGAGACTGCAGCCAGAGACCGAAATTCGTGGTGTGCATCATTAAAAAAGGGTGCAGTCATGTGTGAGGCAACCAGGATTGCAAGAGCTGTAAAGAAAAGGCAGGACAGAAAAACCACTGCAGGAAATCCTCCTCCAGAAACGTCAAGCATTCTTTGTCCACATTGTCAAAGAACATTTCGAGCCAAAATAGGCCTTATCAGCCATCTTAGAACACACAGCTCCATACTTTCAACCCCACTGGATGAAATGGATGGTCATCATCATTCTTGATGGACAAACAACACAATATATTATCACTTAATCCCCTTTTTGGTATGGACAATGCAATATAATATATTATCACTTGATCCCCCGTTTGGTATGGACAATACAATGTAATATATTATCACTTGATCCCCCGTTTGGTATGAACTGTACAATGTAATATATTATCACTTGATCCCCCGTTTGGTATGGGCAATACAATATAATATATTATCACTTGATCCCCCATGTGGTATGGACAATTCAATATAATATTACTTGATCCCCCATTTGGTATGGACAATACAATATAATATATTATTACTTGATCCCCCACTTGGTATGGACAATACAATGTAATATATTATCGTTGATCTCCCATTTGGTATGGGCCATCAATCAGTTCAGCCCAAGCCATTCTATCTTTAGGTTTTATTTTATTTGCCCTGTCAATTCTGGACAAAGGCTTTTCACGTGATACAATTCTCAGGTGTTTTCAAAGTATTTCATATGCAGTAAAGCATCTTGTATTCCTTCTTGATACACTTGTATTTGCCTAGTTCTCTCCAGGAATTCTACATTGGTGATTCTGTCACACCATTTAAGTCCAGCTATTTTGCCCAGTCAACAATTAATGAATGTTTGTACTTTATTAATAATCAGTGTATATTCTTCTCCATGTTTCTGATCCATACAGCAGTACACTTTTAATGTTTTATTTGAACAATCTGTTGTTTAATTTTGTTGACTTCCACAAATGTCCAATTGCTATGAAAGTCTTCTTGCCTTTTGCATTCTTATTTTAATAACTTTATATGTTGACCCATCTGCGTCTACATTGCTACCTTAATAGGTGTATAATTCTGCCTCTTGAAGTGAAGTTTCATCAAGGGAGATCAGGTTATCATTTGCTTGATTTATTCTTATTGTCTATGTCTTTCCCTGTGGATTTTTAGACTTAATTGTTGTGACCTCCTATCCAATGTGTTTAGCTAAATCTTGCATCTCATTTCATTGTGTGGGACACGAGGGCAATGTTATAAATGAAGTTCAGATCATCGAGCTTCAGTGCACAAGCAGACAATATTGGGGCCAAATGTACTTTATTGTTAAATGTAGGCATGCTCACAAATTTAATGTTAGAAGCTAACAAAGTAAAATATTTGCTCATAAGCAACAGTTTAGAGGGAACATTTATGACAAGATTTTCTAGTTTTTCTCTCCACTTGAAGACTCATTATTGGATTATGGAAGGGAAAACATCAAAGAATGGCTGCTGTTATAAGTATTGCGTCAATTTTATTGTGTGTATGATGTGGGGCACAAGTAATAATGGTTTTTCACAAAGCTGTCATGTATTGTTATGTTATTTTTATCATGATAAACCAATATCATTACACTGTGATTGATTGTCAAACTCAAATTCTTAAAGGGAACTTGAGGAATAACATATCAGAAATCATGTCTGGAAGTAATTATAAGACATTTTGTATTATTTATGATAACTTTATACCTCAAAAAACCATCAAATTCATTTATATAGTTTATATTTACATACATATGTAACTTACAAGTCCTTTCAGACTGACTGTAAACATAAGATGGAGAGTGAATTACCATCAAGTGTCAAGATAGAACAACCTGAAGTCTATCTAGGTCAGGGTAAGATTAAGTGCAATATAATGTAACAGTTAGTTGAATATTCTTTACAGGATGTTGCAGTCAACCCCAGCATTTATTGGCTGTGTGTAATTTACTAGATAATTCTACATTTAGGAGTTTGCCATTGCTTTCTAAATTGTCAAAGCATTATACTATCAAAATCAACACAATAGCAGAATATAAATCTACTCAGACACTGGGAAAAATAAAGTCTTAGGTGTGACCAAGTATCTACCAGGATCAGTGCACAACTCTGTAGTTGAGGAGAGCAGAGCACTCTCTTGTCTTAACAATAGGAAATCGCTGTCAAGGGCTGAGGTAAAAGACCCCTGTGTGAATATGAAAGGCAAGGGAAAACCACTGCATTATCTTTGCAAGACAAGTCTAAAACAAGAATGTGGAATGTCAGGACATAGTTGAGATAGGAAAGTTACATAATGTAATAATTGAAAAATGTGAAGAATAATATCCTGGGCATGATTGAGATGAGGAAGGGAGATTTGGTAAAGTAACAACAGACAAACACAGAATAATTTGTTCAGGAGGTAATACCTACAAGCACTTGGAATCAACGACTGGCAAGAGAAGGTCCACCAGAGAGACGAATGGAGACAGATTGTATTTGCAGCAAAGAACCTCAATCGCTCGGAACGCTGAAGAAGAAGAAGAAGAAAAAGGTAATACCTAACCGGAGTTTCTTCTTCTTCGTTCATCCGGAGTTTTTTTTCCGGATGTGATTGCGTTGTGCCTGTTTACAGCAGAGCTGCATACTTGCGCCGTTAGGCCGACACATCCGACTTCTGCGGGCATTTGTTGACCAGGTTAACCTTCCCGGGGTAACTGGAGTTTGATCAGCATTGCCAGTAGTGGGTTGTGCTCAATCTTCAAACCTCAAATCCCAAAACAACCAAATAAATCAATGGTTATTTGATTAAATCAGATAGTTATTATTGTCAAATTTGGTCGGTCTCTGTGGCCCGGACTAGGTCAACTCTGATACGCTTGCGGACGTTCTCCACATTCTTCCCGAAGACTGCATTGTTCATCAGTTTGAAGAAGTCCTCGAATTCCGACTTGGCCTGAACCCATAGAGCTGTGTTCATTTCTATGTATGGCTTCATCCGCGGGGATTGATTGAACTTCATGGCTCTGTGGATCTTTGTAACCTGTAGGCCGGGGCTGTGATAGAGCTTGAGATTGCGGTAGTGGATGATGTACCTCTCCGTATTGCGGAGGTTGGGGACTAGCTTTATTTGCTCCGTGAACTCCCCCCCCCCCCTCCCCAACTTGCTCTGGAGCTTATGCTGATAGTCACTCAACCACCACCCTGGGGTGGACATCGTTTCTGGTGCTAGTGGGTAATCACAGTGGGTTTCATGCAGATGCTCCAGGTATTTCATATCCACCTCGATGAGCCAGCCCTCATGCGCGTCGTCTGGTGTGTTCAGTATCTCGGCTCGAGAGTTGGGTTGGTCCATTGGAACCCGCTGGTGGGGAGGTATTGCATCATTGCCCAGCCGTACAGATTATTCGCATCGAGATACATGATCCATGTTTTTGGTGCTTCAGGGGCGTAGTCTGGGGACATGGGATTGTTGGCCTTCGAATATCGCTTTGAGACCATGGCCACACCCCCTCGGAGGCCATTCTCAACGAAGAGGTGCATGTCCTGGTCGGTCAAGAGCTCGAGTTGGGCCTTCATCTTTTTCAGGAGCGCGTTCCACGCCAAGCCGGGCACACTGATGTAATGTGCGGGGTCGAGCCTATACACTCGCATACAGGTGTCTCGGAACTTCTCAAAGACATCGGCCAGCAAGAGGACGTCTGTTTTCAGGTATAAGTTGTGGTAGTCTCCCAGCGTTTTGCAGCTAAGCTCTTGCCACACTTTTTGTGCATGGGTGTAATCAGCATTACTGATGCCTTCTTGGGTGAGCTTGCTGTAGAAGGCCTCTTTGGGTGGTAGGCAGGCTTCATCAAATCGCTCGGTGCTGTCCATATATTCATAGGGGTATACCTCCTTACGGAGGAGGAGATGTGTGCCGCCGTAAGTTAATGTCGTCCTGAGCTTGTCCTCCAGTATTGCCCATGGGGTGTGCTTCTGTGTGCTGGCAGTGCACACCTTGCATCTACCTATGGAGATTACATTGCCATCACGTTCAAGATGCTCTAAGACAGCCGGCTTGCTGCATGTGCTACAGAATGGTGTCAACTCGCTTAGATTCCCAACCAGGGTGTCTAGAGAACTGTTCAGGAATTGGAGACTATCAATGAATTGTAATTGCCCAATCATGAATGAGGCATACTTCTCCATGTTGTTCCAGTCATCTATGTATGTATTCATCTACTAGGGAGGAGAACCCCTCAAGAGACACGTTGCTGACTCTATGTAATGCTCACCTCGATTCTCTATTATAGTCAGGCCATGAAGAGTCCACGTATTAAACATTAACATTTTAGTGCTGGTGGCCCGGCTATGTTTTCAGCTATTATCAAGATTCATCAGGGGATACCTCATGATGGAGGGTCTCACATTAAGACTGTAGGCAAAGCAGTTATAGAGACAGTAGTAATTAACTTTACTCAAGAGTGTTGTGGTGCTGGCTCTCCAGTCCAGTCTTTATGGTTCAGATGCCTTATCGCATTTTATGATCATCTTGCGCTTGCGGCAGGGAAGTCCAGAAGTTTCCAGTCAGCATTTCTGGAAGAGAGTTGGGTGAGTCTAATGGACCAACTCAATGGAAACACACCGCAAATCTTCTGCTACGCCCAGTGATGATGCTGGGATCATCTCTGACTCTATCTCTAACCTTTACTCTATATTGTAAATAGATCATTTCCTATCAGGACGTTCCTTTCAGACCTGTGTCTATAGTGTAAATTAAATTGATTAATTGTTGACATGTCTTTCCTACTGTTATTATATGGGGTCTTGGACGAGTCCTGGGAAGTAATTGTTACTAGGTAGAGGGTAGATAGTAGAGGTATAGATTCTGGGAGGGGCTTGTAGACCAATAACACTACCTGTCCAACCCCTGGTGTTAGTATGCACTTGAGTGAGTGGGATACCTCGGGGTTTGTGTTCATTCACAACAACCGAGGCCATCCTGTTACAAATGGATGTCCTCTTAGTCGAGAGAGTAATTTGAAGTACTTGAGTATCACCTTTGACAGGTGTTTGTCTTTTAAGGATCATGTGGAGGCTTTGGTGGTGAAGGCTGGTAGGGGACTTAATGCATTGAGGGCTTATGGCATCAACCGGGGTAGATCAGAGGACGCTGTACAGGCTCTTTCAGCAGTTAATAATTTCTGTCATTGTGTATGGTTTGGGCTGCTGACAGTATCAAAGAGCCAGCTTGATAGGCTGGAACGCACACAGAATGCTGCCATGCAGGTAATCCTGGGGTGCACAAAGGACACACCAATTATATACATGAGGCATATCCTGGCGCTACCAACAATGACGGATGGGCATAGGGTCCTTCAGGCCAAATGGTACCTGAGAGTTGCTGCAGATAGGGATCACCCTCTGCATGCAGCTATAGATATAGTTAAAGGTCATAGACTAAGATGAGGCAGGTCCTGGATGGCACAGGCAGAACTTTCTATATGTCAGGTGTGTGATCTAGAAACCATCAATCATGAAAAAGAGTGGGTTGAAGTTCCGGAAGACATGACGGACTGGTACAATGTAATAATAACACTGGGTCGTGAGTGCAGAGAATGGGCAGCGGGCCGCACTGAGTTTGAAGTGCAACAGCTGATGCAGAATAACGCACATCAAGGTGACATAGTCATCTACACCGATGGGTTAGTGTTGAGAAACAGACGTGGCAGGGGCTTTATTGCAAAGGCTAATGGATGAGTCTTGAAAAGGGAGAGTCTGGCATATGAGACTACGACCTCCAGTATGAGAATGGAGGTGGAGGGAGTAACAGCGGCTTTCCATTGGCTAGAGGAGACTACTGCAACACACGTGTTCATTACGGATTCAAAGAGTATGCTTAGTAAGTTGGAGAAAGGAATGTTTCATGTGGAATGGCTCTCGTCGCTACAGAGGTCACAGATTGTGAGTATTGCATGGATATTTTGCCCTGGCCATGCGAGGGTGTGGGTGAATGAACAGACTGATAGGCTAGCAGGGAATGCACCTCTTGGTGGTAGATTGCCTATGGACAAGGGGGAGGTGGTTGTGCACTTGTGGGACCAGGTGGAGAAGGTGGAGGAACAGATTGAGAACCCATATGTGGAATGAATGAGATTGCGGGAGATCGGCAGGGGTTCTGGAAGAATCTCAAAATTGAGAGGGAAGACCAGGAGAACTTTTAATCAGATAGCTGTGGGAATGATTAGTAGTAGGATTCTTTGCTGGCTGTTGAACGAGGGGACTGTCACGGGACCACTGTCGTTAATGATAAGATGATAAACTAATAGTGACAGTCTGTATTAACGGCTGCAATTGTTTGTTACTAGTGGAGAAACACTCACATTGGATCAAAGGAAACTACAAGTCTTTGAGAGTTCGCTAGGAAAGGGAAAATTTGTCGGCATTGTTTGATGTATCGTCGTTTGAGAGAAAAAGCCTGTTGTGTTCGTGGTGGAAAAGGGGGGGGGGGAAGGGCAACTATTCTTGTGAAGTTGGGAACAGATTGTCTGCCGCTGAGGCCACCTGGTGTTTACAGCGAAATGACGTCACTCGGACAATCCCCGACTGTATGAAAAACAGAATTTGTTATCCCTAGTGTGAACAAGAGAGTTGGCCTAGGCTGAAGTGTTGGACTAGCTCTGTTTTAATATAGAAAAGAGTCTAGCGTGTTCTGTATCAATTCACGTTGAGGAACATGTGTCTTTCATGGCAAAGTGTAGATTCGATTCAGGATAGAGCTGAGTGTTCATAAGGTATTTACTAAATAGCATTTAGATGTAAATAATGTAGGATAGTCTAGTGATTGATAGAGCTAGAACTTGAAAATAGTGTTGTTGCTTTGTGGTTAGGTATTCAAGGAGTGTCGGCGACAGTAGGCAATCGCATTGTTAAAACTAACTAGTGTGAGAGGTCAATTAGCTCAGCTGGTTGGAAATAGTGAAGGGGGATGATATTTAGAAGGATTGAGGATGGTTGGGGGATAGGGGAAATGTCCAATGGTGGGATCTTCCAGTGGGGGTCTACTGGGGTTCTGCACTTTACATTTGGTCTTTCCTTGTCTTACCCTGATTCAGACCAATGTGATGAGCTCCTCTGCCCCATGACAGAGTGTGGTTCACTGTCATATATCTGAGTGAGGCCATTGGCCTACACTCATCTAATAGGGGTCAGTGTCCGGTTGCTCTCACCCGGTCTCTTTCACAGGTTCCCTCAGGTATGAGGAAAAGAAGCTGATACATCACTGATTACTAGCATGGATAAATTAGTGCAGGAAGAATTATTCAACAGCTTTTGCACTGGGCCCATGATAAAAAGGGTCTGAAGGAACATGGCTCGGTTGAGCCGAAACATATAATTATCCAGCAGATGACTTCTTAGTGATAGAGATCATGGAAGTCAGTAGTGAGATTATTTGTCCAAATCACATGTGAACAGAACACTAGTGATTGTTTTCCACATCACAAATAGAAAGAACCATAGTGAGTTTCTAAGGAACAGGAACAATGAACATGGTGCTTTTACTAAATTACTAGATTCCGTTGGGACTGTAAACAATAACAGTGTAATTGTGAAACAGTAGGACCTTTAGGAAATGAAATCACGTTATTTCAAGAGACAGTGTTCCGTGTTTTCACAAGGCAAGGATGTTTTAAGTCTCAGAACAGTAGAGACATTTTAATAACATGGGGTGTGATCGATTCAGGATCAGTATCGGACTATATCCGTGATTGGTGACCACATATCTGGGTTATCAAAAGCTACTGGAGGAAGTCAACATCTAGCAGGAGGGACACATTGTTTGGTGAGGTTATCGTGTACTGAACTATGACGATGTTGTGTAGTACTTACAGGGATGATCAGACGTTGCTTCTGAGCTGTTTGGTCTGATTCTGCAGATACACTAGAGTACACGACATACAGTCTACACATACACTTCTCACATACATACTCTTTTCTTCATTAAATTAATGTGTTATTAATTTTTTGGAAGCTAGAGTTGTTTAGTATGTTGTTTTGGGGAAATGTGAGGGGGGGGGGGGGGGCATGAGCCATTGGTGAGAGAGAAAGAGGTATCCATAGACTGAAGGAGTGTGGTGGACGGAATCTGGTGGATTCTCCAGAATAATGATATGGGGTTAAAAATAATGTGGGTGTTTCCCCTCACTCCAGGGACGACACTATAAAGGAAATCCACGACAGGGACGGAGCACGTATGGGAATGTCCTGACTGCATTGACGCCGGTTCTTAACTCAACTCAACTCAGCTCTGCTGTGAACTTCATTCCGGGACTTGTACTCAATCACCGTCAGTTACAGGCTTTTCTTGAAGAATTTGATTCTGAATTTTGTGACTTGCCTAATGACACATCAGGGAGTTGGCTTAGCTGCAGTATAAGGTCTACTGTGAGTTTATCTGAGACCGACCCTGTGTGGTTCTGGAATTCTACAATGATGTGTTATATAGGGATTCTACAAGACACCTGGTTGGTATAGGAATGCTACCATGAACCTATGTGGTAGAGGCATTCTGCAAGGAAGACCTTAGTTTCGTTTTTACCATCTCCAAAGTGAAATAGATGTTTTCTTCACTGAAAAAGATAGAGCTGATTCACATCTGTCAGATCCTACCTGGCTGTCAAATTTGTCATTCTTGGTCGACATCACATCGAACATGAATGAACTGAACTTGAAACTTCAGGGAAAGGATAACATCATCTGTGATCTCTACAGAATCATCAAAGGATTTTGGAAACAGCTATCATTGTTTGAAGCACAATTAAAAAGAGAAAAATTTTCTCATTTTCATTGTTTCAAAGAGTTTTGCACTACAATCGCCAAAGATGTCAGCCTTGATGTTCCTAAAACAATTACTCGTGACATGAAGAAACATTTTTGGAGAGATTTTCTGATCTTGACAGAATTGAGAGTGACATTATTCTGTTCCAGAATCCGTCTGCTTGTAACCTTGATGATGTGCCATGTCACGGGGCGAGTTATATGGGTGATTACATCTGGTGGTACCAGGGCGACAGATAGGTCACAAGCGTGATTGGCAATGTAACATCCTTGATCCACTGGCGCTCTGGGCAACCGCTTGTGGGTATGATCCAGGAGAATCAGCCGATAGATATGAATGCAAGCCCGGCAGGTCTGCTCCTCACTCCCAACACATCACAGGAAGGCAAGACATGCAAACATCAAACGACAACACCCTGAGGCGAGATGAACAGTGATGTGTAATGGCCGCTGGTGAGACGTCAGGTGACAGTAATGAGCATTCATGCCTCTGCAGTCTTCAATCTTTTGAGGTCATCTCATGCTCCCGTACCAAGCTCACAGATCACTCGTACCTGGCAGTAGTGTTGTATGAGGGTGTCCCCTATCGCCAGTGAGAGTGGTGTCAGAGCCAATTCAGATCGATGTAGCGGTATGCTGACCCGACATGAGCGCAGAGTAGTGGCCTCAATAACAACGGCAGTCAGCACTTGTAGCAACTGGCCATGACTGAACATGAGGTGAAAGTGTAACTGTGGCCTAAGTCCATGCATGAAGTAGTGACGGTTGAGTGTTGTACATGTAGAGCGATGTACTGGACGTCTAAACTAGATGAGCGCTGGCGTTGTAATGTGCTTAAACTGCTGTTGCATTGTTATCCTATGCAACGCTATGACGTGGCACTTGTTTATTACCAGTGCCACGTCGTGCTTATTTCTATTGCTATTCTATTTATACATGCTGATGGGTTTGCTCATCAGTTCCTCTCTACCAGTCTGTCATATGGCATATGACATGCCAGTTGAACTACAGTTGGAGCTCATTGATTTGCAAGCAAATGACTTGTTGAAAGAGAAGCATAGAGAAGGAAAACTTGTTGAATTTTATCGCTGCTTACCTGATGTTGAGTTTCAACTGAAGAAGTTTGCCACTGGTTTGCTCATCAGTTTCTCTCTACTAGTCTGTCATATGGCATATGACATGCCAGTTGAACTACAGTTGGAGCTCATTGATTTGCAAGCAAATGACTTGTTGAAAGAGAAGCATAGAGAAGGAAAACTTGTTGAATTTTACCGCTGCTTACCTGATGTTGAGTTTCAGAAACTGAAGAAGTTTGCCACTGGTATGGCATCAGTGTTTGGAACAACTTATGTCTGTGAGCAAACATTTTTAAAAATGAAGTATGTGAAGTCAACACACCGATTGAGCTTGACTGATGAACATTTGGAAAGCAATTCTCTTGATTGGATGCAACAATTCCAAACCAAATCAAATTGATATCTTAAAAGCAAACCGTCAGTTTCACAAATCTCACTAACCTATTTTGCTGCTTTGTTTGTGAGATTCGGATATGTGCACACTAGGACTGGTGTAACTGTCCTTTTGCTAACGTCACCTTCTTTGATAACGTTTTGATAGTAAATAAATATGTTGGTTGTCTTTGTTTTTTGTGCGTTGCACGCCACACACCGATGATTAACACGGAATGCTAAATTTAGTTTTTCGTACTTTTTTCCCCAGAGCTTTCGTTCTGGCTTGCAAGTATTGTACATAATGATTATGTGACCAGTGCCCATCATTTTGTCAGTTATCCGGCCCACTGTGAAAAAAGTCTGGTGACCCCTGGCCTAGATCATACATCAACCTAGATACGCTGGTCTCTGTGGCTAAGGGCTTACGAACGCAGTTTGTGTGCCCGTATACCCAGGTTCGAAACACAGCGGTGCTGATTTTTTTTGAAAAAGGTATAGGAGCCGGTCGTTCAGAAAGCAATGGCAAACTACTGAACATAAAATTTGCCCAGGAACCACAAACGGCGACAATGCTGGGGTTGACTGCTACATCCTGTTAAGGATATGCAACTTAATTTTTTTGTTTTAGATCATACATGAACACATTAATCATTCTTCTTCTGCATCTTTCGTTCACTTGAAATTGATTGTCTATAGTTGCAGTGTGTGCCTGCTTGATTACACATCTGTTCATAATGAAAACCTATTAATGAGGATATTAATAATTTATTTTGGTGTTTTTCAGAAATACACTCTTCGTCTCCATGGAGTCCTTACCACTCCATACAAGAGCATCCACAAAAGTGGACATATGACAGCATAGACATGAAGGTTGTGAAACAAGAACCATTGGATGTTCTGTGTGAGGACAGGAGTCACAGCTTCAGTAAAATGGTAGACATAGCTGGGGGTAGCATCATTCAAGAAATGGCAGAACACAGCAACTCAGAATCAAGAATGGTTGAGAACAGTTGTAATTCATCAGTAAAACATGAAAATTGTTGTCAAATGTTGGAAAATGTGTCTTCTTTGATTTATACAAACAATCAACTATCTTTGGCTATTGAGAATTGTCAGCAGCAATATAAGGAAACACAAGAAAAAGAAACACAGAGCTTTGCAAAGTCTCTTGATGACATTTTTGATTATGTCAATTTTAGCTCTCAAAGAACTCACACAGGAGACGTGTCTGATGTTTCTATTCCAAATATTTGTGTAGACAGATATAAGAGAACATATACTGAAGGGATGTCAAATAAATGTAATGAATGGGATGGTCATTTCATTCAAGATGATCATCTAGAGTGCCAAAAGAACATGAATCACAAGAGAATACATACAGGAGAGAAACCTTACGAGTGTGATGAGTGTGGTGCTTCCTTTACTCAAGCTGGCCATCTGAAGACTCACAAGAGAACACATACAGGAGATAAACCTTACACGTGTGATGATTGTGGTGCTTCTTTTAATGAATTTGGCAGTCTGAAGAAACATAAGAGAACACATACAGGAGAAAAACCTTACAAATGTGATGATTGTGGTGCTTCTTTTAATCGAGCTGACATTCTGAAGAAACATAAGAGAACACATACAGGAGAAAAACCTTACAAATGTGATGATTGTGGTGCTTCTTTTAATCAATCTGGCAGTCTGAAAAAACATAAGAGAACGCATACAGGAGAAAAACCTTACAAGTGTGATGATTGTGGTGCTTCTTTTACTGACGTTAGCCATCTGAAGACTCACAAGAGAATACATACAGGAGAAAAACTGTACATGTGTGATGTTTGTGGTGCTTCCTTTACTGAAGCTGGCCATCTGAAGAGACATAAGAGAACACATACAGGAGAAAAACCTTACAAGTGTGATGATTGTGGTGCTTCTTTTACTGACGCTCAAAGCTTGAAGACTCACAAGAGAAAACATACAGGAGAAAAACCTTACAAGTGTGATGATTGTGGTGCTTCTTTTGCTGTAGCTGGCAGTCTGAACACTCACAAGAGAATACATACAGGAGAAAAACTGCACATGTGTGATGTTTGTGGTGCTTCCTTTACTCAAGCTGGTCAATTGAAGACTCACAAGAGAATACATACAGGAGAAAAACCTTACATGTGTGATGTTTGTGGTGCTTCTTTTACTGAAGCAGGCAACCTGAAGACTCACAAGAGAATACATACAGGAGAAAAACCTTACAAGTGTGATGATTGTGGTGCTTCTTTTACTTACGCTAGGGATCTGAAGAAACATAAGAGAACACATACAGGAGAAAAACCTTACAAGTGTGATAATTGTGCTTATTTTACTGACGTTAGCCAGCTGAAGACTCACAAGAGAACACATACAGGAGAAAAACCTTTCAAGTGTGATGATTGTGGTGCTTCTTTTACTTACGCTAGCGATCTGAAGAGACATATGAGAACACACACAGGAGATAAACCTTACAAGTGTTATGATTGTGGTGCTTATTTTACTCAAACTTGTAATCTGAAGAAACATACGAGACTGCATCATCATCATGTGCCCTGCCAACTACCATAGGTGTTTATGTATCTCCTCAGATCTTGCTCCCTATTTAGGATCAACTCTGCTGATAATATTTCTCAATGTCCCATACAGTCCATCCAGCATCATCTCTCTCAGTCTGCCCATGTCTCTTTTCCCACTGATCTTTTCAGTCATCACAACACTTTCCCATGCTTCTCGTCTCATCACAATACTAAAGAACGCTATTGACTCTTTCTGATAGTTGTATATAATGTTCTACTTTTATTAGCCTCTTCCAGGCAGTCATTGTTAAGTTACTCTGACAATCCAAGCTATTCACAACAACCATCTCAGGAATCACATCTTTGCTACTTCCAACTAAATGAAAGGCATTTTATTGAATCCAACCAAGATTTTACTTAGATTCTAAAGCCAGCAACCCTGAGAAATTGGATGCACAAGTGAGGAAAGAAATTCAGTCACTTTTAGATAGTAAATTCATCAGTGAGGCGACTGTACAGTTAGTCATTTCACTGGGCTTATAAACCACCACCCAACTTTATGGCCTTCCTAAATTGCACAGGTCTGGGGTACCACTGATACCGGTTTAATTTATGCTCAACTCTGTCCAACACAGGATGTTGAAAAGGCTTGTAGAAACAGGTAAACCAGTGCGAAAATCGGACAACCTCTAAATATTAACAGATTAATTTAAACTGGTCAAACTACTGGATACTATCGATCTTAAACTAAAGCACGTGGTGTCAATGGATATTGCCTCTATTTTCACAGATATTCCCATTGAAGAAACTACTGACATACAAATTCAGGAAATTACTACTGCTATGCACAACTGATATTCATTTCATGATTCTTTTAAAACTCATACCACTAAATTGACAGATTGGCCATGAGGAATCCTCTAGGTCTCATTCTAGCAGTCTTTATGGTGCACTCAGAAAAACAAAGAGCCTCAAATATTAAGGACCTAGGTCCACACTGCTGGTATATGGATGATATATTATTCATCCCAGAGACCATACAACAGGCTGAATCATTCCACTCCATCATGAACCAAACCCACAAGAACATTTCTTTGTCTGTTGGTCACAAACATAATGACACCTTATCATTCTTATAAATACTAATTCAACATTGACAGGATGGCACCATCCAAAGATCTGTCTATTGAAAGGGAATATGGACGGGCCAGTACCTTAATTTAAATAGCTTTGCACCTATTCAGTATAACGTGGCCTGATACAGACCCTGTTTAATGGAGCTAGAATGACTTGCTATGATCACACATATAAGGAGACCAGAAACTCTTAATCATAATCTACAATCTAATGTATATTCAGCTGTCTTCAATAAGCGTCATTACCAGCCACACAAACCTACTCCCACAGAATTATCAGTCCCCAGACTTCAAGTGTTTTTTTTTCAACTAACCTTTCATGGGGACACTAATGAAACAAATACATTATACAACGTAAAGCAAACATTCACCTGGAAACTACTCCCATCTGTGAAAGAACTATTGTCTCTGTACACCAAATCTAACTGCATTTATCATTTCCATTGTGAGTGCCAAGCAACTTACATAGGCAGAATGGAAAGATAATTAGCAAATCATGTAACTAAACATATACCAGTACGGGTGGAAAAAATTTAATCAGTCTCCAGGAATCCCTGTGCAGTCGACAGGTCATAACATTCTTTGCTTGTCGATTTTGAGACATTTGTTTAATAAACATCATAAAGTTAAAAACGAGACGACATCTTGTATATTGTATTTGATGAATAATAAATGATTGCTCAAATACATCAAAGCATTAGTAATTAGATGGTTCAGGCCAGTTTTATGCAAACATAAAGATTTCATTTTAAATTTGCTATTGCCATGGGGAAAACTCATGCTCCACATTCAAACAATATCAGTGGCTACGTATTTTAAGAATTTCAGCCCTAGTATAATTCATTTATTCACTTCATATGATATATAACTCTGCAGTGTGCACCTGATGAGATGCAACAAAATTTGCCAGGCAATAAGTTTGACAACATATTGTTTGTGGCTTCTGTGTTGAAATTTTAGAAATATATTAATTTTGATTATGTTTAATTCAAACTTATGCTCTAAAATACTTTAAAATTATAACTGTGTGCTTTACCAAATCAACCATATCAGCCATTGAATGTCAGTTGGTCTAACAATGTGGGGCTAGCACCATATACCCAGTACACCACATGGTGTGAGAGATGGTCCTTAAGTTTACTTTCAAGGATGTGGTTGCCATGTAGCGTCGGAGGCATGAGATGATAATGTAGAATAAGATAAAGAAAGTATGGCACATAGTACTAAAAGAGTTAATGGAATAGCGACATAATACGGAAGTTGCTATATGAAGTCACGGCTTACTACGTCATAAAAAGGTAGTTAGGTTTGTGGCTGACAACAAGGAGGCGGCATGAAAGTATCAGAGGAGAAATATAAATCTTCCAAAAGATGGCACTGGTAGCAGAGAACCACTAGTTAGGAAAGATATATGATCAAGGCATACTCCAAAGCCAGGACTGACGATTGGCCATGAATATTTAAATCAGAACTCGAAGAGATAGCTCAAGGTTAAGCAAACAGTCAACAGACATGAAGTATTGTAAGTAATCACTGTTATGATAACTGGCAAAGATGAAAGATAACCAACACTAGGCGGCTAAGTAAAGTAATTATATATAATTATGATCAGCATTGTGCGTATACTTATTCACATAGTACCGGCCCTCCCGTCAACACGGAAATGGTAAATTGTATTATTTAATAACATCACAAGCTATTCTACGGAAATAAATATTGCATTACGAGAAATGTCAGCCTGCTTCTAGTCGTTGGTATTTATTAATGTTGCTTCTGTATTCTGCCGAAGTAGTTTGTTGGACAGCCAGCTGCAGAGAATTATGTTAAATCACCAGTTGGCAGAGATGGAGGGCTCTTGAAACAGGAGCACCGGACCATACAGTTACTGTAGAGGAGCCACTACCAACATTATTGTTTAATATTATATAATAACAGCACCGCCTACATCAGCTTGAAATTAATATGTCAGCCTAAACCGTGACCATATAATGTATAGTCAGTGTCAAATGTTAGTTTCGTATTAATGTGTCGGACAGTGTCAAATGAATATCACTACTAATATGTCATATACATGGAACTAATTATTATGGCCACTATTGGAAATGTTCAAGTTCGGACAGTTATTATCAAAATGTCGATGATGTTGCTGATTGCTATCTCAATGGACATTTCTGATTTATGAACGGACATAGTATGGATGCACATCTGGATATAGATTTTTGGGGCACTTATAGTTTTGCAAAGTAACTCACAAAGATTTATTATGACACATGCCAGTGTCATCGGCACTTGTTGAAGCCAGGAGAGAGCACCAATTTTCATTCAACACCGGAATCCGGATTCGAAGAACAGGCCAGTTGAGGTGTCTGTTGTTGTTTCTTTGCGTTCTGTTCGGTCATTTGGAATTTATTGTTCGGAATTGCTCTCTATGGTCTGATTGTCTGCGTCATAAGTGTGCGGGCAGTTGGTTGGGCTACATTTGTGCCAGATAATTAAATTTTTCCGGCACAAAAGTACGTTCGGTCTAACAGCAGTCAGGTCGGTACTAATATGTTATTGTGACGACCTCACTGCTGGATAGAACCTGTATAGTGTTGTAATAGTCTCTATCTGTTGTTACTTTACGTCCTCGGTGTTTCTTTCTTTTTCATGTAAATAAATATGTTGTGTTAAATTTAGTTTCTATTTCTGGTAGTAGTTTTCGTGTGTCCTGTAGTGTGATTCTCTTATATATATATACACCAACTCTTCTGTCCATTGTGGAATCGTTCCACACAGGCATGAAGGGTATAATCAAGTTTGATGGTGCAACTTCTGAAGAATTTGAAATTAAGAGTGGAGTTAAGCAAGGTTGTGTACTAACTCCCACCCTCTTTGGAATATACTTTTCACTTCTATTGAAATATGCCTTTCGTGATCAGGATGGTGGTATATACATTCACTCACGCTCAGATGGCGGCCTTTACAATGCTCAAAGATTGAAGGCCAAGACCAAAATTAGGAGGGTACTGATCAGAGAGCTGCTTTTTGCAGATGATGCCGCAGTTACGACCCACTCTGAGGAAGAAATGCAATGTCTACTATCTGCATTCTCCAATGCTTGTTCTGAATTTGGTTTAACAATTAGCAAAAAGAAGACATAGATTATGTCACAAGGTGCACATGGGGTACCATCAATCTTTATTGACGACGCCGAACTAGAGATGGTAGACCATTTTACATATCTAGGATCAGTGGTAAATAGCAAATTATCCCTTGATCAGGAAATCTACATCCGGATTGGTAAGGCAGCAACAACAATGAACAGGTTAACAAAAAGAGTCTGGGAGAACAGGAAGCTTACTGCAAAAACAAAAGTCCTTATCTATCAGGCCTGTGTCCTTAGTACTCTTCTTTATGGCAGTGAAACCTGGACAACTTACTCACACCAAGAGAAACATTTAAACAGCTTTCATATGCGGTGTCTGCGAAGAATTCTTGGTATTAAGTGGCAAGACAAAATCACAAATACTGAAGTATTGGAAAGATCAGGTTGTGTGACAGTTTATTCCATGCTCAGTCTTCGTAGACTTAGATGGATAGGACATTTTAGGAGGATGGATGATGGTAGAATACCAAAGGACATCTCTTTTGGTGAATTACAGATGGGTATGAGATCTCAAGGTCGGCCTCTACTACGATACAAAAATGTGTGTAAGCGGGACATGATTGATACAGGCATTGATAATGCACTTTGGGAGCAAGTCGTCGCTGAACGTGTTGCATGGAGGGCAAACATCAGAAATGGAATAAAGACAAAAGATAAAATTATTGCAGATAAGTCACACACCAAGCGTTTGAGACGTAAGATGGTACATGATGGTGGAAATGACCACGTGTTCACATGCACCCACTTTGAACGGACATTTACAGCGCAAATTGGCCTTATCAGTCACATGCGCAACCGTCATAGGTAAAAGTTATGCCTTTTTAAAGCACAAACTATCGTCTGTCAAGACGGCAAGGTGCCAATGATATATATATATATATATATATATATATATATATATATATATATATATATATATATATATATATATATATATATAGTTTACCAGCGCTTTGTCTGGAACTGGTAAGGCAATATTTATTTCCTTGTCGGCCTTACTACATTTTTAGTATCTTATAGCATTGTTCATTGTTTCAGAAATTCAAAACAATGTTTTCCCGTGATGAATTTGAATAACGAAGACACAAACAATAGATTGCACGATTTATTGCCTGGCATATTTCGCTGCATCTCGTCAGGTACATACTGCAGAAATCACACAACTTACGTGAATTAATTAGATAAATCCTTCAAACTAAAATATACACATGTTCGCACAGTAATGTTGATTGTCTACCACGGTAATTTTAAACTAATCATTTAATTATAACTAATCATTAATTTATACTAATCAACCTTCGTAAGCCGTCCTTGTGTAAGCAGAAAGACATGTTAGTCAGTTTAAAATTACCATGGTAGACAATCAACATTACTGTGCGAACATGTGTATATTTCAATTTGAAGGATTTATCTAATTAATTCACGTAAGTTGTGTGATTTCTGCAGTATGTACCTGACGAGATGCAGCGAAGTATGCCAGGCAATAAATCGTGCAATCTATTGTTTGTGTCTTCGTTATTCAAATTGTTCATTGTATTGACATTCCATTCATTCTATTACTCTCATTTTTACGTGTTTACTTGCAACCTTTCACACAATCTAGCATCGCACATATACATATTTTATTTCAGCTGTTAAGTTGACAGAATATTATTGCACCATGTTGACATTACAAGAGTTTATGGATATGGGTGAGAAGTCCGGATTGTCTGGTCATGGACTTAGAGCAAGAGCTAAACAGGAATTAAAAGAATTCCAAGCACAGCAACGAGAAGAAAGAGCCGAGGCTAAAGATGCTGAGAAAGAAGCTAGAGAAGTACAAGCATCTTTAGAAAAAGAAAAACTAGCAGCAGAGAAAGAAATCAAAGAAAGAGAATTTGCAATAGCAATGTAAAAACTGACAGCGGAAAGGGAGAGGCTTGCATTTGAGAAAGAGAAACTAGCGGCCGAGTTGGTAATGAAGGGCAAAGAGATTGAAGGGAACTTAAAGGTCAAAACTATTGAGAAAATCAAGGAAGCCGAGATAGCGCAAGCTAAATCAGCAGACCCCATCAAGTGATACCAGGGTCTGATCAGGAATTTTACATAATGTGATTCCATTTCAGCATGGATAACTAATTTTGAGGTATTAATAAAATATTACAAAATGCCAACCGAAGACTGGCCCATACTATTTCACCGTCATTTGGCTTTGGAACCTTTGAAGGTCATGGAGGTAATCCCTGAAAGCCTACGTACCAAATACACATATATTAGAGACAGTTTTGTCACATTTTTCTTTGGATCAAGCTGGGTTACGAACTAAATTTAAAACTCTGGCACCAAAAGCGAACCAAACGTTCCTGGACTATGTCTCAGAAACAACTTCTCTTTTTGAAATATGGCTGAAATCATCGGGCGTGGGTTCAGATTTGGAGAAACTCCATGATCTCATGCTGAGAGACAAATTGCTTTTTTCAGTACCAGAAACGATGTCTACAATTCTGGTGGAGAACAAGTGTACATCAGTTCCAGAGATGGAATTCAAGGGGGAAGCATATTACAACGCACATAGGGATGTGTTTGCTGAAGGAACTCAACTGGAGTTAGTCATAGGAGCAAGTGCGAGAATACCCAATCTAAGATACCACAGTAGACCAAATAGATTCTCACAATGGTCAACAGTACAGAGACAGAGGGCCATATCATATGAGAGGCAACACTCACAGAGAACCAGACAGACCTAGAAAGGGTTACTTCATGCAGTGTTCACATTGTAAATTGCAACATGATTCACCTAAAATGTGCAATCAAAACCCTAATTACGATTCTTACCTCAAGAATGTAACATCTAAGAAGGCCAGTAAGTATGCTTCTTACAAAAATAGTGTTAAATGTTTTGTTTGTTGGGCATACGGGCACGTCTCAAAAAATTGTACGATTAGAAAAACATGAAGAGAAGCTAGTCCACCCATCATGTGCCATGCCGATAAGCGTGGGCGGTCATGATTTGCCATCTCTCTCGATCACCAGAGTCGTGGATCAGCTCTGTGTTTCTGTCTCGACCATGCAACGCTGCCAAGCCATCCAGGTATTTGCTTCTAGTTCTTCCTCTTGGTCTGTTCCCTTCGATCTTACCACTTGTCACCAAGTTCTCCAATTCATGTCTTCTAATAACATGCCCAAAGAAGTTTGACTGTCTGCGTCTAATATCTCTAATCAGTTTACGATCTTCATTTGTTTCTTGAAGGACCTGTTCATTGGTCTTTCTGTCTGTCCACGGTATTCTTTGCATTTTCCTCAGAAACCACATTTCTACAGACATCAGATGTTTTTCAGCTTGACTGCTCATTGTCCAAGCTTCACATCCATATAAAAGTACAGGTTCTATGTAGCACGTCAACACTCTTTTTCTTGTTTCAATTGCCATCTTTTTATTGGTCAGTATGTTTTTCATCTTGCTAAAAGCTACCTTAGACATGGCGATTCTTGTTCTAATCTCTTCAAGGCATCTCCCATCAGATGTTATTACTGTTCCGAGATAATTGTTGAAGAATATTCCCATTTGTATATTACATTGTGGTATTTCGTTCTTCCTAGTGACGACCATAATCTGTGTCTTTTTACAATTTAATTCTAACCCTGGTTGTTCACTGTGTGTAACAACTGCATCTACTAAATGTTGCAGGTCCTGTTCATTGTCTGCAATCAAGACTGTATCGTCTGCATATCTAATGTTATTGATGCATCGTCCCCCAATGTTGATTCCTTCCATATCTTCAATATTTCTGAAAATGTTTTCACTGTACAGGGAAAACAGACCTGGAGACATTACACATCCCTGTCTCACACCTCTCTTGATATGCAGATATTGGCCTACTTCATTATCAACTCTCAAGGCAGCTTGTTGTTTCCAATATATGTTTTTTACAAGTCTAAGGTCTTTCCCATCAATTTGTAGATCTTCAAGCATCCTTATCATGTCGATATGTCTCGCTTTATCGAAAGCCTTTGTGTAGTCAATAAAGCAAAGGTGTAGATCTTTGTTTAATTCTAAAGATCGTTCAATTACGGTTCTCAGTAAATATACAGCATTTACTGTACCCTTTCCTTCTAAAACCCACATTGTTTTCCTATCTCAGGTTGTATTTTCCTCCTAATTCTTTGTATGATAATTCTTAGCAACATCTTCGTGATGTGACTCATTATACTAATTGTTCGATGTTGATCACATTCCAAGGCTCCTGATTTCTTTGGGATTGCAATAAATACAGAATTACATAATTCATGAGATATATTTCCAGTATCATATATTGTATTAAGCAGCCTGGTAACTTTATCTATTCCATATTCTTCTAAAGCATTAATCATTTCTGTTGTGGCACTGTCTGAACCGGGGGTCTTGCCAGATTTCATATGGTTAAGAGCATTCTGAACCTTCATCTTCAAAATTGCTGGTCCTTCATTATTATTTTGAACATTGTAGTGTTCGTCTCTGTTGTCGTCATAAGGTTTTTCACGTAATCTGACCATACATGTAAGATCTGATCTTTGTCTATTGTGACTCTTCCATCTTTTGTCTTTAGTCAGCCCGCTGAAGTACGTATTCTTTGATTAGTAAGCTCCTGGATTCTTTTGTGCATTAATTTCGCATTTTGACTGTTGTGTTGTTTTTCAATTTCTTCGCAGTTTTTCTCAAGCCATGTTTCTTTTGCCTCCCTTCATAAGGTTCTGACTTTTCTGTGAATTTCTTCATATTTAGCAGGATTATTTTTGTTCTGTCTTCTTGTTTCCATTAGTTGTAAAATTTGTTCAGTCATCCATGTCTTATGGCCCACTTTCTTTAATTTTGGAATAGTTTTGTTCTGCTGCACAACTGATTGAATTCTTCAGCATTTCCCACTGATCATCTACATCTTGAAATAGGATTTCTAGATCAGACAATAAATCAAATTTATTCTTTACTTTTATGTTAAAATTATCTTGTACTTCTTTGTCAGTTTTAAATTTGCACCAGTCATATTTAGGGTTTCCTGCTATATACTTGACTTTCTTTAACTTTACCCTCGATGTGCCTGTAATTAATCTGTGATCACTGTAACAGTCTGCATTTGGAACTGTTTTTACGACTGTTAACGCATTTCGAAACCTTCTGTTAATCAGGATGTAATCTATCTGGTTTTTAATCCTGCTGTCTGAACACCTCCATGTCCATAATGTTCTAGGATGCTGTTTAAACCAGGTGTTTCCTACAACCATTTCTTGTTCTTTTGCCCATTCTATAAGTCTGTATCCTCTTTCATTTCTTTCTCCCAAACCATGATCGCCTACACTGCATCCATCGCCTTGCTTTCCTATTTTTGCGTTGAAATCACCCATTATGATATTTATTTCTGATTTTTTGCAGTTCTTGAAAGCAGACTCCATGTCGTTATAAAATTCGTCTTTACTTTCTTCACTGCATTTACTTGTTGGGGCATATACTTGAATGATATTTATTTTAAAAGGTCTTCCGTTTAATTTTACTAATAGAACTCTGACACAGCTCGATATCCTTTGACAGAATTTGATGTTTGTTTATCTAATATAATAGCTACACTTCTTATGTGTTCTTCTCCCCCAGAGTAAATAATCTTATAATCATCCCCTGTCCTTATCCCTGCCCCTTTCCATCTCGTTTCCGATATTCCTAATATGTTAATCTACTCTCTCTACATTTCTTGTTTGATGTTTTCTAATTTTCCATCTGCATTCATTGTTCTAACATTCCAAGTTCCTACTTTCAATGATATTAATCTTTTGCACCTAGTAGCCTGTTGACGATCTGGGGTCACCTTGTGCGCATGACTATCCCTACCGGGCGAGGCTGCTCCTATGGAGCACCCATTTACGCCGTTCTCTGATTATAGATGAGTCCCCACAGCATGATTTTCTTGGCATTTATAAAGAAGGTAGTTTGCCATTGCTTTCCTTCCTAGCAGTGACCATACTGGTCAGTGACCGTAGCCATTGTCTCCTCAAAAAAGAGATCCTCTGTCAACCATCGTGAAGGTGAAGACCATAACCTACAACTATCTGTCGGCTGCTCTCCATCTTCATCCACCACCTGCACCTATGGCTTCACGTAACCCTGATCGGGGGGCTAAACGGGTACTCCACCTTGCCAAAGGGTGTCCCGTAGGCTAGCGGGGGGAAGAAGGCGCCTTACTTCTCCTTTGATAGGGGATACCCCTACCCCGCTACCCAAGCTAGTGCAGCATAAATATTCACTAGTAATGAGACAGGCGAATTCGAAGACACTCATGCAGCCATATTAGAGACATTCCCCAATGAAAGACCGTGTAATGTGTGCAAAGAATTCCATGAAGATGGTAATCTGGCATGTGGTCACAATACAAGAGGCCAATGAAGTTAACATCCAGAATGGTACATAAAGGTCCATCAAGCATGGGTTAATGGATCGACAACTACTTGCGTTAGGGGCACATGAGCGTCCATTATTGGGGTTGTCCAGAAGCTTGTAAAGCCACAAGACTAGACAGGTGTAGCAGAATGAGTGTATTATTAGTATCAGCTAGGTGTGCAAGTCTACAGCACGCTTGAGCATCAATATAGAACAGCTAGAAGGATGCTCAAGTCGTGACGTAGCTTGTTGTTGTTGACGTTTTGAAACGTCGTCAAGTGTCAATGTGGGTGGAAGTGATTGGCACACTTAGGCTTGGTAGTTGTTGATACATGGTTGTCCAATTGTTCAGAGAGTTGAATAGCCTTATTACAACTGTTGTCAATATCATCTTCTGGTTTGCCATTTGATGATATACTTCCTAGGCACTTGAGACTCTTTACTTGTTTCGAGAAATGTTCGTTTAGCTGAATTGTTGTTGTTTGTTCTTCTTTGGTTATAGTCGTTGCCTTTGTTTTGCTTGTGCTAAATTGTTAAAGTAGGTGATTAGAAAGGTGTGATGTCTTTTGTTTGGAATGTGTGATCTTGGACGGAATTTATGGAAGTTGTATGACAGGTTGACGGAAAGAGAGTTAACATTCTGAATGATGTTTCATAAAACATGTTTAGTATTGTTGACAGGGACATGTCGAAGTATGAATGCCTGATACTGAGAAATGAGAAAAGTGAGGTCCGTTGTCAGTTATATGTGGTGTGGGTTGCTGTTTCTGAAAGAATCCCGATAGATAGGAAGAGGAATGAAAGATACGGAGGTAAACAAGATTAGATAAATGAATGTTGGAGAACATGAGAACATGTTCCGATAAGTGTGACTAGTATCATCGCGGTACAAGAACGCTAGGAGAGACTTGAGGATAGCTTAGAGTTGTTGTGGTGAGATGTTGAAAGTACTGATGCAGGAGAATGAAATATTACTTGCGTCGGATAGACGAGAAACTTAAAAGTAGAATTAGTTGTATTGGTGAGAGGTCTATAGTAAATAGACAAAGTTTTGTTGGACGTAGGAGGGTGGAGATACCGTAGTTAACGGTAATGATTAAGTAGTTGTAGTAATACTTGGAACAAATCCAAGGGAAACAATTAGTGTGTCGAGGTACGGTTTCCTTTAGTAGAGAAATGAGTTGTAGTGTGCTGGGATAGCCGCCACAATAGTAGTAAGTGAAGTGATTTGAGCTGCAGTTTACAGCGGTTGGTTAGGGTGATAGTCCAGATATTGTTCTAAGTTAGGAATTGATCTGTAGGTCACAGATATATTTTTTTGGGATTAATGCAGGTTAATTGGCCTAGCATTGAGCGTTTTTATTACAGTTAGAAGAGTGGCCGTTGTAATGAATAGGTATGTATTACATTGGTTCGTAGAAGAGACCAATCTTGCTGGGTTACGTTAAGTAGTTAATTCTGTGTGAATTATTGTTTTGATAAAGGATGGGGATAACCTTCTCTTTAGCGAGAAGTCAGTTGTTTTTATTGAATTTGAGATTTCAATGCATCATATATGGTATGTTATAGTATTTTTTTTATTGACTTGGTTTTGTAGAATGATTGCCAGTTGATTTTATGATTTGACTTCTTGAGTTTTCTTAAATAGATAAATAAGTTGGTTATTGTTAGTCCATAAAAGAGACTAACAATAGATTAGGATGTATGTTGTATTATTTTAATATATGTTTTTCTTTGAATGAGTTCATACCTTTAATTGATATGAGGGGAAACATAAATGATGTATAACAACTTGGGGGGGGGGGGGGTATGATATCCTGTTGTGATTTTATTTCGCTTCACTCATAATTTACGTGAATTGTCTTGTATGTTTATATATATGTTAGAAATTAATTAAGTTATGTTTAATTTACATGGTTTTGTCTAGAATAAAGACAATCCATGGGGCTTTATTTAGGACCCTTCGTTCAGAAAATAGTAATAAACTACTGTGGACTATAAGAGAGACACATTCTCTTTGTGAATAACAAGTTTATGAGTATATTCTACTAGCAAGATTGCTGTGATAATCAGCGTTGGGAGGTTAAGTTGTGGAAACATAGGCCATACTTAAGTGACGAGGTTACTACACAAGTAAAATGGTTATGGGGAATTTAAGTGAGCATTAATTGAAGATATATGGATTGGACGCCATATTGGGGAAGAAAAGATTAAAGTGAATAAAGCAGTGGGGTAAATGAGGGGTCAGAAATGAACATGGAGCCACGAAATTGTAGAAGAAGAAGTCAGTAACGTGCTGTGAAGGCAATTAGCAAAACATGAATTGAATCCATGTTTGACTCCGAAGAATGATTAGATACTGTGGATAGCAGTACAATAGTAAAGGGGTGTAAGTGTGTTAAATGAGAAATGAACATTGTCACTGTGGAGACAAAAGACATGGGGTTTTTGAGGGTCCGTAATATATGGACTAAGAAAGAATAACGTTAATTGCAAGCAGTGAGGGGTTAGAAGGTCACTGTTGCTGTTGATAACGGCATAAGTAGAAGTTTTAGTAGATATGCCCATAATAAATGGACATTAGTGGGTTGCTGAAGTTTTCGGCAAGATTAAAAGGGAATTCTGAGTGAGGTATAGGTGAAGATTAGTTATGTGAGGTGATGGGAAAAGAGGTCTGTAATATATAGACATTTGGGGAGTGAATTTTTGATGGTTGGTACTTGATGCTGTAGATAGCAGCGTAAACTGTTACCATAATAAGTGGTACTGTAGAAGAGATAATTGTTTTATACTTTATTACATAAAGTCTCAAATGACAAAGGGGGGTAAAGGTGTGTGTGATTTAGCTAAGTGTGGTTTTTTTTTTTTTTTTGAAAGAGTTCTACTTCTTTGAATCTCCGGTGCGCACCGATTCTTTGTCTTTCTATCATGTGCGAGTGTTCTCTGGTTGATTGAGAGTTGAGAATTAGGAAGTAATGTTGCTGATGACAATACGGAGTTGATATCAGAAGAGTACAGCGTTTGAAATTTTAAGCGGATTGCTTATGAAGAGAAGAAGGAGTGTTTATTTCAAAAAGCTAACCATATGTGTTATGATGTATTGTATAAAGTTGAGATTTAAATGTTATTGAGGATATGTAAATAATATGTGTTATGTTTGAAGAGTCAGAAACGAAGAAGAAGTTCATAGTGGTTTACTATATGACAGGGAGAAGAGTTACATATTTGCATAAAATAGAGTTAGTTTGGGGCGGCTTAGAGAAATTATGGGAGGTAAGGAGGGAAGATGTAGGATAAAAGGGGTTAGGAATAAAGACTTTTGGAAGAAGAAAAGTCTTTGTAAAACATAGGGAGGTGTAGCAGAATGAGTGTATTATTAGTATCAGCTAGGTGTGCAAGTCTACAGCACGCTTGAGCATCAATATAGAACAGCTAGAAGGATGCTCAAGTCGTGACGTAGCTTGTTGTTGGGGCAGTGAGAAACCACCTAGAGAGAAAAGAGGTCGACATCATGATTGAATTGTATCAAGACCTTGTATTCGCCACTATAAACAAATAAAGCCTGATTTATAATAACCCAGCAGACTTGTTAGTCCTCTCTGTATTCGCAGTGTTACACAGGCAAGAGTGTTCCGTGTACAACTTTTGGAGGTACTCTTGAGAGATATAAGATCGCATGGATTACATTAAAATCCGCATACTTTGAAGGTAGAGTGCGAGCAGCAGTTTTACCTAACCCGTGTGCTGGTCTGCTAATTGGGAACATTCCAAATGTAAGAGAGTGTACCCATGAAGAAGCGATCGACTGGGAAATTAAATATATACCAACTAATGCACTCACGAGAGCCCAGGTTCGAAAGCAAAAAGAAGAAGAAAATAGGTACACGACATTGCAACATACTGTGAATGACAATACACAGAACCCTTTGTTACTGGCGAAAGACTTCGCCACAGAACAAAAACAAGAACGCACGTTACAAACATGTTTTCAAGAACATACACAAAAAGCGAAACATGGTGAATGGGAATTTATTTTGGATAACAACATACTTACCGTACAATACAGGAAGGGAGCAACACTACTCTTCTAAACATTGCTACCTACTCAATATCGAATCGAAGCACTGAAACTTGCACATGACTCCCCATCTGCGGGTCACATGGGGATAGCCAGAACGACACAAAGAATTTTGGCACAATTCTACTGGCCTGGCTATTCAAAGGACATTGGTAGGCATGTCCGATCATGCGAGTGTCATAATCTCCCCATTAGTTCTACCGCGTCGTCGTTAACGACGCCTGGCGAGTACGGCCAGGGGTCCACGTGTGAGCGATACTAACCAAGCTGTGGCAGGAATAGCCAGTCGGTGAATGCGTGGATCATGCAGTCCACGCAAGGACGCAACCCCGACTTGCGAGACTCACAGTGGGTTAGCGGCCATACGGCTTGGGAGTGTTGGACGAGACAGACTGGAATGAATGGTGCTGGTATACTTGGGTGTATGAACGCAATAGAGAGAACGCCTGTAAGAAGATAGAAGACTGTATGCCTGTGAGTTGTGTATATTGTATTGATATATCTATTGAATGTATTATTGCATCGTCATTGTTATTGTACGATGCATATAATTGTTGTGATGAGTGAGTTGTGTGAATAAAGTGTTTGCATTGTAAGTGTAGTGCGTCACGTCAAGTCATTCTGTGACCGTGTTTTATATCACACTTGTTGGTGATTACGAGCCTGTGTTATTGCTGAATGCAAGACTCTGACAAGTGTGAACGTGGGTGCATAGTTCTATTTAGATTATTTGAACCATAAGTGTGAACGTGGGTGCATCGTTCTTCGTGGATTATTTGAACCATAAGTGTGAACGTGAGTTTATCATCCATCTTTAAATCAGTTGTAAAATAGGATTGAACGTGTGTAAGCGGAAAGTTTTGGAAAGAAAGCAACATGGAAAGCAAGTTGTTGAATGTGTTGAACGGACGACATTATGACTAACAATTATACGTTACAGCACACAAACCTACAAAACTTAGTTGACAACGCATACACCACATAAACATACATGTCCTAATATTTTCTTCTTCCAAAAGCAACAGGTTTTTGTGTCATCCGAAACCAGTAAGAAGTGAAGTCCATTTTTCCGGGTAGTAACGTTCAGGCAGCCATTCTCTGGTACAGTTCTCCATCGTTCCCCAGAGCTCCAAATTCACTTAAGTATTATCTTTTTTCACATATACTTTTGTGTGTAGGCTTAGGCACAAGTTGTATTCGATAAATCCTGTACGAATTATTTACTAACACCTTAATTAACTTTTGTACATTCATTGTATTTGATATATTTCCTCATGTCTACATTGAATGATTTCATCGAATCTGGTTTGAAATTAAAGTTAACTGGTGTTGAGTTGACAAAATGGAGTGAGGCAAAGTATGCAGAGCATATTCAACGGGAAGACAGAGCTGCTGAGAGAGAGTTGAGTAGAGCAGAATTAGAGTCTTGAGTCTAGAAAATCAGACGCTGCTTTGAAACAATCAAAGTTAGCTGCCAAAACAAAACAGGCAGAGACAGATGACGAAATAAAGAAATCTGAGATCTTAGCCCAAAGTAAGAGGGAAGAACTCGAAATGCAGCTGAAAATTAAACAGCTGGAAGCTGAAACATCAGTAGAGAAAGATTCTCGAAAGTCAGAAAGACTAGAAAAAGAGAATCAGTACAAAAAGTACCAAGGGATCGTCAAAAATTTAACCACTGGCGACTGCATTGCAGCATTTACCCAGAACTTTGAAACGATAATGGAGCACTATCAGATCCCAGAGAAGTCTTTCTGGGGAACCTCTGAAAGTGATAGAGACCATTCCCAAAGATCTTAGGAAAGATTACCAATATATTAAATCCAAAATCATGTAACATTTCCTGTTAGATGAAGCAGGCTACAGAGAACAGTTTAGCAAATTAGCTCCAACACCAACGCAAACTTTCTCTGACTACATCTCAGTAGTACAGGATGTATTTAGCAAATGGCTTTCATCAGTCAAAGTAAACAGCTTTGATAAGTTGAAAGATCTCATTTTAAGAGATAAGATTATTTCATCTCTACCTCCACCATTTTCTAAGTTTCTGAAAGAATGTGAGTGCGAGAGTGTGCAACATATAGAGAAACGAGGTTCGGCTTATTTCACAGCCAATAAACATTGTTTTACTAGTGGATTGACTGACACAGACTTTGTAGCAGCTGCTACCTATGACAGAACGAAGTCAGGTCCCTATAGTAACAAGAAACCCTTTAAACAATCTGCTGAGAAATATTACCAATGCAGATATTGTCATCTTCCACATAACGAAAGTGATATGTGTGACAAACACCCTGGGTATCTTACATACTTGCAAAACTATATAGATAAGCAAGATAAGGAGAGAAAGAGCTATAAACGACTAACCAAATGCTTCCTTTGCAAAGCATATGGCCACTGGCGTCATGCTTGTAAAGGTAAGCAAATGACCAGAAAGGCTGTTGCAGCCATGTTTGATAGCTCTTCCTCAGATGAAGAAACATGTGAAAATCATCCTGTTAATTCAGCACAGGCCATTGATGTATTTCATCTTAACAAATGTACCATCTGTGATCGTTTTCATGAAGATGGCCTATTAACATGCGGCCACGCAATACCTATTGCCAATGAAGAAGCCAATTTGGTAATAAACTCCAGAGGTAAACTTAACATCCACCACGGATTTGTAAGTGGCAAATCTGCCACCGTCTTACGTGATAGTGGATGTACTCTTATTGGTTTAAAGAGAGACTTTATTTTACCTTCAGATTATACAGGCAAACATGTTACATGCTGAACTTTCTCAGGTAACATCGAGAAATACCCACTTGCATGGGCATATATTGACACCCCATTTCTCACAGGAAAGGTTAAATGCGCAGCATTATCCAACCCATGTTGCGACATAATCGTTGGTAACCTTCCTGAGATAAATGACATGCCACATGACATTTTAACATCATCTGTCCAATGTATAGTTGATAATGCAATATCATCTTCAACTGAACATGCTGTTGAAAATGTATTATCACCTGTAAAAGAATGTATGTTTGCCAATTAATTAACGTCATCACATGAATGTATGGATATGAATGTAACACCACCATGTCATGTTCTTGATATTGTAAATGCAGTAACTAGATCTGCTGCCAAAGTGCAAGATCAAATTGATCAGACTGAGGCTTTGGAAATGTTAAGCCCAGTGATATTACCTCCTAAAACCATGAGGGAGAATTTCATAACAGCCCAAAAGGCCGATTTATTTTTGCACAAGTATTTTAATCTTATAGGCCAAAAGCCAAGACTTACAAAGAACGCTAGATGGCATTTTGCACTGAAAGGTGGTATCCTTACACGGTACTACACCAAAGGTACCAGCACCACAGAGCAAACGGTGTTACCAACCGAACACCGCAAATAAGCATTACATCTAGCACACGACATACCCTTTGCAGGGCATATGGCTTATTCGCAAACTAGATCGAGATTACTTAATCATTTCTACTGGCCCAAATTCTGCAGTGATACCAATATTGCAGAACTTGTGACATCTGCTAGAAGCTTGTTAAAAAGGGTAAACACCCGCAAGCTGAACTACAAATAACAGATCTAGCAAGTAGACCTTTTGAAAAGATCTCTGTTGATATTGTAGGTCCTCTTAACTACGTAACATCGAGAGGAAATAAGTTCATAATAACGATAATTGACCTCTGCAATAGATGGCATGAGGAAATTCCACTCAAGAACATAACTGCTAAAGATGTTATGGAAGTTTTCTTCCATATTTTTTCTAGAGTGGGGTTTCCTGATACCATTCTCTGAGATCGTGGGAGTCAGTTCATAGCTGCAGCCACTCAAGCCTTTACTAGAATGTTAGGGGTAAAGCAGTGTTTTAACAGCCCATACCACCCTCATTCGACGGGAATTATAGAGAAGATGAATGGGGATCTCAAGCATATGTTATCAAAAGTTACCCAGGAACACCATGAAGACTGGGATACTTATTTACCTGCCATACTATTTGCATATTGCGAATTACCTCATTCCAGTACAGGTTTCTCACCATTTGAACTTGTATATGGCGCCAAATCACGCGGCCCATTATCCTTGTACCATTCTATGTTAACTGAAAGTATAACTGTACAGAAACCAGTATCATCATATGCACATGTAACATCTTTGCGTGATAGGATAATGAAATCTTGTGTGTTAGCTAAAGAAGCACTGAAACAATCTGGTGCTATTTACAGACAGTATGTCAACAGAGGAAATAGGGCAATAACATTGACACCTGGACAAGATGTATTACTTGTTTTGCCAAGCGACAGACATCTTTTGACAGTCTCATGGCAAGGACCGTATAAAGTACTGAGACAAATCTCGACTGTTGACTATGAGATAGCAGTGAAAGACAAACATAAAATATTTCACATCAACATGTTAAAACCGTACTACAACATAGACGAAGTCCAAGGCGAGACAGCAGCAAGCACAACGATAGTAGACCACACAGACGATGACGACACCGACGAAATACCGACCCCATCACTTGACACGACAAACAATCTGCACGACATCAAAATAAATCCTAATCTGACTCAGACAGAGACTGGCAGTTGCAGACAATTGTTACAGGACTACAGCAGCAATTTCACCAACCATCCAGGACAAACAGACACCATCACATTATTCTGACATATGTGCAAATACAAAGACTATGACAGACCATGTGACAACATTAGAACAGACATTTGACCGCATCCGACAGCACCGACTGATAGTCAAACCATCGAAAGTTGACATTGCCTACCAAGAAATTTCACTTTTTGGATTATAAAATTTATAATGGCTTTGTCATGACTGACGATAACATCATGTCAAGAATTCTTAAATTGGCGCTTCATACGACAAGGAATGTAAAAATGTCCTAGGTCTGTTAAACGATTACAGACAGTTTGTACCAAAATTTTGCAATATTCACGGAGTGTTTCACTAACCTACTAACGAAATTGTAAACAGCAAATGCCTAAGACCTGCATTTACAAAAGTGTTGTCTTATTTTTCTAGTAACCCCATTCTTAAATTACCAAAATTTGCATATTATTTTCAGAGTAACAACGGACACCAACTCCGTAGCGATTGGGGCAGTACTTTTGCAACAGCATGACCAAATTCTCCACCCAGTGTACTCTGTGAGAAAATTATCCAGACAGACAACAGTCCGTTAAAATTCATCACTACGGAAACGCCTACCAACCACAGGGTGGCAAGATGGTCACTGTTATTGCAAGATTTCAGTTTTGAAGTCAGGCATATCTCTGGTACTCAAAATACGATTGCTGACCTTCTATCCCGATGTCCTTACAACACACCCAAAAGCCCAATGGTGCCTGAGCGCACACAGCAGATGAATGAAAAATCTGCAGAGTAATATAACGCTCAGCAGCACGGCGCATTATGAAATGTATTTCAGTAATGCTGTATAGAAAATGTGATAGGGACAACGTCCCAATGTAAATATACTGTATATATATTTTATAATTATAGTAATATGTGTGATGAATACGTGTGTTGTATGTATTAGAAAGGTAATATTACTTTCATTATATATAAACATTGTAACGAACAGTGCTACGTGATTTCAAGACTTACTTCACTTGAAATTTGCAAATATCCGTAGTACCTGCCACGAAGAGAGTTCCGACGTATTTTAACCAGTGCGAGAAAGACTGTGACATCTGGTTTCTACAGAACAGCATTTATTCCATATTGTGAAAGAAAGAGGTAATCCAGCAGCTGTGCTTGCGAACTGTATTCTCCGTTCCTTTGTGTAACATTGTCAACATGCTGGATAGGCATAGATAGAAGTAGGATAGAGACAGATAGAAGTAGGACAAGGACGGAGGAAGGTAAAGGACAAAGACAGGACATAATAAGGACCTGTACAAGAGTATAGATAGAAAGAGACAGTAGAAGGAGATAGAACTCCAAATCAGTGTTAGGACTAGACCTAGACAGGACACGCATGTGTCATAGCTAGGACATGACGAGGACATATCGGGATTCATTCCCGAAATAGGACATAGTACAGTAGGCACGGGGATTACCCGTAAACAGACTGAACTCTAGTATAGCTGTAGGCTACGAGGACTGGACCACTAAACTACGTGGCAAGTGAACCAACACGCCGTACGACTGACGGCACGAGAACGGGGGACGAGGAGCTGGACTGGACCTGTGAATTCGGGCAGACCAGGACAGACAGTCAGAGTGACAGGACCTCTGTGTTTACCCTCGCCAGTTGTGTAGTTTAGAGAGGGCATAGTTATACATAGCTAACATTTAGGAGAATGTATTTGAGTGTTGACTGTTAATTGTGTATGCTCGTATGACGAGCTCTGTAATATGGATAATAAAGCGTGAATCTTGATTTTCCATTCACACGACGATGTGTTTGTAAACTATGAGGTGTGAATAAAGGGACCGCATGCTTGTATGAATTCAGGTTGATGACAGGCGGTTCGAAATGGTGTCAGATAGTGGTCTTTGAACCTATGCAAGATTGAATGGGTATTCGAAATGGTGTCAGAGAGTGTTCTTTGAATCTACGTGAGAAAGAGTATTCGAAATGATGTACAGAATTGGTTTTTGAATCTACGCGAGAAAGAATGTGCAAAATGATGTCAGCGAGTGGTCTTTGAATGTACGCTAGAATAAGTAACGGTTAATTCGAAATATTGTGTTAGATAGTGGTCGTTAAACCTATGCAAGATTGAATGCTCGAAATGGTCTGTGAAACTACGCTTGAGTGTGTGTCGAAATGATTTCAGAGAGTGATTTGTAAACCTACGACAAATTGTGTTTAGCTAATTGAGAGAGAAATGATCATGTGTGATAATAAATAGACTGGTGTAAAAAGAATTTTGTTTGAAAAGTATTACAATAGTGAAAGAGTGAATATTAACATGTTTCACAAAGACGTTTCAGGTGAGGTCGAACAGAGGTGAAGACACGACGACATTTGACACGACAAACAAGAGACAAAATTAAGTACATTAATTTCACATTTCAGCATCCCGTCGGAGCGAATCGCTACACATAAATTGTTTAAGTGTGATATTAACTTGTATGTGTTGTATTTTCAGAATAATAATTTTTGCTGCTCTATATAACAGAATGCAGAGCAGACGTAGTTAGAACATCCGTTCAACCTGAAATTGAGAAGAACTATCTACAGACCCAAGAAATTTCCAATTTTCAGATAAGTATACATAGCGATTTGATAAACATATTAGATTGGCATCTCAATTTGAGTGCTGTAAATAATTAGTATCATTCTAGAAAATTTATTGCTGATTTCATTGTATATGTGATTGTACGTATAAATATTAGTAAAAATGTCAACATTAGGAGAGAGTATACAGGCAGGTAAAGACCTGGGATTGACTGGGGATAAATTAGAGCAATGGGCAAGTGATAAATATAGAGAATACACAGACAAAAAAGCAGCAACTGAAAGAGATGAGCGAGCCCAGGAACGCCAGCATCAGAAAGATCTTGCTGAACTGGCTGAGGCCACTAAATTAAAGGAATTAGAGATAAAAGGAAAACAACTGGAAATTGAATCACAAACGCAGTTGAAGATGAAGGAAATGGAGATTGAATCTCACGTACAGATTGCCACCACCAAATTAAAAAGTAAAGAAAAGGAGAATAAGTTCAACAAGTACAAAGGGTTGGTCAAACCTTTTTGCCAAGGCGATTCAATATCTGCATGGACTGAGAATGTGGAATTCCAGTTTAAATTCCAGGAAGTGCCACGAGAACACTGGGCGGTGGTCTATATAAAAGAACCTCTCGGGGGAGCCTTTAAAAGTGATAGAATCTATCCCCCAAGAGCTTAGAAATAATTATGACTACATTAAACAACGCATTATGCAACATTTTTTGCTAGACGCCCCAGGGTATCAAATTCAGTATTCTAAACTAAAACCTAAAGCAAATGAAACATTCATTGACTATGTTTCTAACGTACATAGTGTATTCAGCAAATGGCTAAACGCTGCAAAGGTAGACAAAAGCTTTGAGAAACTCAAAAATTTGATGATAATGGACAAAGTCATCACTTCTGTACCTTCTCCCTTTGCAAAGTTTCTGCAGCAAGCTGATATTGAGTCAATAGAAATATTAGAAAAACGGGGGTTCGCATACTTTTCCTCTAATCGAGACATTTTTAAAACATCTGTGGAAGATTCTGAAATAGTAGCATTTGCTAAAAGTAAATCTCAGAAACCATTTCAAATGAGGGATACACCTAAATCTAAGCCACCTCAATGCCCATACTGTCATTTGTTCCATGAACAGTTTTCGATGTGTGATAAGAACCCAGGATATGCGTCTCACTTAGAGATGATGATAAAGAAGCAAGAGAGAAAGAGAAACACGTACAGACGTGCAGTTAAATGCTACTTGTGTCGTTCTTATGGACATTATAGCTCTAAGTGTGTTGGACGTCAGAGATTGAGAGCCATTAATGCCATACTGGTCGATACTTCTTCTCACAGTGAAAGTGAGCATGAAAGTGAAAGTGAGGAAGTTTTACCATACAGTGAGAATGTTGTGGCGGCTATTGATGTATTGAACTTTGATAATTGTGTTATATGCCATCAATTTCATGAAGACGGAATGCTCAAATGTGGGCACACAGTACCATGCTCTACTGAGAACGCAAATGCAGCGACAGCCTTCAGAGGCAAATTAGTATTCCATAACGGAATGGTTAACAACAAGCCTTTTCAGTGTTTAGTAGATAGCGGTAGTACTCTTATTGGCCTTAGGAAGGAATTGGCCAAGCCAGGAGATTATACGGGCGGCTCTGTAAAGTGCCGTACATTCTCGGGTAACATAGAAAAATACCCATTAGCAAAAGCCCGTATAGACACTCCATTCCTGTCCTGCACATTTACGTGCGTCATCTTAGATAATCCGTGTACGGATTTGATTATTGGGTGCCTACCACAGTTAAAGAACTGTACCGCAAAAGAAATATTAGCCTGGAGAGAAACCCATAAGGCTAATGCGGTAACCAGGTCAGAAACACAAAAACAGCATGATGACCTGCAAAAAGAAATGCTACACCTGATAACACCAAGTGGTACAATAAATAACACCACCAAACAAAATTTCATAGAGGCGAAACGCGCCGATCCATCTATCTCACCCTATTTCAGATTTGTGGGTGAGAAACCAAAAATGACCAAAAATCGCGTCATGGTATTTTAAACTACATAATGGTATTCTAACCAGAAATTACAACAGAGATAACCATGAAATTCAGCAAACGGTACCACCGGTCGAACATCGACAAAAAGTCCTACGAATCGCACACGATTCGCCGTTTGCTGGACATCTAGGCTATGATAAAACCAGAGCCAGAATGTTAGCTCATTTTTACTGGCCAAAATTTTGTAAAGACATTAAAAACTTTTGTCGTTCATGTACCATATGTCAACAATTAGTACGAAAGAGTAAACATGTAAAAGCTGAGGTTCAACCATCAACATTGGCCTCAAGACCATTTGAATGTGTAGCAGTAGATATTGTTGGACCTTTGAATCAAGTGTCCAATAAAGGAAACAGGTTCATTCTAACTTTGGTAGATTATTGTTCGAGATGGGTTGAGGCGGTAGCCCTGAAATATATAAGTTCCAAAGATGTAGTTAACGTATTCTTACATCGTTTTTCCCGCTTTGGATCTCCCCGTACCATTATATCAGATCTGGAAACCCAATTCATATCAGCTGCAACGCAAGCTCTTACCAAATTGTTAGGAATAAAACAGTGTTTCACAAGCCCCTATCACGCGGCGGCCAACGGGGATTGTAGAAAACATAAACGGAGATTTAAAACACATGTTGGCCAAGGTGACAGCAGAAAACCCAGAAGATTGGGATACACTGTTATCAACAGTGCTGTTCGCCTATCGAGAAATCCCGCACTCAAGTACGGGTTTCTCACCATTCGAACTAGTATACGGGGCGAACCCACGAGGACCCCTAAGCATTTATCACCAGCTAGTAACCAACACCTCAGATACTTTAACACCAGTATCACCATATGAGGTAGTTACTGAAACACGCGACAAAATTATGAGAGTGTGTACCATAGCAAAATTATCTTTGGAGCGAAAAGGACAGATCTACCGACATAACGCCAAAAGAGGTGCCAAGACCTTACACCTCGAACCAAATCAAAAAGTATTACTCCTGTTACCTGATTAAAGAAACTTTCTTTTAACATCATGGCAAGGGCCATTTTGAGTGGTACGAAAGATATCAGATGTTAATTATGAAATATCGATGAAAAACAAACTCAAGATAATCCATATCAACATGCTGAAACCTTATTACTCAAGACAGGAACAACAGACAGAAGACGAACACAATGCAACTACACCAAGTCATCAGACAGGAGACAAACATATTGCAACCACACCAGACAGTAGTCAGACAGAAAATGAACACAACGCAACTATACTTTCCAGTCAAACAGAAAACGTACTCAGCACAACCACAATATTGAATCAAACTTACGATGACGACATGGAAATACCAGTTCCAACAGTAGACATCACGTCAACAATTGACAGTATACACATAGAACCTACACTTACAGACGAACAGAAACAACAGACAATAGCTTTACTGACAGAATACAAACAAATATTCTCAGACATCCCAGGTAGGACAGATAGAATAGAACACTCCATTCTTCTTTCGGACTATACTCCGATAAAACGTAGACCATATTCCATCCCTTTGAATTATAGGGAAAAACTCGATAAAGAAATTCTTGATTTAGAAGCGATGGGAATAATTTAAAAGTCTCAGTCGGAGTATTCATTTCCTATAGTCCTGGTAAAAAAAAAAAAGAAGGACTCAACAATTCGACTCTGCGTCGATTACCGGAAGCTAAATAGTATCACAAAAATAGACGCAGAACCTATTCCTTCCTGTGAAGATCTACTTCTAAACATGTCCACATCTATCATCTTCTCAAAACTTGACCTAACTAAAGGCTATTGGCAAGTTCCGATGCATAAAAATTATGTCCATCTAACTGCATTTTCAACACCTTTAGGTCTTTATGAATGGCGATTTCTTCCTTTCGGCCTACACAATGCGCCAGCTACTTTTGTCCGTCTAACTAGAGACCTTTTACATGGAGTAACAGACACGCAATCATATATAGACGATATTTGTATACATACAACAGACTGGACAAAACACTTGCAAGAACTGAGACAAGTCTTCGAAAGGATAAGAATATTTGGACTTACAGTAAAGCCTACCAAAGTGGAGCTGGGCTTGGAGAAAATAGACTTCCTAGGCCATACTATATCAAAAGGCCATTTGGAAACTGATAGCAAAATTGTGACAAAAATTCTAAACCTCACGATGCCAGTTACCAAGAAACAAGTGAGAAGTTTACTCGGATTGGTAAACTATTATAATAAGTTTATTCCCAATTTAGCAGAAATTACCAGTGTCTTTTCTAAGTTATTGAAATCTAATGTCAAAATTGATGTGAAAGATGCCATTCTAATTAATGCATTATCAAAACTAAAACATTTTTTTAGCAATGTCCAAATCCTTCGTTTGCCTAATCCTAGCTTACAATATTTTCTTAGGACTGATGCCAGCACAGTATCCATAGCAGGCGTATTGGGCCAGAAATACGACGACATTCTACATCCAGTAATGTATGTAAGTCGTAAGATTACTCCTACTGAAGCCAAATATTGAGTCTCTGAATTGGAAGCATTAGCGATAGTATACTGTGTCCATAAACTGCACCGATTTTTGGCAGGGACACATTTTGTCATCGAGACTGACAGCTCCCCACTCACTGTCACGGAGACAGGGGTCCACAAGAACAATGGAATATACAGATGGTCCCTGATCCTCCAAAATTACTCGTTTTCGGTCAGGCACATCAGTGGCAAAAGTAACACACTGGCTGACATGCTAAGTAGGCCTACAAACTTTGATGTACCTGATTTACCAAAGAAAGACGACGCAACTCCATCTTCGTCTCTGACATTGGCACCACAATTTGATCACACAGATGTGCCATTATGATGTACTTATGTGATGACTATCTACGTCGAGTCAGGAAATTATATTCAACTGTATTATTGAGACATCATGAAGATACTCCAGGAACAGCGTGTGGAACATCAAACTATAGTAATATAACTATAGACATATTAACTTTACATATATTCCAAAAAGAAAGAACGCAACATCTTCACCGTGCCTGGTATACATTATTTAATTAGGGTGATAGATATAAATGTATATATTGTCATGTATATAAACATTATATGAACATCAATGTATGTAATTGTCATGTATAATATAGACTTTTATTGCAGTTGCATATAAGATTATATTTTCGCAGATGTAATGGGTTTAAAGGAACACGACAACTGTAGTTTTTGTAAATTAATTACACCTTTCCCAATCCCCAACTAAAAACACTTATAAGTAATCTTAAAATTAAGTAACTGAAATCTAGTACATCCTACCAGTCTCCTAAGAGACTATCATTCCATAAATTAGGTATTAATAGTCAGAACAATCTATTTATTTAACACAAATTAGTTTAGAAATATAAGATCAGTAAATTGGTTTTTTTACCATCTAGAATTATAGTTAGATTAAGGGAACCAACACAGTTCACCCCATTTCATTTAATTATTTAAATTATCTTCCCTTAGTCAGCAAATCTCAGTACACAAAATTAGAGCTTAATATTAGTATAATTAAAATAACGGCAAACAACCCACTTAACGTGTAAATATTGTGTGTGTGTATATATATATATATATATATATATATATATATATATATATATATATATATATATATATATATATATATATATATATATATATATATATATATATACAGTGCCAACGTGTTGCACTATGAATCGGCTAGAAAGCTTGCCGAAAACTGAGCCAAAACTATTTTGCACTATATTTTATTTTCTTATTTTATTTTATTTCTCTCATTATTTTATTATATGTTATTTTTATTTCCCAATAGAATTTCTGTGTCATTATAATGCTATAATAATGTAATGACATAACATAACTTTTTAACATGTGAGAAAGAATGCGAGTGAGTAAGACGAGAGCAAGAAGAGAATGGATGTATTAAATACAAGGCGAGTGAACAGCGGGCGAATTTTTACCGCGCCCAAAGAGTTTTTATAATTTGTCTGCGTCTTGAGTGTTACACATGTGCTTCTCTCATTTCTGTGTGTAGTCGCCACTATTGCATTATATGTATAGCCACATTTTTAGGTTTCCTAGGTCGGCAAAGCAGTCACAAATTAGGCTAACGCATCGATTCGTGACGGCATAAACCAACTTACGACGCTTGAAAAATATCATTCACTAAATTAGATACATATACCTATGTTTCTGATTTAAACATACATTAAACTTAACTAAACACGCAAACAACCAGATATACTTACAGATAAAAATGCAGATAGCAATTAAAATGAATGGGGGATAACTCATGAACAGGGGACATCACAGACTTACTAAAACTCTGGTATACATTGAAAGATTTAGCCACAAACGGAAGTTAGAGAGGTGAACATCAGCACACACACACAACATGTAGTAGAGTTAGAGAAACATTACATGGGAGCATGAATTTATATTCATGTATTGTACCGTAAAACGTACAATCTGGACGGAATGTCGGTCAATCGACATTTTGAGAAGCAGGCCGTAATGGCAATGGCTTCCGGTCGTTACAGCTCTCATATATGCAATGTGGATGAGTATTTACTCTAGCCAACAGTACAGTTGTGCAACACTTATTAATAAGCCAGTGGATAAATACGACAATGAGACATCAGACGGTCAGAAGTTAGTGATTATACTCAGGACATGAGGACTTAACCCTACCAGCACTTGACAAAATTAGAGCCAACTAATTTTTACATGCAACCAAAGATTGCGCCACACCCATGAGCTAAAGTTGGTGACGCAATACAGGGGGGGGGGACGAGAGCGTGTCAACATGCTGGTTGGCATAGATAGAAGTAGGATAGAGACAGATAGAAGTAGGACAAGGACGGAGGAAAGTAAACAACAAAGACAGGACATAATAAGGACCTGTACAAGAGTATAGATAGAAAGAGACAGTAGAAGGAGATAGAACTCCAAATCAGTGTTAGGACTAGACCTAGACAGGACACGCATGTGTCATAACTAGGACATGTCGAGGACATATCGGGATTCATTCCCGAAATAGGACATAGTACAGTAGGCATGTGGATTACCCGTAAACAGACTGAACTCTAGTATAGCTGTAGGCTACGAGGACTGGACCACTAAACTACGTGGCAAGTGAACCAATACGCCGTACGACTGACGGCACGAGAACGGGGGACGAGGAGCTGGACTGGACCTGTGAATTCGGGCAGACCGGGACAGACAGTCAGAGTGACAGGACCTCTGTGTTTACCCTCGCCAGTTGTGTAGTTTAGAGAGGGCATAGTTATACATAGCTAGCATTTAGAAGAATGCATTTGAGTGTTGACTGTTAATTGTGTATGCTGGTATGACGAGCTCTGTAATATAGATAATAAAGCGTGAATCTTGATTTTCCATTCACACGACGATGTGTTTGTAAACTATGAGGTGTGAATGAAGGGACCGCATGCTTGTATGAATTCAGGTTGATGACAAACACCCAGACGGAAGAACATTGTGTTATCTACAACTTAACACACCAGCTGTGTATTTCCGGTGTTTATGAAATTTATTTGAAAAGTAGCAGACTATAGTGTCATCCTCACAAAGAATTTACGATTTATATCATCTTTGTGAGCTGAAATGTTACATATACAAATTGTATGTAAGGATTTTGTTAGATGTGATCTGAGAATCATAACTTGATTAACTTGTTCGCAATAGTGACATTCAGTTCGCTAATGTCAATAAGCATCAAACTATGACGCTTAGAAATTGATTTTGACGCTTAGAAATTGATTTTCTAATGTAATTTATTTTCTTTGACAGCATGTTGAAATTATCCCCCATTGATTTTGTATTGTTTCAAGGGAAACAATTGAAATTAGTAATAATGTGTAACATGTATAGAAGCAATTCTCAGGTTGCCAGGTTGGTGACACATCAAGATGACGTCACCTGTGCATTGTATTAATTACCGAAGTTGTAAACCTTCATGAGACTTTCCAACCAAATGAGGTTGATGTCAAATGTTGGAGTCATCTTATAAGAAGACGGCTCGCAGTCTGACATGTCGTTTTTGCAATTTTTCTTTATCTGTCGGGAGGTAGTTGCGTGTTCGCTGAATAGCTACCGGACTGGCTGTGTCGTATTACAACTAAAGTAATAACCCATCGAGTGGATTGTACTTGATGACTGTTGCTTCTTAGCAGCATTGAAGAATGAGTGTATATAACTTACAATTACTTGCATATTTCAAATATAAACCAAAGTGTCAGGTCAGGTGACAAAGAATGGGTCGATTCTGACAGGTTTATTACATAAACCCATATGTATATAGAGTACATGAAAGGTTTCCCCTTTCATGGAAAGGAGAGTGGGAGAATGTCATAATCTCCCCATTAGGTCTACCGCGTCGTCGTTAACAACGCCTGGCGAGTACGGCCAGGGGTCCACCTGTGAGCGACACTAACCACACTGTGGCAGGAATAGCCAGTCGGTGAATGCGTGGATCATGCAGTCCACGCAGGGACGCAACCCCGACTAGCGAGACTCACGGTGGGTTAGCGGCCAGACGGCTTGGGAGTGTTGGACGAGACAGAGGGAATGAATGGTGCTCGTATACTTGGGTGTATGAAAGCAATAGAGAGAACGCCTGTGAGAAGATAGAAGACTGTGAGTTGTGTATATTGTATTGCTACATCTATTGAATGTATTATTGCATCGTCATTGTAATTGTACGATGCATATAATTGTTGTGATGAGTGAGTTGTGTGAATAAAGTGTTTGCATTGTAAGTGTTGTGCGTCACGTCAAGTCATTCTGTGACCGTGTTTTGTATCACACTTGTTGGTGATTACGAGCCTGTGTTATTGCTGAATGCATGACTCTGACAGCGAGCTATGCCAAAGGACTACACCGAAAGGTAAACATCCTAAGGCATCAGTTAAGCAAACCGATCTGGCATCTTGACCGTTCCAGAAAATAGCGGTCGACATCGTAGGACCACTCAGTACGACAACAGATCGAGGCAGTAGATTTATCGTAACAATGATAGATCTATGCACTAGGTGGCCTGAAGCTATTCCGTTAAGAACTTTCACGTCTAGATCCATAGTAGACTCATTTCTTTTGATTTTCAGCAGGATAGGTTTCCCATTGTATATACTATCTGGCAGAGGTAGCCAATTTATTTCTGAAGCTACCCAAGCCGCCATGAAGATGCTGGGCATACCTCAGGTGCTCAGTTCGCAATAACGCCCAATAACCAACGGCGTCAATGAGAATTTCAACGGAGTCAAGAAACGAAGCTTAGCAAAAGTTGCGGCTGAACGGCCCAAAGATTGGGACATTCTGTTACCAGCTGTACTGTTCGCATACCGCGAAGTGCGACAGGCAAGCACAGGTTTTCCCCCGTTCGAACTCGTGTATGGAGCAAATCCATGTGGCCCATTGACATTGTATAATGATCTGCTCACAAATAAAGTACATGACCACCCGAAACGGGAGGCATACGAAATGGTAACCCATCTAAGAGAGAAAATAATTACAGCATGTCAATTTGCGAAATTGGCACTGCAGAAAGCAAGTGAAAAATACAAACAGTATGACAATAGAAAAGCCAAGACAATCGTCTTAAAAGAAGAAGAAAAGGTATTACTATTATTACCCGACCCTAGAGACTGTCTCGTCATTTCATGGCAGGGTTCATTCAAAGTTGTCAAGAAAATTAGTGATGTTGATTATTTAATAAATGTCAAAAGTAAAAACAAAATATTTCACATTAACATGCTGAAACCATGCATGGATCGCAATACAGAAAAAACAAAAACAATCCAACAACTACCACACAGAATAGCGGCAGCATGTTGGGTCATTAACGAACAACAAGATGATGCAGTAACACAACAAATACCGACACGAACTATTAATGGTAATAATAGTTGGAAGGTTGTTCAAGTTAACAAAAACTTGTCGACTCATGATAGAAACAAGTTAACAGTAGCAATACACCAATTTGGTGATATTGTCTCGGATAAACCGGGATGAACTTCATTAATACAACATAAAATCACATTGCTGTCAGACATTCCAGTCAAAGTTAAACCTTATCCAATTCCAGTACATTACTTATTATGAAGTATGCTTCTGTTCTAATATTTCAGGTTGTAGGATCAATGGTACACACATGATTGTTCCTGGTACACTGATAGTGGTCAAAACTGTGAATATTTAACCTCATACGTTTTATTGAGGAGGCAAACTAAATACACATACCCAATTGCAGGGCTAGAACTGACACACAAGTAAATCACCACCTACAATCATAGAAGAAGATTAGGCTACAGTTATTGTTGTCGCATTGTATTACATGCACATTACGAATTATCAATATGATGTTACAATGTTATTAATGTCAGATATAATTTTATTTTAATGCAATAGTTGTACATATATAAGTTTATTGATGACATCCATCCATGGTAATAGGCATACGAAATTGTAAACTATATGAACAAGCCGATAGAATAGAAACGAAGATGCGTATGACCTGATATCTCACATATAACATTGGAGGAAATAAAAGTGCCATAAGTACTCATACGTTGCCACTGAAAGACAGCTGTGAATGCAGAAAACACCACCTATCAAATTTTTAAGCAAATAAAAGTCAAATGGTAGCCACTAATGTAGGAAGTATGATAAAGACATAAGTCAATGATGTATACGTACATTCCATAGGTTAAACTCCAATATTAGTACCATTTAATCACACACGTCTCCTCGATCGGGGTTAATAGCTTTGGTTGGGGATGCTTGTCTTTTAGGTAAATGAGGGACTACTATGGGAAGGCCACAGGACCTTATGAAGCTCATAGATTAGTTAGCACAACCCTCCCATAGGCTGGTGCTACATGACGTCTACCGGGGGTGTAGATAGAAGTGCGTGCCCGTAATATAATAATAATTTATTAATGAGATTTTGTTTGTGATTAATAGGAGACCATACCATCATATTAGCACAAGTATAGGTATGCTGGAATATGTCTATATATAATAGATGCAATATGACTCAGATGTCTCACACGATACATGACATGGTTAATGACGATCAAATGACTAAAATGGTTACACCATTTTCAAAAAAAGGGGGGCATACTGCCATGTAGAGTCGGAGGCATGAGATGATAATGTAGAATAAGATAAAGAAAGTAGCACATAGCACTAAAAGATTTAATGGAATAGCGACATAATACGCAAGTTGCTCTATGAGGTCACAGCGTACTACGTCATAAAAAGGTAGTTAGGTTTGTGGCTGACAACAAGAAGACGGCATGAAAGTATCAGAGGAGAAATATTATCATAAATCTTCCAAAAGATGGCACTGGAAGCAGAGAACCACTAGTTAGGAAAGATATATGATCAAGGCATACTCCAAAGTCAGGACTGACGATTGGCCATGAATATGTAAATCAGAACTCGAAGAAATAGCTCAAGGTTAAGCAAACAGTCAACAGACATGAAGTATTGTAAGTAATCATTGTTATGATAACTGGCACAGATGAAAGATAACCAACACTAGGCGACTAAGCATTGTCCTCGAATTAAAGTAATTATATATAATTACTAGCTGACCTGGCCCGGCTTCGCCCAGACCTTGGTGGGGAGCATCTCATTTAATTCATATAAGTAGTCATATAAGTTCTCGTTCCCGTTACCGACTATCTGTCTGTCTGTCTGTCTGTCTGTCTGTCTGTCTGTCTGTCTGTCTGTCTGACCCAGCCCGTCTTCGCCCAGACCCTGATGGGGAGCATGTCATTTAATTCATATAAGTAGTCATATAAGTTCCCGTTCCCGACTGTCTGTCTGTCTATCTATCTGTCTGTCTGTCTGTCTGACCCAGCCCAGCCCATGGTGGAGAGCATCTCATTTAAATCATATAAGTAGTCATATAAGATCCCGTTCCCGACTATCTGTCTGACTGTCTGTCTGTCTTGGGTAAATGGAGGAGGGAGGAGGAAGAGGGAGGTAGAGGAGGGAGGAGGAGGGCGGAGACAGGAGGAATAGGGAGGAGAAGGAGGGAGGAGGAGGGAGCAGGAGGAGGAGAGGGAGGAGGAGGTAGAGGGAGGAGGAGGTAGAGGGAGGAGGAGGAGGGAGGAGGAGGAGGGAAGAGGAGGTAGAGGGAGGAGGAGAGAAGAAGAGGAGGGAGGAGGAGGAGGGAGGAGGAGGGAGATAGAGGAGAAGGGAGGAGGAGGAGGTAGAGGGAGGAGGGAGGGGGAGGAGGGAGGAAGAGGGAGAAGGAAGAGGGAGGAGGAAGCGGGAGGAGGAGGAGGGAGAGGGAGGAGGGAGGAGGCAGAGGGGGAAGGAGGAGGAGGAAGGAGGGAGGAGGTAGAGGGAGGTAGAAGGAGGAGGAAGAGGGAGGAGGAGGGAGGAGGAGGAAGAGGGAGAAGGAGGAGGGAGGATGATGAGGGAGAAGGAGGCAGGAGGAGGAGGAGGGAGGCAGGGGGAGGAGGGAGGGGAGGAGGAGGGAAGATGGGGGAGGAGGCGGAGGGAGGAGGGGGAGGAAGAGGGAGGAGGAGTATGGAGGAGGGAGAGGGAGGAGGAGGAGGAGGGGAGAGGAGGAGGGAGGAGGCAGAGGGAGAAGAAGGAAGGAGGAGGAGGAAGGAGGGAGAATGAGGAGGGATGATGATTGCCGTGTGACGATTCTGTGTAGTCACGTCATTTTCTTCCCTTTCCTTAGCGTTTTGGTTCGGGGATTCTTATTTTGGGAGGGGGAGGAGGGAGGAGGAGGAAGAAGAAAAAAAAATACGACAGTTGGCTGCTCTGGAATGAAAGGAAGACGTGTAGAAAATTTCATCTCAATCGGATGGGCCGTTCGCGAGCGCATAAAGGACATACATACATACATACATACATACATACATACATACATACATAAAGACGGAGATTGCCTTTTATATATAAGAAGACTAGCTGACACGGCCCGGCTTCGCCCAGACTCTGGTGGGGAGCATCTCATTTAATTCATATAAGTAGTCATATAAGCTCCCGTTCCCGACTGTCTGTCTGTCTGTCTGTCTATCTATCTGTCTGTCTGTCTGTCTGTCTGTCTGACCCGGCCCAGCCCATGGTGGAGAGCATCTCATTTAAATCATATAAGTAGTCATATAAGATCCCGTTCCCGACTATCTGTATGTCTGTCTGTCTTGGGTAAATGGAGGAGGGAGGAGGAAGAGGGAGGTGGAGGAGGGAGGAGGAGGGAGGAGGAGACAGGAGGAATAGGAGGGAGGAGGAGGTATTAGGAACAGGAGGGAGGAGTAGGGTGGAGGAGGGGGAGGAGGAGGGAGGAGGAGGAGGGAGAGGGAGGAGGAGGGAGGAGGAGGAGAGAGTAGGCGGAGGGAGGAGGAAGAGGGAGGAGAAGGAGGAGGGAGGAGGCGGAGGGAGGAAGAGGGAGAAGGAGGAGGGAGGAGAAGGAGGGAAGAGGATGAGAGGGAGGAGGAGGGAGGAGGTAGAGGGAGGAGGAGGAGGAGGAGGGATGAGGAGGAAGAGGGAGGAGGAGGAATGTGAAGGGAGGAGGAGGGAGGAGGTAGAGAGAGGAGGAGGAGGGAGGAGGAGAATGGAGGAGGAGGGATAAGGAGGAGAGGGAGGAGGAGGGAGGAAGACGGATGAGGGGGAGGAGGGAGGGGGAGGAGGGGGAGGAGGAGAAGGGAGGAGGAGGAGGGAGCAGGAGGAAGGAGGAGGAGGAAGAGGGAGGAGGAGGGAGGAGGAAGACAGAGGAGGGAGGAGGAGGGAGGAAGAGATAGGCGGAGAGAGGAGGAGGAGGGAGGAGGAGGAGTAGGGATGAATAGGAGGGAGGAGAAGGGAGGAGGAGGGATTAAGAGAAAGAGGGGGGAAAGGGGAGAAGGAGGAGGGAGGAGGAGGAAGAGGGAGGATGAGGAGGAGGGAGGAGGAGGAGGGAGGATGGTGAAGGAGGAGGAGGAGGAGGGAGGAGGGGGAGGAGAGAGGGGGAGGAGGAGAACGTAGGTGGGGGAGGATGAGAAGGGAGGAGGGAGAGGGAGGAGAGAGGAGGAGGGAGGAGGTGGAGGGAGAAGGAGGGAGGAGGAATAGGAGGGAGGAGGAGGGATTAGGAAGAGGGAGGAGTAGGGTGGAGGAGGAGGAGGGAGGAGGAGGAGGAGAAGGGAGTAGGAGGAGGGAGAGGGAGGAGGAGGAGAGAGGAGGTGGAGGGAGGAAGAGGGAGAAGGAGGAAGGAGGAGTAGAGAGTGGGAGGAGGCGGAGGGAGGAAGAGGGAGGAGGAGGAGGGAGGAGGTAGTAGGATGATTGATTGCCATCCCACCAAGTTAATATGTTATCGCGGACCTCAGAGAGAAGTGTCTATGTAGAAGACCATTTCCTGGACGTACGTATTTTGGGAGGGGGAGGAGGGAGGAGGGAGGAGGAGGAAGAAGAAAAAAAAATACGACAGTGGGCTGCTCTGGAATGAAAGGAAGACGTGTAGAAAATTTCATCTCAATCGGATGGGCCGTTCGCGAGCGCATAAAGGACAGACGGACATACAGACATACGGACAGACAGACAGACGGAGATCCTAATTTATATATAAGATGATCAGCATTGTGCGTATACTTATTCACATAGTACCGACCCTCTCGTCAACACGGGAACGGTAAATTGTATTATTTAATAACGTTACAAGCTATTCTACGGAAATAAATATTGCATTACGAGAAATTTCAGCCTGCTTCTAGTCGTTGCTATTTATTAAAGTTGCTTCTGTATTCTGCCGAAGTGGTTTGATGGATAGCGAGCTGCAGAGAATTATGTTAAATCACCATTTGGCAGTGATGTTTATGGTATTGTTCTCTTTTCTCCACAAATTACGAGCTCCGATATCATGGATCAATTTGTGTGTTGACTCATTTCCTTGCCATGACACAAGATTGTTAAGAATCTTCTCACGCTGTCTTCCTGTCTCTTTCCTCAGATTTTTCCAGTTGTTACAGTATGTTTCAGTTTTTGTCCTCTTATAACGTGGCAAAAACTTGTGCTTATTAACTATACGAAGTCCCAGGGAGGTTAACCCGGTCAGCAAATGCCTGCAGAAGTCGGATGTGTCGGCCTGGAGGCACAGTATCGCAGCTCTGCTGTAAATAGGCACAACACAGTCACGTCCGAAAAAAACTCTCCGGATGAACGCAGAAGAAGAAGACTGATGGGGTATCACAGTGAACAGGCTATCACAATGATCTTGACAGAAACAGCCACAAACCACGTGTAAAAATATCTCTCATAGATACTCAATGAAGGTGATGGTGGCCAACTATTTTGCTTGGCCAGTCTTCCCTCCCCTACCTGTCAGTGTAAACCATTTGTGTATAGTGTAGATACTACATATTATGTATATACAATTGTGTAGGTGTACCATGGACAGCCAGAAAGACCAATGAACAAGTCCTTCAAGAAACAAATGAAGATCGTAAACTGATTAGAGATATTAGACGCAGACAGTCAAAATGTTTTGGGCATGTTATGAGAAGAAATGAATTGGAGAACTTGGTGACAATTGGTAAGATCGAAGGGAACAGACCAAGAGGAAGACCTAGAAGCAAATACCTGGATGGCTTGGCCTCGTGGCATGGCCGAGACAGAAACACTGAGCTGATCCACGACTCTGGTGATCGAGTGAGATGGCAGAACATGACCACCCACGCTTACCGGCATGGCACATGATGGATGGTAGGTGTGCCCATAATTTCAGCCTGTAAATTTACAAATAAAGATGACTGTCACATCTGATTAGAAGCCACACAAAATAATATTGCCACACTTGTCTATCACATGCACTTTCACAACTCTTACACCCACAGTCAGACAGGGAAACAGTGATGCCGACTGAGCCGAGGGTTTTCATGCTTAAGTGTAACATTTGCTTCGTGTTTGTGTTATTTTCTGGTGTTAAATTATAGTTTAGTTTATCATATTTCACAATTCACAGAGTTAAATTGTTTAGCTAACTGGTGATGGAATTTCCAGGGTTGTGATAAATCAGAAATATTTATTCCGTGTAAAAGGCATTGATGTAATACACAACTGCCCCTCTGACGTGTCTCCACCTTGCCGTGCTAGAGGGGCTTGCGTGTCCCAGTGACCCCAAGAGCACAGCTACATGTCGGACAGGTCTTGGGATAGGGACCAGACCAATAGAGACACAACCTGCTGCCTTGCAGGTAGACTGAGGACGGGCAGTCAAAGTCCGAATCAGGCGCATGATACCACTAATACTCTAAGGCTCTCTGCTGAGGGATATGGCTGAATGCCTCTAAGTCATTAAACCTCGGATATGAGAGCTGGGCCGATACTCGCCCACTGAAAAATGGAGGTGAGATGCAGAGCCTGTTACATACTTGGTCCAGACACTTGTATGAAGGCTCTCAGCCTAGGGATATGAGGGATCCCCGGGATGAGAGGGTCTGGCCGCTACTCGCTCTCTGCTGCATGGAGGTAAAGTTCTGAGCCGGCAGCACATGTAGCCTACCTTGAGAGCATTACTAAAGGTGGAAAAAAGCGTTTCAATCGCACGCCGTGGTTACGAAGCCCAAGTGTCTATAAAACATTCATTGAGTGAGTGTAACCAAAGGTGAGTAAACGTCTCATTAACACGAAATGGAACTCTTAACTAGCGAATCCATTACATGGAAGTCTGAAGCAAAATCTTGCTGAGTGAATGTCGTCCCATTAAAACAAAATGGAACTCTTGGCTAGCGAATCCGTTACGTGGAAGTCCGAGCAAAAGCTTATTGAGTTTATGTCATCTGGAGACTGACCGTTCCCTGTTTGCGCGGGGAGCAACCAGTGGTGAACGAATTACCCAATACATGGAAGTGACGAATTAAAGCAGCCATGAGCAGGATGTGGCGATTCCTTGGGTGAGCCCAGTACCAGAGTGCTGGCTCTGCAATTATGGAAGCCCCTTTGGATGGCGGGGAATGCCCATTGTCTGCCCTTGCCTTCTCTTGAGGGTTGACCGTGATGTCGTTTGCTGTTCTACACTGAGCAGCTGAGATATGGACGGCACCACAACAGAATGTCCCTCGAAACCCCCATGATGGTTAACCTATTTTAAAAAACGCCCGCAGAAGTTGTATGTGCCGGCTTACAGGTTGCAAATAAATAGGCACAACGCAAAAACGTCTGAGTGAAATGTCCCTTGTGCCTGGAACAGCTTGTCTTCCGCCCAGAACAGCTGTGACTATTTTTTTCTTCCGGCCGGAACAGCTCTTACTAGCTAGTCTTCTGGGCACAGTGTCCGTACACGTCCGAACTGAAAGCTTGCTGAGTGCAAGTCTGATGTCCGTACACGTCCGAACTAAAAGCTTGCTGAGTGCAAGTCTGTAAACTGACCGTTCCTGGTTTTGCGGGAAGCAGCCTGTGGCGAATGAAATGCCCAATACATGGAAGTGAGAAATTAAAGCAGCTATGTGCAGGACGTGATGATTCCTTGGGTAAGCTTATTTTAATTATATTATTATAAATATAATATTTAAATTATATTATAATTAATGCTTCTTCTATTCACCTTGGAGTACTGAAATACCCTAACTTAATAAATGTGGACTAGAAACCTTTGAAATATTTGGTGTGTGTGTGTGTGTGTTTATTAAAACAAGCAAAACTGGCTGTGAATCTTGATCAATTAGTGAACAGGCGAAAAAATAGCCTGAAGCTTTGGAGATGTGGTTTGATAGAAGGATAGTGAAAATTAACTGGACAGCCAAAACGAGCAATCAGGAGGTTTTAAGGGAAGCTGAACCGCAAAGACAACTTGTCACAAACATCACAAAGAGGCAGTCGATGTTTTTTGGCCACGTTATGAGAATACAAATACTGGAACGTGTTACAACCGGAAAGATTTCAAGAAAGAGAGAGAGAGAGAGAGAGAGAGAGAGAGAGAGAGAGAGAGAGAGAGAGAGAGAGAGAGAGGGGGGGGGGGGAAGACAGCGTGAGAAGATTATTGACAGTCTTTTGTCATGGCATTGAAATTAGTCAACACATAAATTGATCCATGACGTCAGAGATCATAATTTGTTGAGAGGCATGATCGCCCACGCCAGCAAGGCACTGGATGATGATGGTTTATTAAATTGGCAGCAAAAAGCATATATAAAACAGCTACCATGTCACAAACTATGTCGTGGAATGCCGCCTTAACATCCCAGAATATTTTTCTCGGTCTCCAAATTTGAGAGGCCAAATTGAGAAAGAATGAATTAATCATGCTACTCCACGGCTATCTAGTCGTTAGGTAAGATTATTAACAAAAAGCCTCTAGCCATGACGTAAGCTTGCAGATGGCAAGTAAAATGGGATACTTGAGATGGACACAACTAGATAATTTAAATTAGTCTACACCTTGGAAAACTGCTGACCCAGACGGGCTAGGACACCACACAGACACATTGGCACCTTCTCGTCCAGGTAGACCCTGGCTGAATCAACAATGAACTGGGCCATTGGTTGAATAAAGGCAATTAACGCCAGATGGAAATAATAGCCATAGGGCGGTAAACAAGCCAAGTCAACTCAGATCGGCAGACTCAGTAGAGTGTGAAAACAGACCTTGTAAAACCGGTCAGCTGTGAAGTGTCAAGACTGGTCACACAAGGTAAATGTTGGCTATTGAAACTGAAACAGGAATACTAGAGGCGCCAGGTGTGAAATCACTGATAAGACTCGAGTGCTAATAATGGTCAGACCCACAGGTGTGAAGGCTAGTGTGCATGCAGAAAGAATTTTTATGACTGGACAGATTTGGAGTTAATTGCAATTAACGTCAGGAGGAGATAAGAAGAATTTATGAATGGAATTCCGGGGAGATAAGGGTCTACTGCTAGGCTAGGTATAAAAACCCCTGCTAGACTTTTTCCCTTTAGATTAAGTCTGACTTCAGAACAGGTAGGAACTATCTCAATGTTTGTAGTCATATGCATGATTATTATGTTAGATTTCACTACAAAAGTTATTTCTTAGTTACTGATTTTCAGTCTATATCTGATCTAGGTTATTGCAAGAACTATCATTGTCATAGGTTACTTGAGTGTTCTTTCTGAGTTCTGTGTTCAATATCGGATTGCTTTGAGTGCTGCCTTATGTGAGACAGATCTTGTCTGGGTATACTTTTAGGTGTCTTGGTAGATGCTTGTCATTTCTTTGTAAACTAGACTAGTCTCTTTTTGGTGTGTGCATTTGTTGTATAGAATATAGTCAACTGACTATTTATTTAATTCTTACAACAGCAGTAACTAAGTGGTGATTAAACCGGGCAGCTCAGCAAATATGGCTGGTCGGTGTGGGAACTTCAATTAGACTTGTTGTATATCTCATTTTGTAGCTATACAATATTAGTACTCATTAATAATGCCTGATGCTATTATGTTGAGTATCATTAGAGGTCCATCTTGAAGTAATATAATGTTTATGGATAGGTTGGATGTATGTATGTGTAATTTCATAAACTAACTAGTGCATTATGCTATGATGTTAAAGTATCATAATATGTCTAGTTTAATCAATATGTTTATGTGTATTGGATGTTTGATATATTGATTTGTCATATGCAAACCTACCAATATGAAGTGTTATGCTATTGTCTGCGTATTGGCCCATTGGCCAATGATTGTGTTGGAAGCAGAGGTGTAATGGTACAGACATTACCCACAATTGGTATATGGTGCTAAACTTTCTCAGTGTATTGTGGGCGTGCGTCCACGGTAATGCATGGAAATCTGGCACAGCTACTGGTCACGGCTTGTAAGCCCGGATGATCAGGCATTATTATAATACCATTACCGATCCTGTGAGCTGCTAAACCAACTTTGGACGGAGCGGCTGTACGACACAGAATTTCTGTATTAGCGACATGGACATGGGGCGGCAGAAATGTAATCATTACAGGCGTGTGAGACACTTGAAAAGCCCGTCCCAGACTAAAGACAGTAGGGAGAAGGAGGATGGTGAACGCAGTAGAGCTGGAAGATAAACTTGGCCAGACTGGTCATTGTATATGTTTGTGTTATGATATGTTTTAATTAGAATTGCGCTGATGTAGAACTGATATAACACATTCTTGACTTTCTTTCAAGCTCTCACAAGGAGCACCTATGTTATAGATCTCAAGACTAGAGACTACTGACTAGGAGTGTCAGGACTGACAGGATCGTCAGAATACCGGCAAGCTGTTTCTTGTTTGAGTCTACTGGAGAGTGGGGATCTGGACCACAGATCCAGATAGATCAAGTAACAAGTAAAGTTACGTAATGTTTGTCATCAATATCAATATGTATATGATTTCATCATCCTCATCTTGAACCATCAGATGTCTATGATTATGATTAGTAAATAAATGTTGTAGTATTGTAACTCATAGTTCTGTCGTTATCTTTTAATTCCAATTGTGCATACGTGTTGTGTGTGTACATTGGTGGGGGTTCACTTACACACCAAGGAAAGGGGCAGTCAGGAAGAAAAACCTGTACTAGGATAGTTGTCCTTAAACTTTAATTCAGACGTAAAAATCTATCTTAGCTAACCTTCTCTTTCCCATTCCTTGGCGAATATTCAGCACAGTTCATTTCATTTTGTAACGAGCCACTTGGAGCTGTACGTTGGATATTAAGGGCTTAATCTGTAGTTCAGCCATATAGATTTTGTCCCTAGTCAGTTTCTGACTATTGGGGGTTGATCGCCAGTGAATAATACTTTCATCTAGCCGGTGGGGCACCCCGACTTCTGACAGATTGGGCTTTTCGTACGGAATTTGAATTCGGACTTCTCGCTTTCAATAGACTCCGGTACTAGACCCTAGACATACGATTTTAAAAGTTAACTCTTGTAATCTTCAATCATCAAAATAGACTATCATCAAATGTAGCTACTTTTAGTTGAGGAAGTTACAGAGTACATATATCACTTTTCAAAAGTATAACAGATAAGAACTTATGAGAAAACTACCATCATCTATCATTTAGTGTTATCATTAATCATTTATTTATAATTGAACACTTTAATCATATTTACATTGATGTGTTTGATGATTTAACTGCTTGACTGATTTGCAATTTTATGCTAATATATGCCATGTTCATTTTGACATGTATGCAGTGCATTTTAATGTTTATTTAGGTAAATATTATTTTTGATTGCTGTGTAGTATATCTCTCACACTTACTTCACTGCTGTCGCCAGGTACTACTTGAATATTATTTTCAGTTGTCTTTCACTGCTGAGGCTAAACTATACACATTGGATAGCGTAGACTGTCAGTAGTTAACTCTTGTCTTTCTAGCTTAGATCTGATTTTTGATATATACATAGGAGCTTACCTGAATATAGTCCTGTGCAATTATGGCCTTACGTTACCGGAATCTCGAAGAGGACATGCAGGCTCGCTCAGATTTCTCAGAGACCGCGAGAGGGTGGGGCATAAGAGAAGGCTTAGAGGGAGAGCAACTAGAAACATATATCATAGCTGAGTTAGAATGGTGGGACCAAGAAGAAGAAATTATGTTTAAAGAAGATGATGAGTTCTTTGAAGCACAAGAGCGTAGCAAAACTGAAGGAGTAAAGATGGAGAAAACGCATATGGAAGCAGTCAATGCGGAGAAGCTAACCTTTCTAGCGGAACATAAGGTAGGAGATATGGATGCTCACCCAACCAGGAAGGAAGGGACATCTTTGCCACCCACCGCAGAATCAGAGGTAGTGGACCGGGAACTACAGGTTCTTATTCGACCCAGTCCTAAACGGAAAAGAGGGAAGAAAAAACGTGCCAAGGGCATTTCAAACAGTCACAAACGTGATAACTGTTTGCACCACGGCAATAGTCGTTTGACAGTAGAGGACCTTCAGGAAAACCACTTGACTGCTACGAGAAATGAATCTCGAGAGAAAGAGGAACTGAAGACAACCTTTAATGAGGTCGCAGGCGGAGACCTAGCCGATTCTCACATTCCCTTCTGGTCACAGAATCACGAAGTGGAATTACATCTGACTGAAATAGGGAGGAAGGAAGGAACAGAATCCCAGGTGAATTTCACTGCTGCAACGCGGGAAGAGTCACTAATTATCAGTTCAGACAAATTACCTAGTAACAGTTACCCAGAGGACAACTGTTTGCACTACGGTTTGCCAGTACAAGACTCCCAGGAATCTCATTTTACTTCAACGAGAGGTGAAACTCAAGAGGAAGATGACCTGAGAACATCTTTTAAGGAGGTCGGAGATCGAAAGGTAACCGTCTTTATTATTCCCTTCAGCCCAGACGAGGAAGAAGTGGGATTAAATTTGAATGACAGTGGGATGAAGGATGACCCAGAACCCCTTGTGATCTTTGAGGCTGCAGCTCAGGAAAAGACACTAGACATCAGTTCAAATGATTTACGTAGCGTGATGGATTGTGTAGACACCAGCCCATCACAGGATTTACCTCAACTGGACTTAGCCCATGAAAGCATGACCAGAGAGGAACATCCAGACCAGGAAACATTTCCAGTTGTTATCTCACAGTATACCAGATCGGAGACTCAGGAAACACAGGGAATTGCCAGGAGCCAGAATATGGACTCTGATATTGTGCAGACAACATTGTCTGTAGTTGCTAAAGAAGAAAATTCTTTGCACAAGATGGAGGAAGAAACGCCTATCACCTCATTAGCTGAAGTTATCAGGGAATTCCAGCAACAGGAACCTGAAGTAACAGAAGTCAAGAGTGGTTTGGAATCAACACTCTTAGGACTCAATCTACCCTTCAGTCAGGTCGATTTGATAGGAGTAGATCAGCTATTTGTGGATACTTTATTCAAAAGTAACTCCACTTTATCGCCCTGGAGTAACTATGTTATTTCTCAAGGCAGGACAACTTGGCACACTAAATTTCCAATTTCTAGCACGGTTTGTACAAGAAACTCTAATGCAGAGAAACTCAGCCCATTAACTGAATATCAGGGGAAGAAACCGCGACACCGAGGAGGGAAGATTGTTACGCCCGACTTTGAAGGAGGAAAGCGTCAGTTGAATTTATATCACGGGACCATGATGTGTAACATTATTAATTTCAAAAGGAAGATATTGATGGATCAGTTAAGAATCTATAAAAGATGGAGGAATATCACGGAGACAAGCTTTGCTGTGGCCAGCTTATGCGAGACTTCACTACGGGGACATCCTCGACTGAAAGGATTAAATCACGTGAGGGAGTAGACTAAGACCGTTGGCCACAGGCGTAGACGAATCCCGTTCATTGTGATCTTTCCCAGAGGGGTAAAATTACAACCTCCTGACAATTACCGGATTTTACCAAGCTATTGCATGGAATCCTGGCCGAAGACCAAGTACAAGGACCTATCCAGAGTATCCTGGGACTATGGAAATGGAACGTCTTTATGCAGATGCATAACCCACTGCCACAAGGAATATTGGAAACCTTTAGGCAGATACAGAACGGAGAGTGCTTAGGCATTATTCTGTGATGTACGGCGTGCGTTGACAAAAGATTTCTGGCAGAAACTTTTTTTTAAGGGGGAAGCTCTGTCGTGGAATGCCTCCTTAACATCCCAGAATATTTTTCTCGGTCTCCAAATTTGAGAGGCCAAATTGAGAAAGAATGAATTAATCATGCTACTCCACGGCTATCTAGTCGTTAGGTAAGATTATTCACAAAAAGCCTCTAGCCATGACGTAAGCTTGCAGATGGCAAGTAAAATGGGATACTTGAGATGGACACAACTAGATAATTTAAATTAGTCTACACCTTGGAAAACTGCTGACCCAGACGGGCTAGGACACCACACAGACACATTGGCACCTTCTCGTCCAGGTAGACCCTGGCTGAATCAACAATGAACTGGGCCATTGGTTGAATAAAGGCAATTAACGCCAGATGGAAATAATAGCCATAGGGCGGTAAACAAGCCAAGTCAACTCAGATCGGCAGACTCAGTAGAGTGTGAAAACAGACCTTGTAAAACCGGTCAGCTGTGAAGTGTCAAGACTGGCCACACAAGGTAAATGTTGGCTATTGAAACTGAAGCAGGAATACTAGAGGCGCCAGGTGTGAAATCACTGATAAGACTCGAGGGCTAATAATGGTCAGACCCACAGGTGTGAAGGCTAGTGTGCATGCAGAAAGAATTTTTATGACTGGACAGACTTGGAGTTAATTGCAATTAACGTCAGGAGGAGATAAGAAGAATTTATGAATGGAATTCCGGGGAGATAAGGGTCTACTGCTAGGCTAGGTATAAAAACCCCTGCTAGACTTTTTCCCTTTAGATTAAGTCTGACTTCAGAACAGGTAGGAACTATCTCAATGTTTGTAGTCATATGCATGATTATTATGTTAGATTTCACTACAAAAGTTATTTCTTAGTTACTGATTTTCAGTCTATATCTGATCTAGGTTATTGCAAGAACTATCATTGTCATAGGTTACTTGAGTGTTCTTTCTGAGTTCTGTGTTCAATATCGGATTGCTTTGAGTGCTGCCTTATGTGAGACAGATCTTGTCTGGGTATACTTTTAGGTGTCTTGGTAGATGCTTGTCATTTCTTTGTAAACTAGACTAGTCTCTTTTTGGTGTGTGCATTTGTTGTATAGAATATAGTCAACTGACTATTTATTTAATTCTTACAACAGCAGTAACTAAGTGGTGATTAAACCGGGCAGCTCAGCAAATATGGCTGGTCGGTGTGGGAACTTCAATTAGACTTGTTGTATATCTCATTTTGTAGCTATACAATATTAGTACTCATTAATAATGCCTGATGCTATTATGTTGAGTATCATTAGAGGTCCATCTTGAAGTAATATAATGTTTATGGATAGGTTGGATGTATGTATGTGTAATTTCATAAACTAACTAGTGCATTATGCTATGATGTTAAAGTATCATAATATTTCTAGTTTAATCAATATGTTTATGTGTATTGGATGTTTGATATATTGATTTGTCATATGCAAACCTACCAATATGAAGTGTTATGCTATTGTCTGCGTATTGGCCCATTGGCCAATGATTGTGTTGGAAGCAGAGGTGTAATGGTACAGACATTACCCACAATTGGTATATGGTGCTAAACTTTCTCAGTGTATTGTGGGCGTGCGTCCACGGTAATGCATGGAAACCTGGCACAGCTACTGGTCACGGCTTGTAAGCCCGGATGATCAGGCATTATTATAATACCATTACCGATCCTGTGAGCTGCTAAACCAACTTTGGACGGAGCGGCTGTACGACACAGAATTTCTGTATTAGCGACATGGACATGGGGCAGCAGAAATGTAATCATTACCGGCGTGTGAGACACTTGAAAAGCCCGTCCCAGACTAAAGACAGTAGGGAGAAGGAGGATGGTGAACGCAGTAGAGCTGGAAGATAAACTTGGCCAGACTGGTCATTGTATATGTTTGTGTTATGATATGTTTTAATTAGGATTGCGCTGATGTAGAACTGATATAACACATTCTTGACTTTCTTTCAAGCTCTCACAAGGAGCACCTATGTTATAGATCTCAAGACTAGAGACTACTGACTAGGAGTGTCAGGACTGACAGGATCGTCAGAATACCGGCAAGCTGTTTCTTTTTTGAGTCTACTGGAGAGTGGGGATCTGGACCACAGATCCAGATAGATCAAGTAACAAGTAAAGTTACGTAATGTTTGTCATCAATATCAATATGTATATGATTTCATCATCCTCATCTTGAACCATCAGATGTCTATGATTATGATTAGTAAATAAATGTTGTAGTATTGTAACTCATAGTTCTGTCGTTATCTTTTAATTCCAATTGTGCATACGTGTTGTGTGTGTACATTGGTGGGGGTTCACTTACACACCAAGGAAAGGAGCAGTCAGGAAGAAAAACCTGTACTAGGATAGTTGTCCTTAAACTTTAATTCAGACGTAAAAATCTATCTTAGCTAACCTTCTCTTTCCCATTCCTTGGCGAATATTCAGCACAGTTCATTTCATTTTGTAACGAGCCACTTGGAGCTGTACGTTGGATATTAAGGGCTTAATCTGTAGTTCAGCCATATAGATTTTGTCCCTAGTCAGTTTCTGACTATTGGGGGTTGCTCGCCAGTGAATAATACTTTCATCTAGCCGGTGGGGCACCCCGACTTCTGACAAACTACATGAACAATGTATGAGAAACCTTATAGTTGCAATGTTTATTATGTAGTTATTGTTTGCATATGTGGCATGTTGTCTATATTCCTTTTCTCATTATTATTTATAACTTTCTTCATGCTATTTATGGTGTATCTATTGTTTACATATGCATCACTCAATGTGTATTCCTTTTTTCATTATTTATATTTCTTTCTTCTTACTGTTTTTGGTATTTCTCTCTCTCTCTCTCTCTCTCTCTCTCTCTCTCTCTCTCTCTCTCTCTCTCTCTCTCTCTCTCTCTCTCTCTCTCTGTATGTGTGTGTGTGTGTGTGTGTGTGTGTGTGTAAAAGTTCTCTCACTTTGAACTGAAGCATGGTCCATACAGCTACTACTTGATCAGCCATGCTAAAATGTTCATGTCCAGTCTTTGAATGTCTTGCTTCACATTCTTTAATTTACCAGCTATGCTCATGGCACGAACACTTCATGGCTCTGTTGAGCCAGTGGGCATTTTTGTTTAACTCATTGCCATGACGAGAGCCTGGATTCAGCTGATGCACATGGCATTCCCTAGTGGATGAGTCTGTTACTATGAAGAACTCATTTACACTGTCTATCTAAAGCTTTGTTGGTTGTCAAATGTGTTAGGGATGCACAATGTGGTTTCCCCTTGCCTTTAGCTGGATTGTCCATGGTTTAAATCAACTAGACAGCGGCTAAAGAGATGAACCAATCTGTCCTCTGTTGACAGGTGATGTACACAGGCATGATACCCGCATCCAACCAGGCCCATGGTATTGTACCTTATCAACTGCACTAACATGTCCACATACAAACAGATGCTGCATGAAGCCGTCACTGACATTCTTCACTTGTTAGGTCTATATTTTAAGTCCAGTTATATTCAAACAACTTACTTATAGTGACACACAATGTTGACATGTCATAGACAGTCATGTGTTTCCCTCTTTGTCTGAAACAAACATCTGTGGTACAACTTTAGTTGTGGTATAACTTTAGGTTAGTTAGTTAGTTAGTTAGTTAGTCGCGGTTCCAACTTCACAGCAACGGGTCGTCCCCATTATGCTCCATTCCTGTGCCAGTGAATATCAGACAAAACACTCCCCACTGCCCAATGTGAAAAGTGGAAAAGACAAGAGTCTCGACAAACAACAGCCCATACAGATACACTGCATAATGCCGCCGCTAGAATGTCAACACAATAGTCCCCCACAAAACACCCAGTTCATTTCTGATGGAATCGGCAGTCATTTTCCTATCTGGATGTTTCCTAGATGTTCACCCACACAGTCCACGAAATACATACAGTTCATCGTCGACAGCAGTGGCAGTCAACCAGAAGCCCAGCAGCCACGCATTTCTGCATAAGGCAAAAACTGGTCAACTCTGGGACATAGCCATATGTAATCGCTCCGAACATGCAGTCACGTTCCAAAAAACCTCAGGCAGATTCAAAAGCATTTCACATGAAACTCACAGCTCACAGTGTCGCACCACGCACTCACTCAGTAGCAGGGCTTTAGGTATGTCAAGGGAGAACAATTTTATGTGGCATGTCAAGGGAAGTAACTTGAAGTGGCATGTTGAGAGAAAACAATCTGATATGGCATGTCAAGGGAAGCAACTTGAAGTGGCTTGTTAAGAGGAAATAATCTGATGTGGCATATCAAGGGAAGCAACTTGAAGTGGCCTATTAATGGACAACAACCTGAGTTGGTATGCCAAGGGAGACAACTTGTAGTGGCATATTAAGAGAAAACAATCTGAGATGGCGTGTCAAGGGAATCAACTTGAAGTGGCATATTAAGAGGAAACAAAACCAATTCAATGCTGTCTGCTACCAAATCGCCTGCAGCTGTGTATTGAACGTGAAATGCAGGATTACAAACTGTGTCCGTAATCCGTTGGCCAAAGACCCGGGTATCAAACTAAACAGGGGGCTGAGTGGTCTCGAGGTATGGTGTCCGCCTCGAGTGCTGGAGGTCCCGGGTTCAGGCCCCGGTGAGGACCGGGATTTATTTAAAAAATCCACGTGGACTTCCAGTAACTCCCCCTGGTCTCTGGGTAGTCATTTCGGATGCCTGTGTGTATTGTTGCGCACGCAAAAAATCCCTTGGCAGTTGGAAACCGAAAAAGACTAGCCTTAAGGCGCTGCCCGGGCAAAATTTCGAGATAAAAAAGTACCCAAAGTATTTCAGGATCCTCGCCGATGCAACGGAGTTCGTGCATTGAGCTGAGTTCTCCAGGCTCAGGTTTGAGTTAGGAGGAAAACGGAGCACTTATGGGTTAAACTGTGTGCCGTGATGTTGATCCAACGACTAAACTAAACTAAACTAAACAGCTGCTTGCATATCCTGTGCATGGCGTTGTAATCAAACCCGACATTTATTGTTCGTTTGTGAGTGACTAAAACATTATACGTTCAATAGTTTTGACTTTGCTTTCTGAATGGCAGACGCCTCATAACATCAAAATCAACACAAAGTCATTTTCTTTCGACAGAAAAGAGAAAATCATTCTTGCCTACACCCGCTCCATTTGAAGACAAACTATGGTGACGTCAGCAAGCTTAGGTTGACTGCGGCTGCCTGTATATATATATATATACAGGTTGACATCTGAAGGTGTACAATGGTGATGTCAGCAAGCTTATGTTGACTGCGACTGCCTTTATATATATATATATATATATATATATATATATATATATATATATATATATATATATATATATATATATATATATACAGGTTGACATCTGAAGGTGTACAATGGTGATGTCAGCAAGCTTAGGTTGACTGCGGCTGCCTGTATATATATTCAGGTTGACATCTGAAGGTGTACAATGGTGATGTCAGCAAGCTTAGGTTGACTGCGGCTGCCTGTATATATATTCAGGTTGACATCTGAAGGTGTACAATGGTGATGTCAGCAAGCTTAGGTTGACTGCGGCTGCCTGTATATATATTCAGGTTCACATCTGAAGGTGTACTCTGGTAAGGTCAGCCAGCTCAAGTTGACTGCGGCTGTCTGTATATATATTCAAGTTGACATCTGAAGAAGTATGAAGATGAACCGGCGACTCGGTATGTATGTGAGTTGTGACATTGCACCTCACTAGCTGAACACACTTACCCCACGAGGGTATCAAACTAGTTGTATTGAAATCTTGACGCACTAGGACTATAATGGAGAGAAGATATTCACAGTTGTTGGCATTTTAGATTTCTTCATTATAATTATGTATATTGGTTGGCTTGTAGGTTTCCGTGGTGAGGTGGTCAAGCAATGTGCCTTGTGCTCAGAAGGTCGTGGGTTTAATACATCATTCAGACATCAAGTGCAATTTGTTGTCTAACATTCCCTGAGGTCACTCCTGGAGCTACAGAGTTCGCGCTTTATGCCATTTTGTGGCAATGAGGGGTGAAACCAGGAACAATGAAGTCTAACCACCTGCCTTTAACCTTTGACTGGCATCTAGTAATCCCTGTTGACATTTCTTTTTAAAGTTTAGAATAAGATGTTGATTTTCTGTCTCTTGGCAGACACATCAACTCTTCTAATCCCTAAGCACTTTTCTGCGTTGAGGTCTGTAGTGTCATCTACATATCTGATTTTTGACACTGGACGTCCACCAGTCATGAATGGATCAAAACAGTGTCTAGTCTCATCATGTTTGACATTTTTCATTGCATTGTCTTCAAATATGTTCAATAAATATGTGGACATTAATATGGCTACAGAAACAAGAATAAGAACATTGTGATTGCATTTTTGTATAGTTTAGTCTTTTCACTTGTGTTAATTTATTCACTGCATTTTTTACAGCTTTACTGAAGGTCATATCGCTTAATTCTTGTTAGGCAGTCAACAGAAGCCGGTCTCCATGGTGTGAGAATTAAGGACGTTGTTCGTAATCCCGTATTCTCTCGAACGAAACACAGCTGCGCGAGATTCGGCAATGGATCGCGTCGCGTTGGTTACTTACGGAGGTATGTGAGCCGGCCGTTCAGAAAGCAATGGCAAACTACTGAACATAAAACTTGCCAAGACATCAATAGCAGCTGAAAAATGCTGGTGTTGACTGTAATGTCCTGTGAAAGGATATGCGGAAGAAAAAGTCAACATAAACCTGTCAACTCAGGACCATGTAATCAGAGTAAACAGAATGTACAACTGTTTCTCTTTGTTGAGACCATTCGTCGTTTTAGCCAGAATCTGAGCTCATCTGAAGATGTTTGTCGGCCAGAACCTTGCCCTTCTACTTCATATGTCTTTAAGACTTCTAATGGAGCATAGCCTCAAAATTCATGCCAAGCCCTTTGTGGGTCTTTTCATGGTTGGTTGGATGTTTGCTGCATGTTACTACCGCGTGAAGTAGTCTGTCTCACACCAACTCTCTTTGGTCACCATTTTACATTCTGAAAAGGGGGTTTGTGTTGCTACTCTTGACTTTCCCTTCAGAGAAATTCTCCGGTTACACAAGAGTGAGCACTGACAGCTACTTAATACAACTGGTATATTCTGTAGAGACACAACAAGCACACAGATTTGTCCATACCTTAAAAGAACCTCAGGGTAGGTGAGCAGAAATTTCAGTGGGAAAGTGAATACCAAGACAATTAACAATAAATATGTTAAAACACACTACACGTGGCCGACAATTCCGATATAATAACCTTTGTCAAGAAAAACACAAATATACTAATAAAAAAATGTATTATAAATTATTGTTTTGTCTCACAACATTCGCAGCTGCGAGCACTAACAAGACAAATCACCTGAACAAGTCAAGAAGCCTGATACTGGGGAGAAAAATTGCACGTTGCAAGAACACCAAAAGACACGCGGTATCCAAGATGGGCAGCGTGAGAGCCGACAAAGCCGCAAAGAAGACAGGTGGAGAGAACTTTCATGTGAGCTGCAACAAAGAACCTGAAACTACAGTTAAGCTAAGCACCTTACTTCTTTGCAGTGAGCGAGTAACGGCCAGGCCCTCTCATCCGGGGACCCCTCATATCCACCAGCTGAGAGCCTTCGAACAAGTATCTGAACTAAGCATGTAGCGTGTTGAGCATCTCTCCTCCATTTTAAGGTAGGTGAGTATTGGCCCAGCTCTCACATCCGAGGGTTAATCTCTTAGGGGCGTTCAACCATGTCCCTCAGCTGAGAGCCTTAGAGTATGTGTCCAGACCAACGATTAGTGGCGACGTGTGCCTGATTTGGTCTTTTGACTGCTATCCTCAGTCTACCTGCAATAGCAGCAGGTTGTGTCTCTCTTGGTCTGGTCCCTAACCCAAGGCCTGTCCGACGCATAGTTGTGGTTCCCGTCGGCATAGCTCTTGGGGTCATTGGGACACGCAAGCCTCCCCCTCCCCGCGACAAGGTGGAGACCCATCGTGGAGACTTATAAAGGATATGAGGACTTGTTGTCATTGTAGAGAGATGAGGGTATGCTGTCCTTGTAGGGAGATGAGTTCTTGTCATTGTAGGGAGATGAGGATATGTTGTCCTTGTAGGGAGATGAGGGTATGTTGTCCTTGGAGGGAGATGAGGGCTTGTTGTCCTTGTAAGGATATGAGGAATTGTTGTCATTGTAGGGAGATGAGGACTTGTCATTGTAGTGATATGCGGCTTTCTCCGTATCACTGAGTACATCTCGCAGTAGAAGAGCCTTATTTCCCCTTAGTTTATTGGCGCGATTTTTCCTTCCTGATCTTTAGTCTTGTTCATGTTTCGGTTGAGCTTTACAGGTGAAGTTTTCTACAGGATGGGCTATCTAGCCCCAAGTAAAGTCATTCTTAGTGGCCTCTTACGATATGCATGACAGGTTACAGTGTTACTATTCTTTGCTTTCTCTAATGATTGCCATCTTCATTTTACAGTCCATGTCATTTGGCGTTATTGATTATTTTTGTTCACAGCTCTCTGAGTCATGTGCTGCTTTTTTATTACTGGGACTGATGTTTTTATTCATGCCAGGATGTCAAATGTCCAGCATTATTCTCCCTTGTTTCTTCCATCCTCTTCTCCAATCCATCTTTCTCACTGTAAGGACATACCCTATATTCCCCCTTGTTCTCATCATTTTTCTATATAACCACATCTCCGAAGCTTCCACATAATTCCTCTCTTCTCTGCTGATTGTGCATGATTCGCTTCCGTACGTTAAGATTAGGTAATATACTCTTAAGAACTCTTTTCTTGGCCTTGAATGGTAAGGATACATTACAGAGAATATTATTCATCTTTCTGAAATCCTGATTTTTCTTGGGCTATTCTACATTTAACTTGCTTAATACATCTTCGCGAATTCCTTGGACTGCCAGAGTAACAAACAGCGATTGCCTAAAAGAGGTTAATGAAACTAGAACACTATATACAACAATAAGAAAGAGTCAAACAGCTTTCTTTGGTCATGTGATGAGAATAGAGGCATTGGAGAACATCGTGACAACTGGAAAGATCGAGGGGAAGAGAGGCAGAGGCAGACCAAGAGAAATGATGCTGGACGGATTGAGACGGTGGCATGGAGGAATATCATTAGCAAAGTTGATCCAGAACAAAGACCGAGATCTGTGGAGAGCCATGAACGCCTACGCCAGCCGGCAGGGCACTTGATGATGAATACATCTTCCTTCTGCTGCCATTAAATGGCTGACTAGATAAATACGCTGACTAACCACCTATCCCACCGTGCACTACGGCCTGCATAACGTGATTGTCCTAAAACCTCACAGACCCACTATAGGTTCCTACTAGGGGTCTTGTGGAACTAAATCAAGTCAAAGAATGGTAACCATGGAGAGAAAAAATAATTGCTGGGTACATCACGGTATGCAGGCAAGGCAGTTCACATGAATCAGCCTTTTTAAATGGTGAAGTCATTCACTGAACTTGTAATAATAGATTTGTAACAGACTCACAGAGCATGCTGAGCAGGGTAAGACACGTATTCTCGTACAGATTGGAATGCGTCAATTAAAACTTTGTAGACAGGGAGTATCTTTTGGGTCTCTCTCTCTTTCTCTCTCTCTCTCTCTCTCTCTCTCTCTCTCTCTCTCTCTCTCTCTCTCTCTCGATTTTATCATGTATAATATGAACATGCGTACATTACTGTAGAGTGGGTGAAAGAGTTATTGAGTGTGTGTGAGAGATAGTGAGTGAGTGTGTGAGAGAGAGAGTGTGTGTGTGTAAGAAAAGAGAGAGAGAGAGAGAGAGAGAGAGAGAGAGAGAGAGAGAGAGAGAGAGAGAGAGAGAGAGAGAGAGAGATGAATTGCATCACTAATTTTTACGTTACACAATGTATATGTATGAGTTTTTCTCCATTTTTGTTTTACAATTTTTGCGAGAATGCTCACAACAATCGTCAATGTATGTGTAAAGTATGGGAGTTTGTTCATACTAGTTTCAGTGATTATATGAGGCAACATGTATGTGTCTAGATGTGACGATGTGGGTGTGTATGTGGGGATGTGTGTGTGGGGGATTTATGTGTGGAGGGGATGTGGATGGGTGATGTGTTGGTGGGTGAAGGGATGTGTGGTGGGTGAGGGATGTGCGTGTGTGTGGGGGATGTTTGGGCGGATAGGTTGAAAGTGTGTGGGTATTGGTGGTTGGGAGTTGTGTGGGTGTGGAATTTGTATGTGGGTGGGTGAGGGATGTGTCGGCGAATCAATGTGTGGGAGATGTGAGTGGGTAAGAAGATGGGTGTGGGGGATTGTCAGGGTCTTGCGTAAGGCAAGAAATGTAGCTCGTTTGCTGACAAGTGAGATACTAAATATTACTACTAAATAACTCGACGTGAATACCCGATGATATAATTCGCACTCTTTATTCGCGCAATGCACTCATCAGAAACAATACAGGCATCGCGCAATCATAATACACAATGTCATTATATCATAAATACAATCAATCAAAGAATAAATCAATGCAATCCACTTACAAGTCAAACACACCGGCGTTCAGTCTCCAACAGTCATACAGGTTAGCTATCGATGCATGCTCAAACACTCAGGCCTCATTCAATCGCGTCCGTCCAGTACGGCTCCCAAGCCCTGTCTGACCAGCCGTTCAGCATACACGTTAGTTGGGGTCGAGTCACCTTGCGTGACCCACAATGTTCACGCAGTGTTCCCGCTGACCCACGACTGCTTAGCGTCGCTCAGTGTTGAACCCCGCTGGGCTTCTCTGGCGCTGTCGAAGACGCCGCGTTATAACTGTAGTGTTTAACATAGCTCAGCGTTGAGCTCGGTTGCATTGCCTGGCGTTGGTACAGACAACGCGTTGCAACTCCGGGTGAGAATCTGACAGGGATGGGCGTGGGGATGTGTGTGTGGGTTGGGGTGTGTGTGGGTGGGGTAAGTGTGGGTGGGTGGAGGGTGTATGTGTGGATTGTGAGGGTGTTTGTAGGTAGGGTATGTGTAGGTGGGTGGGGAGATGTGTGGGTGAGGGATGTGTGGATGGGAATATGTATGCGGTGATGCGTGTGGGGGATGTGTGTGTGGGTTGGGATGTTACATGAGTGGGGTTTGTGTGGGAGGGAAGATGTGTGTGTGTGTGAGGGATGTGTGGGGGGCGTGGTTTGGTGTGAGATGTGCGGGTGGATCAAGTATGCATGTTAGGGTGAAGGATGTATGTTTGGCTGAGTGGTTGGGGTGTGTCAGTGTGGGTAGGTAGATGGACGATGTATAAGTTGATGGGTGAGTGGAGGATGTGTGGGTATTGTCATAATCTCCCCATTAGTTCTACCGCGTCGTCGTCTATGACGCCTGGCAAATACAGCCAGGGGTCTACCAGTGAGCGACGCTAACCACACTGTGTCAGGAAGGGCTAGTCGGCGAATGCGTGAGACATGATCTCCACGCAGCGACGCAGGCCCGAATAGTGAGACTCAGAGCGGTTAGCTGGCAGACGGCTTGGGAGTGTTGACGGAGACAGACGTGATTGAATGAGGCTCGTATACTTGAGTGTATGAACGCAATAGAGAGAACGCCTGTGAGAAGATAGAAGACTGTGCGCCTGTGAGTTGTGTAGTAGTGTATTGATATATTTATTGAATGTATTATTGCATCGTCATTGTAATTGTATGATACATGTAAATTGTTGCGACGAGTGAGATGTGTGAATAAAGTGTTTGCATTGTAAGTGTAGTGCGTCACGTCAAGTCATTCTGTGGCCGTGTTTTGTATCACACTTGTTGGTGTGTACGAGCCAGAGTTATTGCTGTAAGCAAGATTCTGACAGGTATGAGTTGTTGAAAGATGAGTATTGAGTGGTTGGCTGTGTGTGGGAGATGAGTGGAGGATATGTGTGTGGGTGGGAAGATGTGTATGTGTGGAAAGATGTGTGGTGGATGTGTTTGGGTAGGGTATTTGTGGGTGGTGGGGTGGGTGGGAGTTGTGTGTTTTGGATGGAGGATGGGTTGGTGGGAGGGGGATGTATGTATGATAAGATGTGTGTGTGTGTGAGTTTATGGATGGGGATGTGTGGTTAAGGGATGTGTGATTGGGGGATGGGTGGGTGAAGGATGTGTTGGTGGGTGAGTGTGTGTGTGTAGGTTGGAGGATGGTTGAGTGATTTGTGTGGGTGGGGGTGTGTGAGTGGGTGCGTGTTTTGTGTGTGGGTGGGTGTGGGATATGTGGGTTGGAGGGAATATGTGTGTGTGTGGGTGAGGATGTGTGGTTGGGGGATGTATGTTTGGCTGGTTGGTTGGGGTGTGTGGGTTGTGGTGGAGGATATGTGGGTGGGTGAGTGTTGGTGGGTTATGGGATGGGTTGAGGATGTGTGTGTGTGTGTGTGTGGGTGGAGAAGTGTGTGTGTGGGTATGGGTGAGAGGATTGTGGTTAAGGATTTGTGATTGGGGAGGGTGGATGGAGGATGTGTGGGTGGGTGAGTGTGTGTGGGTTGGGGGATGGTGGGGATGTGTGTGGGTGCGGAATGTATGGGTGGGGGAGATTGTGTGGATAAATCAAATCAAATCAAATCAAATCAAATCAAATCAAATCAAATCAAATCAAATCAACTTTATTAGGGTCACAAATTAGGCGCGCAGGCCCGTCTTACATTCGGCCCTTCCAATCACTCGTCTTTCGTTCATCAAGAGCATTATACATTTACATAGGAAGATAAAATAAACATTGTGAAATGAATGTTGTAAACATAAACAAGGCTAATTACCATGTTATGAAGCCCATCTCCCACCTATCCATACATCACCCCACCCACACAACACCCCCACCTACCCACACACACGCACACCAAGGACACATACGTACCCCACCAACCGATCCATCCCCCTCCAGCACATCCCCCACCCACACACACTGCCCTCACCTGATCCCCCAACCAAAACACACTCGCCACCCACAAACATTCCCCCACCAACCCACACATCCTACGCCCATCCACATACACATACTACCCCACACATCCTCTCCCCACCCACACCTCAAACCACCCATCCCCCAGCCACATCTCCATCGACAACATATTCCCCACCCATGCACACAATCCCCCACCAACCCACACATCGCACATCCACTCACACATTCCCAAACCATACACACACATCCCCACCAACTGACATATCCCTACCCCCACCCCACACACACACACACATCTCTCTAACCACCCATACATCCCCAATCCACTAACACACCCCCACCACCCACACATACAACTTCCACCCACCCACACATGCCTTAACCTAATCCCCCACCACACAATCCCCCACCCGCACATCACATACACCTCCTACCATGCACTATTCCCAACACACGCACCACACACACACATATCCCTCACCAACACATCCCCACTTACACACCACACACATATCCCCCACCCAGATACCACACAATATTCCCACCCACACCCACACCCACACAGATACCCTTACCCATCCACCCCACATACCCCCACTCACACATCACAAAAATCCTCCACCCACACACACATACCTCACCCACACAATATCCCCAACCAACACACCACACACCTCTCCCCACCCACACACGCATTCCCTACCCGTCCACCAACACACACTCACTCACGCATACATCCTCCACTACGCACCCACACCCCCCCCCACCAAACATCTCTCGATCACAATACCCCTACCCCACACACATCCTCCACCCACTCACACATCCCAACCCGACACATACAACTCCCTCACCCACTTACACATCCCTAAGCCACTCACACACCCCCACCCACACATTCCCCATCCAAACACACACATCTCCCACCAACACTCCCCCACATACTTCCCCCAACCACCACAATCCCCTACTCACCCATACATATACCCCACCCATACGCACATTCCCCGCACCCATCACACACATCCCCCACACCACACACTATCCTCCACCCATACCACCACAAACATACCCTCCACCCACACATCATTCACACATCCCCCACCAACACACCGCACACATATCTCAAACCCACACACCATACACTTCTCCCCACCCGCCCTTGCATCCCCAATCCACCCACCACAATCCCCTACCCACACAACCCCGCCTCCTACACATACTTCCTCAAACCGTCCACACATCTCCACCCACATAAACACACATCCCCTGCATCCGTCCCATACACATATCCTCCACCCATACACACATCCCCCACACCCATTCCAACACCCCTACTTTCACCCCCACACATCCATCCACACATCCCACCAACACCCACAAATACCACTACCCACGAAAACCCACACACCCCAACCAACCCATCCAAACGCATACCCCCACCCACACACCCACTAAACACACATATCCCCACACTCACACACATCCTCCACATACGCTCACACTTCCTCACATCTAGACACATACAAAATGTCTCACGTTAGTATTGAAACTAGTATGAAGAAACTCCCACACTTTACTCACACATATACACTGACACTTGTCATGAGCAGTCTCATAAAAATGTTAAACATGGAGAAAAATGTGTACATAAAATGTATGTGACGTAAAAATAGTGATGCTCTCTCTCTCTCTCTCTCTCTCTCTCTCTCTCTCTCTCTCACACACACACACACACACACACACACACACACACACACACGCACGCACTCACTCACTCTCACGCTCACACATTCACTCTTCCGCTCATTCATTCACTCTCACGCATTCACTCTCCCGCTCATTCACTCTCGCGCTCACTCATTCACTTTCCCGTTCACTCATTCACTCTCACGCTCACTCATTCACTCTCCCGCTCACTCATTCACTCTCACGCTCACTCGTTCTGTCTCTCATTCACACTCACTGACTCTCTCACTCAAACTACAGTAATGAACATTAGTTTATATTATGCATGATAAAATCAAATGGTATTTAACTGATAATATGACAGATGAGAATACACAAACATATGGATTCGCGTGTTACATAACATGCGTGTTACATGACATGCATCTGCTCAGCTCTCTCTCTCTCTCTCTCTCTCTCTCTCTCTCTCTCTGTATTCTTTCATATACACACACTCACACGCATGCACGCGCTCACACACATACACTAACACATCAACTCTCCCACTGTCTAACTCTCTAACACACAATCCTTTACACACACACACACACACACACACACACACACACACACACACACACACACTCACTCTCTCAATCACACTCTCTCACACATACACATACACATGAACGCATGCACATGAACGCACGCACGCCTACATTCCCTCACTCACTCTCACACATACACGTACGAATGCATGCACTGACACATTCCCCCACCATTTCTCGCTCAATCACTCTCTCCACAGATGTGTGGGTGGGTGTGGGTTTTGAGTGTGGGATGGCGGGAATATATGTATGTGGGGGATGTGTGTTTGGCTGTGTGTGCGGGTGGGTGGTGAAGAATATGTGATTGGGTGAGTGTTCGTGGGTTATGGGATGGGTGGAGGATGTGTGTGTGGGTTCTTTATCCGCATTCACACGTGACAAATACATGTCCGTTAATTTGACAGCCCGGAACTCGGTGGTTGTCTATAATATTTAGTTGGGGTTCTTGATTATCTTCTACCTAACCTTACAACAATTGCCACCGGGACGGTGCCTGGACGACACTGCCCATATGACGACTCATGATACTCAGTGACACCTAACTGACTATAAGAGAACACTCTTACAACAGGCGAATATAGAATCTTTATTAAAGATTCAGACTTTGACAAACCGACAGACAGACAGGCAAACAGACAGACAGACAGACAGACAGACAGACAGGAACAGTTAGTTGCGTGAGAGTAGTCTGGTGGACATTTTCCTCATCCCAAGACATTTTTGTGTGTCAGGTTATGTGTCAGGTTGTAGACCGAGGTGATAGGATAGAGTCAACTGATTCTGTATGACGCCTTCAGGAGCTTCTGGACTTGAACCTGGTAGGTTTTAACAGTCACTGGCCACTTGGCCTTCTGCACCGTCTAGACTCAGCACTTCTACTTCATGTAACTTCGTAGAATAGTCTTCAGAGAGCTTCGGTTAGGTAGCCGAGTGGTTCCAAATGTTGCTGTATGTAGCCGGGGCGTAGTGTTGGGGTGAGCGACCAATCTTGCTTAAATACCCCAATGGCTCGTGAATACATAAACTCTGCAGCAAAAGTCCAACTCCTGGCCTTCACGTGGCGGAATTGTTTTAACTAACAGGAGAAGGGGCGACGGCGAGTTTCTGGCGCCGAAACATAACCAGTATGCTTTAGATGTGTTTGCACGTACATGCATGCGCAGACACGTGTATGCGCGCGTACACATCTAAACTCGAGTGAGACCACAGTCTGCTCTAGCAATGGAAAGGTGCTGAAGACGGAGGCAACCAGCCAGGAGGCGCACCACAGAAATCAGGATGCCACGCAATTACGAAAAATGGAATATGTCGACTACTGCTAAATGTTATGGTGCTCGCCCTGATTTGGACCCCCAGGCAGGTGCAGTGCAGGGCCCTGTCTCGAAAGGGTCCAACCACAACTACTGGAGGTCCTTCTCAGATGTTCTGTGGAGCCAGGGGACCTGAGAATAGAACGGCTGGTCATACTAAACAAAGACTTAAAATAATGCACTGGAATGCGGAGGGAGTCAGTAACAAAAAGAAATAGAATTAGAAAACATCTTGGATCAAGAAAAAAGTAAGTGTATGTTGCTTGAAAGAAACTTACCTCAACGAAAATATAGCCTTCAAAATCAGAGGCTACCAGTTTTACTGATCTGACCGAAAGGACAGGCGAAATGGTGGGATACTGACCTTTGTAAAAAATAACATCACTGCTTCCCAAATCGAAGTCTACATGGAAGGGAGTGAGTATCAGACACTTAAATTTAAGACAGGCAATACGGACCTACATCTGAGCAACTACTACTGTCCTGAATGATCTACAGTGTGTAGATGGGGTGTCCTAGGACACCATGGCAGCGACCACCACCCTTGCAGTATATTGGTGGAGAAAGGCAGAACCAGGCAGCACAAGCTAAAGGTAAAGACGTTCCAGTATGACAGTACAGGGCAAGATGTGGTGAGTAAAATAAGACGTGACAAGCGCAGAACGTTTCAGGGCAGGAAAAAAAGCTGGAAGCAGCCACCGTGGTGGAGTTTCGAGGTGGAGAAGGCTTGGGTGGATAAGCGTAGTGCTGTAAGGAGATGGCAAAATGCCAAGAAGAACAGAGCTGGTCATCCTAGTCCCTGCTAGCACTTAGAAAGAGAGATGCACACAAAAGTAAGCTATTTCAAAAAACTGGTCAAGGTGGTTAAAAGCGAAAAATGGGCAGAGGTGTGTCAAAGAGTAAGCACAGACAAGTCACTGAAATTGTTCTGGCGACTACATAAAAGCATGAGTGGTGTAGTCAAGAATAAGAGCATTTCTGACTTCCAAGGTGCTGACCTCATCTGGCAGAGGACTGACGAGGACAAGGGCAAAGCCATCTTTGAAAGCTACCTTGAGCAGAGCAACCAGACAGACATGGGAGGCCGAAATCTGGCCAAGGAGGTCACCTCAGACAGATGCAACACTTCGGATGAAGACACAGTGACAGTGAAAGAAATCAAGGCTGTGCTTCGACGATCAAAAAACAGTGCTCCAGGTCCTGATGGCATAAGATACGACGACATAAATAGGTGTACCGACAATGAGCTAGAGAAACTAGCAGACATGTACAACATGTGCTAGCATCAAGGAGGAATGGTTACACAGCTATCTGATTCCCTTGCCGAAGCCTGACAAAGACCACAAAAAAATTCAGGGATATCGAATTATAACCATGCAGAAAACAATAGGCAAGCTGCTGGAGAAGGTAATTGCCAGGAAAATATCAAGCCAACTAGAGAGGCAAGGTGTTTTCCCACCTACCCTGGGTGGGTACCGTCCAAAAAGAGAAACCTGGACCAATGCAGCAGTCTTTGCCCATGATGTCTATGAAGGTTTCCACTCAGGCACTGAAACCGTTGCTGCAGCGATTGATCTTGAGGACGCATACAACAGAGTACCACTGGATTTTTTAATGTTTCAGCTTCTTGAACTAAACGTAAGTCCATTCCTCCTTAGTTGGATCGCTGCAGCCCTCTTCCAACGGAAAGTAGTTTTTAGAGGTGGCAGTTGGACTTCGGAACCAACCACAATATATCCTGGCCTACCACAGGGATCACCATTATCTCCGGTACTGTTCAACGCCTACACAGTGAGATCACCAGTGAGCAGATCACTGGACCTGGCAGGACATTGTCATATGCCGATGATGTTTTAGTGTATCGTCAGGGTAAGGATAGAGAGGAGGTTGCTGTGGAACTACAAACCGAACTCAATCGCATAAGTACTTGGTGTGATGAAGCTGGGGCAATGGTCAACCCAACAAAGGCAACAGTGACTTGGTTCTCGTTGAATAATCATATTGTCAACAATCCAACACCAACTGTAATGCTGTGTGTTTAGAGACGGTGGAAAGAACGCAGGCAATGAATTACCTGGGGGTACGGTTTGATCGAAGCCTTGCTTATAATGTGCACATAGACCAGGTGATAACAAAGGCCAAGCGGGGTTTGGCAGCGATGCGGGTGATGGCGGCAGCAAACTGTGAGCAGCGCTATCTATGTCTTCTGTACGAGGGGCTGGTCATGTCTGTTTTGGAGTATGCAATGGCAATCCTGACTCTCAGCCATAAGCAGATAGAAAGGATAGAACGGATACAGAATGAAGCTATGCGCATTATTCTTGGATGTACAAGAGATACAGCATGCAGGGCGATGCGCTACCTTCTTGATTTTCTAACCATTGAAGAGAGAATACAAGTTTGCAGGGCACGCGCCTACCTCAGAATTAACGCAAACACACAACATCCACTGCATAGTGAAATTAGGAAGGTGAAGGGCAGCAGGTTAAAAAGAGGACGGTCGTGGATGGGTCAAGCCGAAGACATTCTTCAACAGGTGTGTTCACTTGAGGACTTAGAACCTGGCGAGGAGTGGGTGCAAGTACCAACAGACTTCTGCACATCCTTTTCAGTTTGCATTGCATCCAACTAGATAGAAAATGCAGACAAGAAAATCCGGCTGCTGTTGAGGCTGAAGTACAAGCGTTGATTTTCGAGAATTCGCTAGACGGTGACGCGGTCATCTACACAGATGGGTCGGTCGTCCGACATGTGAGAAGCTCATGGGCCTTTACAGCTCGGGCCGGAGGGAGAATTGTGAAGGAGGACTCTGGTGCTTTCACTGAAACCACAAGTAGCCTGACCATGGAAGTCATGGCAGTAAGTAAAGCAATAACATGGCTCGAGACACAGACATTCACTAGGGCTTGTTTCCTTAGCGACTCAATGAACATGATCAAGAGGATAGAGGAGGGGTCGATCCGAAGAGAATGGTTGCTGCCTCTGAAGCGGTCTCGGCTGGCAAAGATTAGTTTCATCTTCGTGCCAGGGCATGCGGGAGTACAAGGAAATGAGCGGGATGACAAGCTCGCAGGTGAGGCTACTGTGGAGGGCGGACGCGCCATGGACCAGGCTGACATTCTGAATGCTCTACGAGAAGTGAGACTTTTGCGAGAACCAAGTGATGACTGCGAAGCTACAACAATGGCCAGACTGCGAGAGCAGCAAATTAAAAGAGGGGTGGCAAAACAAGAACACTACGCAGGAAGCCAAAGAAGATTGATAAACCAACACAGAACTGGCGTCGTTAGCCACTACACGCTGCGGGATTTGCTGAGCAGGGGATCCGAGCACTTATGGACTGAATGGTTCGATGTGCAACGAGGATGATCTGTCGACTAACTAACTAACTACTACTGTCCAAGTGACAGCCTACAGGCACTGGACACACTACCGTTAAAAGAAAAAAAAATGATTGTGTGTGGCGATCTCAACAGCCACTCGTAGAGCTGGGGCTATGATCACATGGACCAGAGAGGAGAGAGACTGGAAGACTGCAGGATGAGAATAGATTCATCTTGAATAACAAGCCGTCCGACCCACATACTTTCTACTCGAGATCATGGCACACTACAACTACATCAGACCTGGGTTTTCATTCACCAGACCTGGAGTGGAACTGTAGCAGCACTCCTTGGTGTGAGGGGAAACTGATGCCACACCTTACTAACGGGAGGTGATCAGCCTGGGACTAGGTAACCTCAGTCTACTTTACCCCACCTTCTCTGAATACCTATCTCACTGTTCAACCAACCAAGGGATACTACCCTCTCACTCCTCGTCCTGAATGCATGACTCAACACTCAACTCTGGCATCTATATAGTAACAGAAATGTGTATTGTACAAATGAGGATGATGATGGTGGGGATGATGATGAGGAGATAGGCCTATTAACCTATAGATCTGTCAAGACAGCAAGCCTGGGAGTAGCTTCAGAATGGAGCAGTCATCACTGGAAAGGCTTAGAGTAGACGCTACAGGTCATCTTGCTAATAGATCTCACCGGATGTAGCTAGTCTTCCATCCAGCTCTCGTCTTCGTACAGGTGAATGGATACTGGTCGGTCGCCCTGGACTCGTTCCGGAAAACCTATTCCGTGATTCTCCAACTTGGTGTTCCACACAGATGACGCAATGTTCAAGGTCTTGATGTTGGCCACAATATAAACTCAGAGTTGCCCTCTCTTACAGAGTTCTAGAGAGTGTCCGAAATATGAGAGCATCTTCTCAGGTGATGATGTGGGATGTTGATGCTGGAGATACAGTCTCTAGACTCCAGCGGATTCATATGCCAAAATGGCCTGGCACACAAAGTCAATGTAATCTGGTTCTAGCTGGTAGTGGATCCGTCAATAGTTCTGATACAAGGCACGATAACTCCATAAAGGTACTTGCCGTGAGTGTAGTCGGTCAGCAGATAGCGTAGACATAGTAAACATACTTGGTAATGACGACGGCCAGGGTTAAACGGACTCTACCTCCTGTGTAATAAACTCTGGTGACACATACATGGTAGGATTCATAGTAGGGTTCTTGGTCCGCTAATCACGCTTGCCTGGTCCCAGTCACTGGACCCGTCACCATCTGATAAGACTTCACTCATGAAGGTGGAACCTGTGGAAGACAACACTCAGTGAAAGTATCTAGAACCAAGCTTACCATGAGCGAGTTCTCTCTCACCACCTTCCTCAGCCATATGGACTCTTCCCAGTAGAGTCCCGTCCCTTCATATGCTGCTCACAGGTGCCATAGAAGAACTGGGTCTAGGACCTGACAGGCTGCTAAGTGTCCCGCTTCATCTTCCCCGGACTGGAGAATAGCTTGGGCCAAGGTGGCTGGTCACTCGTCACTGAGGTGTCGTCCTAACCTGCAAAACTTCTACATGACAGATAGGGTTAGTGAATCATTAGTAATGGTAGGCAGAATGGACCTAATGTAGGGCCGGTGATGAAGCACCTGGACCCCTTCCTGGGTCACGCCAATCTCCCTGGTTCACGTCCCTATTACCAGCCAGCGCAGATATAGTACCGTGCCTCAGGTACAAAATCCAACTCCAATAGTATATACATGGTCTTAATCATTCTCCATGTGGCAGAGATCTATACCTCGTTCTCCACTCCCTCATCAAGAGCCGGAGCATTTAGAACGGTGTCACTGCCCTTATAGAACAGCCCTGTCCCGTCGGTCAATTCTCACCCATTGTCCACCTCTCCGGAATCCACTATATATTAATCTGACATTCCACTGGGGGACACTATCTATAAGACAGATGAGAGTAAAGCGAAGAAGAAAAGCCAGTGGTCGCCCCACCAAGTGACAAAACTTTCGACTCAAGTCACGACCTTGAAACGACCTCCGATAGTCTACCTATCTTCGCACTACATTCGGCTCGCCGAGCTGCGTCGATCGAGACCGCACATGCCCTAGTATAGGCGACGTCCTACACTACTTCCGGTTTCCTCCTCGTGACGTCATTCCGCATCGACGACGTTCAATTTCAGGAGGCTGTTTCATGTGTGAACTCAAATTAAAGCTCTCGTAGTCCTAAACCCACTTAACTCAACCTACAGTAGCTGTGAATAACCCCAGCGCCGCTAACACAATAAATATCCCTGTATTACACTGCTAGCAAATAAACGCTTTCTACAGGTTTTGACTTCAGGCGACGCCAGTAGTCTGTTCACACATGCCCCACTTTCCCGCGCCACGGTTAGTACACATCGCCTAGCACTATCGGGTCACCGAGTACCAAAGATAAATAAACTAAAGGGTACATATACCTTCAGATGTCTGAACACCATTTCATACAGGAGTAGCTGTAACTCAGCAGACTAGACGTCGGATTTCTTCAACAACCTTAAGACATCAGTCGCCCCAGCTCTCCATAATGAAAACACACCGTGCACACAAACGTCTCTTCACGAGCCCTGGCAGCCAGCAACTGCAGTCTTTGTCCGCCCGGCCTAATCAACTGCGCATGCGCCAACCAGGTGCTCTCAGCCTGTGAATCATGTTCACCCGACCTAGGTTTTTAGAATCATCTCGAACGCCAGCCAAAGGGCGGTAATTTTCCAGAGACCCGGGTCGGGTAATAGTCGGGTTGTCTGCCTTATACCATACAGTCTGCTTTTCTATTACAAGGCCGAATCAATGGCGTCTATCTCGCGACAGGAACATTACACGAATTGTTGGGAAACAATGGGGTGGCAATGACCATCGGCCAGTATTTCTAACTGTAGAAAATGAGCTTATAAGTGAAAGCAGCACCCTCTAGAGGTGGAACTGCAAGAAAGCAGACTGGAAGAAACCTGAACACTGAGAAAGACATAAATAAAGTAGTTGAAGAGTTTGGGAAATGCACACTACAGGCAGCGCGAGAAACAGTACCAAGAGGAGCCCGTAAACAATATAAACCCTACTGAAGTAGTGAACTGGAACAGTTGCATAATGATCTGGAAGTGTGTAGAAAGCAAGCAGAGGCCACACCCAGCCAAGAGCACCACAATAAATTCCAGCACGCAAAAGACAAATTTCAAAGGGCCAGGCTGCAGGCTAGACGGAAAAGCTGGCAGGAGAAAACGGAGTCTCTGAACTTTGAAAGAGACACAAGGAAATTTTGAAAGCTAATAAAACAACTTGCCGGCTTCCTGGCCTAGAGGTTAGCGACTTTTCTCCGTAATCTCGTATACTCTCGTAAGTAACGTGATGACGGTAAGAATCAGCAGTGGTTCGAATCGCGTCGGTAACTTACGAGCGTAATCTTGCCAATAAATCAACAATCAGCTGATAGATGCTGATGTTGACAGCGATGTCCTGCAAAGGATATGCAAAACATTGTTTTAATAAAGCAACTTAACGATGAGGGCAGTTTAGTTTAGATTAGTTTAGTCGACGGATCAACATCATGGCACACGGGTGTAACCCATAAGTGCTCCGTTCTTCTCCTAACTCAAGCCTGAGTCCGGAGAAACTCAGCTCAGTGCACGACCTCCGTAGCACCGGCGAGGATCCTGAAATACTTTGGGTAGATCTTTAACACGAAATTTTGCCCGGGCAGCGCCGTTAGGCTACTCTTTTTCGATTTCCAACTGCCAAGGGATTTTTTACGTGCTCAACAACACACACGGGCGTCCGATCTCATAACCCAGAGACCAGGGGAAATTTTATTACTAGAAATCCACGTGAAAAAATCCCGGTCCTCACCTGGGGTTTAACCCGAGACCTCCAGCACTCGAGGCGGACACCATACCTGGAGACCACTCAGCCCCCCCCCCCCCCCCCAACGATGAGGGCACAGGGAGAAACTCAATTATTGCACTATATAAAGATATATATATTGTCACAGACACACCTAAAGAGCGGTACCAACCTAAAAGAACGAGACACTGGCGAAGGGATATAAATCCAGCTAAAGGGAAAGAACCGAGTCACTCGAAGGCTCGAATAATCTAGAGCCTTCTCGAAGGAACGGTCAGTGGGTCCACAGCCACGTGGACACTGATGGGGCCCGCCGATTGCGGGGTCCACGAGAAACTCAGAGAGAGAGAGAGTTACCACCCGTGTCGGATTGCGACACGTGTGGAAAGACAGACACGGACTGGACATCGAGGAAGCAACAGGGCTTACCTTAAGGGGACTTGATAGTTTCAGACCCAAGTGTTTTAGGGGTCTTATACATACATTATGCTAGAGTTGTTGTGATAATCATGTTCATTGTACACTCCTGTGATACGCAACTTGTTAAATGCTGGCTTGTGAAAACTCACTTCGCCAGCGTACTGTAATATAACTGTAAATAAATGATGCTCGATTGTATCTGAACGGAGTTTGTTGCCTGTATGAGCCCGAGTTTCAATCCCCTAGAGACCTAGGACTGTGACAGGCTATTTGGGGGCTAACGCCGGTTTTGGCATACACAAGCTTTACTTTTCAAACAGCTCTTGGTTTTGCCAAGTAAAAAAATTATATATCAACGTTAATACATGACAAAGTTAAAAACTTTGCAGCTATCTGTGAATGAGCGATCATAGTCCCTCTACAAAAATATTTGAACTGATGATAATGTTTATAATATTTGACATGACTGTGACAATTACAGTGACAGTTACTAATTTTTTTTCATTCCAACATCAGATTGTTCCGCGAAATATCGTGTATGTAACCTGTTCTTCAGCAGTGGCGAGAAAACAAGTCTACAGTAGAGAGCTCAGGGAAAATAAGATGAGTTTCATGTCATGCTCATTACATCCTTAATCGATACTCACCCTCATCCATTGTAACATTTTTTCTATGTATTGATTTGTATGTATATGCTGATGTTGTAATCAAGTAAATCTTTTCATATAAATTTGAATGTAAACATTGAGGGGGGATAACCAACTTTTGTACACCCAAACTAATTTCAAAGGGATTTAATTTCAAGAAAGTAAACAATAACTAAAATACAAGATGTCAACATTAGAACAGTGCATTGAATTAGGTATTAAGTTAGGATATAAAGAAGAGAAACTTTCAGAATGGGCACAAAAGACACATTCAGAAAATATTGCACGAGAAGAAAGAGCAACGGAAAGAGAAGAAAAAAAGATGCAAGCAGAAAGAGAAGAGAAAAAGATACAGGCAGAAAGAGAAGAGAAAAAGATGCAAGCAGAAAGAGAAGAGAAAAAGATACAGATGCAAATTGAGGCAGAAGAGAAAAAGATACAAGCAGAAAGAGAAGAGAAAAGGATGCAAATTGAGGCAGAAGAGAAAAAGATGCAGATGCAAATGGAAGAGAAGAAAATGGAGCTTGAGGCCGCGACCAAACAAGCCCAATTAAATGCAGAGACACAGATAAAACTAAAACAAATGGAAATTGACTCCAACGTAGAAATGTCAGTGAACAAAATTAAAAGCAAAGAAGATGAACAAAAATACAACAAATATAAAGGCCTTGTCAAAGCGTTTTGTTCAGGAGACTCTATAAGCGCATACTTAGAGAACTTCGAGTGTTTGATGACTTACCATAAGGTCGCAAAAGTCGACTGGTCATTTATTCTGATGAGAAATTTGGCATTAGAGCCCTTAAAAGTGATAGAGACAGTTCCACAAGATATGAGGAAAGATTATGATTATTTAAAGCAAAGAATACTCCAACATTTCTCACTAGACACAGCAGGCTATCAACTTCAGTTCTCAAAATTAGCCCCTCTACCTAATCAAACCTTCATTGACTACGTGTCTACTGTGCAGGATATTTGTACAAAATGGATATCCTCAGCAAAGACAAATAACAACCATGATAAACTGAAATAGTTAATTATCATTGATAAAATTATAACTACAATTCCAACACCTTTTTCTAAATTTTTGAGACAAATGGATTGTAAAACTATCCAAGAAATTGAAACCAAGGGGAGCGCATATTTTACAGCGAACCGCAATATTTTCCAGTTGAACATGAGCCAAAATGAAACAGCAGCGGTTACAAACACCAAGTACTCAAAACCAAATGAATATAAGTTCAAACAACGCTCTAAGTTTACAAAACCAGTTAAATGTCAGTATTGTCATCTGACACACAAAGAGTACGCGATGTGCGACAAATCACCAAATTATCCACATCATCTCCAAATGGTAGTGGAAAAACAAAAGAACAAAAGAAACGCATATCAAAGAGCGGTTAAATGTTTTTTTTTGCTCGAGCTATGGCCATTTTTCTTCAGTTTGTAACGGTAGAAAGATGTTGAAGCAGGCCAATGCCGCATTAATAGACACAACCTCAGATGAAGAGGGTGAACAACAGAACGAATGCGACATCCAGAATGAAAGTTCGAGTGAGTTATGCAATGCAGTACAAATCATTGACACCATCACTGATAACAAATGTAATACCTGTACACAATTTCAGTTTGATACTACTCTGTTATGTGGCCACACAATCCCAGTTTCTAATGAAATGGCCAACGCAGCCTTAACACCAACAGGCAAACTAAATTATGCAACAGGTTTTGTAAATAACAAACAATGTACATTAATACGCGATTCCGGAGCAACTCTTTGTGGAATTAAGAGAACATTAGTTAGTGACAAAGACTACACACACAAATACGTAACGTGTCGCACATTCGCAGGCACGATCGAAAGATACCCCCTCGCACTTGCCGAAATTCGGACACCTTTTATATCAGGACAAGTGCTATGCGCAGTACTAGAAAATCCTGTCGCTGGAATCATCCTTGGGAATCTTCCCAACATAAGATCTTGCTCTGAAAAGGAAATCAGAGAATGGGAACAGAAAAACTGTGTCCAAAAACCAAGCAACTATTCCAAAGTGAAAAACCACGCATGCTTGTCTCAAATTGCCAAAAGCACAAGGGAGACAACCGATGACGTAATTCGAAATGAATTCACAGAGGTGCAGAATACAGGGGCGGTCGAATCTTTTAAAGATACCATCAGATTAACACCTCGAACTGAGGACGCCATCGATCCACAAATTAGTGAGCCTGTAAATGTGCAACAACACACCAATATAGTAACAAGACAAACGACACACAAAACCCACACTGACCAACTTCAGGAAGCACTAAAAATCATCTCACCTAGTATTACCACCACCGAGTTTATAGAAGAACAAAAAGCAGATCCAACTCTTTCACAGTACTTTCGGCTAGTAGGATTAAAGCCAAAATTAACCAAAAACGCTTCGTGGACATTTAGACTAAATAATAATGTTCTAACGAGATTATACACCAGAGACCAAACCACGATACAGCAAGTGGTTTTGCCTCAGGCACATCGCGAGAAAGTGCTACATATAGCCCATGACTCACCTTTCGGGGGTCATATGGGTTACGAAAAAACCAGGGCCAGAGTCCTGAGTCAATTTTATTGGCCTAAATTTTGCCAAGACATAAAAACCCATTGTAAATCATGTGACACCTGTCAAAAACTGATCAAAAAGGGGAAAAACCCTACGGCAGAAATTCAATCAACCACAACTGTCTCGAGACCATTTCAAATCGTGGCGGTTGATTTAGTAGGTCCTTTGAACCACATCTCAAATAAAGGAAATAGATACATTTTTACACTTGTGGATGTATGTTCAAGGTGGCCAGAAATGATTCCATTAAAATCTATCTCCTCTAAGGATGTGACGGACGTATTATTGCAGTTATTCTCCCGTTTTGGCTTTCCGGAGAAAATAATATCAGATAGAGGAACACAATTCATATCTAATGCCACCCAATCGGTAACTAAGTTACTAGGCATAAAACAATGTTTTACGAGTCCCTATCGACCGGCCGCGAATGGAATCTGCGAAAAACTAAATGGGGACCTAAAACATATGTTATCCAAGGTGACAGCTGAAAATCCAGCCGATTGGGATACATTTCTCCCAACGGTGCTGTTCGCATACAGAGAAGTCCCACAATCAAGTACAGGGTTCTCTCCGTTCGAATTGATATATGGAGCGAACCCAAGAGGACCTCTCACTATTTATAGAGATTTAATATCACAACCTGTAACCACCCAATTACCAGTTTCCACCTATGATTTGGTCACTGACACCAGAGACAAAATCATTAGATCCTGTATACTGGCCAGAACATCATTACAGGAGAACGGTTTTAGGTACAGGCAGTACGCCAACAAAGGGGCAAAAACAATTGTATTACAACCAGATCAAGATATTTTACTATTACTACCTGACAAGAGAGATTTACTATCAACCTCTTGGCAGGGACCATTTAAAGTTGTGAGAAGAATTTCGGAAGTTGACTACGAAATTTCTTTGAATGGAAAGTTGAAAATATTCCATGTAAATATGTTAAAACCTTACTATTCTAGAAATGACAGGGACACAAACAAGCAGACGCAGATAACAGATGGCAATAACCAGACTGACAAGAATGACAACAGAAACGAAACGGCAGTTACTCGACGGAATGACACCCCGACAAACGAAGCATCGTTAACGACTCATTCGTGTGACAACGAAGACGACGGAAACATATTTACTGTACCGACGATATGGGATAACGACAAAGACGACCAAGGTAACGACGCATTGACAACTATTAGTCTCGACAACGACGACAAGGACATTGAAGACAACTTACAAACAGTAGCGTCAGTAATAAATCAGACGGAATCAGACAATACAGAAATTCCAGTACCAACTATGAACGACGACAGTACTATGAATGACATACAAATCTCTGACACCTTGACACAACAGCAGCGACAAAACATTTTGTCTCTTCTGAACGACTATAGAACTATCTTCTCAAACAAACCTGGACGGACTGACAAAATAACACATTCAATTGTGTTGACGGATCTGACACCGATCAAATGTAGACCATATTCGATTCCTTTGCATTATAGAGCACATTTAGATAAAGAAATTTTGGACTTAGAGAAAAATAGAATAATACAGAAATCTGTGTCCCAATATTCTTCGCCGATTGTTCTGGTGAAAAAGAAGGACAAAACCATTCGTTTGTGCATAGATTATAGGAAATTAAATACCATAACCACGACAGATGCTGAGCCAATGAGCAGCTGTGAAGACATCATCTTGAATATGTCTCAATCATCCTTATTTTCTAAGCTTGATTTAGCTAAAGGTTACTGGCAAGTGCCACTAGAACCCTCTTCAAGGCATATAACAGCATTCGCTACACCCCTTGGGCTGTACGAATGGAGATATCTTCCGTTTGGTCTCAAGAACGCTCCCGCCACATTTGTCAGGTTAACCAGACCTCTATTACACGGCATCAAGGACGTGCAATCTTATATTGATGATATATGCATCCATTCTTCAAACATGACTTCTCACTTACTTACTCTCCAACAAGTCTTTAACCAAATCTTGCTTTTTGGACTTACTATCAAACCTTCCAAGGTTGAAATAGGCTGTAAAGAGATAGACTTCCTAGGTCATAGGATTTCCGAAGGCAAACTATTGACAGATGATAAAATAGTATCAAAAATTCTCAACCTAGAAGTTCCAACTACAAAGAAACAGGTTAGAAGCCTATTAGGTCTCATAAACTATTATGCCAAGTTTATACCAAACTGGGCAGAACTCACATCAGTTTTTTCTAATCAGTTGACAAAAGATCACCCAGAAAAATTGTGTAAGAGTAACCGCTTAGAGGATGCAATGTGCAAATTGAAATCAATTTTTTCTAACCCACCAGTATTAAGATTACCAAACATAGATATACCCTTTATTCTAACCACAGATGCGAGTGCTATCGCCATTGGAGGGTGCCTGATGCAAGAATATCAAGGCACAAGACATCCGATACTCTACGTCAGCCGCAAGCTGAAAAGGCAGAGATTCATTACGCCACAGTTGAATTGGAGGCACTAAGTCTACTTTTTTGTATGCGTCGATTATCTAAGTTCCTCTTAGGTTCGCATTTTGTTGTTTTAACCGATAGTTCGCCACTGCTGGTACTTAAGCAAGGTGTTCCAAAGAACCATCGTTTGGAAAGATGGTGTCTTCTTCTCCAGGATTTCGACTTCGAAATCCGCCGTATCAAGGTCACTGATAACATTATTGCTGATTTTTTATCACGGCAAACTAATGCACCAGCAGACGAACATTAGGCACATTAACTATTCGCCATATAAGAAGCTGTGATATTTTAGTCTGTTGCATAGAACAGTGTACCTCTACACCTACTAGATAACTGTCATTCAGAAGTAACAACGCCCAAGTGAATACGTGACGTATAACACCCACGAACATGACACTTTGAGAACCCTATTTTACCAATTGCCAAGGTGTTAAAAACAATCCGATCGATATATATAATATCTGTGAAATGATTTCAACCAGTGACCTGACAGTCATCTGTAAAGATTAAGAACACTGCATACTCGCTATTGCTAAGAAACTTCGCAAACAGCCGAAATAGAACTACGTCGATTACAACATGCAAGGAACAGCTATATTAACTGTTAAGATTGACGGCACGACACACGGACAACAGGAGGACAACACACATCGTCGCTGGAGTTAGGTAATTAGTTAATTAAGTTACTGTTAGGTAATATGTATTACACTTGTATTTAATTATTATATATATAAAATATCCTCTAAAAGTACTGGAGAGTTTTGGTCAGAGACCATAACTTTATGAAGGGAAAATCCCAACTGCACCTCCCCGCGGTAGAGGATGGAAACACACTACGGTGTGGCTAACACAGCTCTGGGGACCGAGTATCCACCGGAATAAGTGGACAACTCTGCAGCTGAGCAGAGCAGGGCACTCACTTGTCCTTACAGTCGGAAATGGCTGTCAAAGGCAGAGGTAAAAAGACCACCATGTGAATGTGGAAGGCAAGGGGAAACCACCACATTATCTTCCCAAGACTTCATGGCAAAACATATTTCAATGTTAGTGAAGGACGTTAATGGCTGTCTTAGGGCATCCTCGTCCGGTAGGGACAGTCATGAGCCACAGGTGACACCAGACCGTCATCCAGCTACTGATGGCAAAAAATTAACTAAAATAAATAAATTTAGAGTAGGAACATGGAATGTTAGGACATTAAATGAGCTAGGAAAGTTGACCAATGTTCTAAGAGAGATGGATAGCATGAAAATGAATATACTAGGCGTTAATGAGATGAGATGGAAGGGATCGGGCAAAATTATAGCTGACAATCACACAATAATTTATTCTGGAGGGGATACACATGAAAAAGGTGTAGGAATAATATTAGACGAAAAAACAGCCAAGTCAATTAATGGATGCTGGTGTATTTCAGATAGAGTTATTATGGTAAAAATCAAAGGCAAACCAATAGACATAAATATTATACAAGTATATGCACCAACAGCAAGCAGTAGTGATGAAGAAATACAACACTTTTATGACGAAATAGAAATGGCGATGGCTCAAATTGGATCACAAGAAATAAAGATAATACTTGGTGATTTTAATGCAAAAGTAGGAAAGGGGAAAATGGAGGATGTAGTGGGGAATTATGGTTTAGGTACAAGAAATGAAAGAGGGGAAAAGCTAATAGAATGGGCAAATATCAATGATATGATAATTGGAAACACATGGTTTAAACACCATAAAAGACGACTGTACACATGGATAAGCCCTGATAAGAAAATACGCAACCAAATTGACTACATACTAATTAATAAAAGATTTAGAAATGCTTTAATTAATGTAAAGACAATGCCTGGTGCTGACTGTAATAGTGATCATGTACCACTATGTGGACATATAAAAGTAAGATTAAAGAGAGGGAAAAAAATGGTTAAGAACATGAGACTTAATAAAGAGGTTCTGAAAATAGATAAAGAAATGCAAGAACAATACAGAGTGACTGTGAAAAATAGGTACAATGCAATAACTAAAATACAGAGTATAGATGAACAATGGGAAATGTTAAGGGACTCCATTCATCAAACTAGCAAAGAAGTATTACCGGAGAGAGGCAAAATAGCTAAGAAAAAATGGATGAATGAAGATATCTTAAAACTGATGGACAAAAGAAAACAGAGTAAAAATGACAAACAAGAATACGCTAAGATAAATAAAGAAATAAAAGATAAATGTGGGAAGGCTAAAGAAAGTTGGTTAAATGAGCAATGCAAAAAAATTGAATTAAATTCCATTAAAGATACAAAAAATATGCACAGACAAATCAGTGAGCTTACAGGAAGAAAAATAAGAATAAATACAGGGTGTTTGAAATCAAAAACAGGAAAGATAATATTAGAGGAAGATGCTATAATGAAGAGGTGGAATGAGTATATAAGAGAATTATATGAAGGAGAAAGGGAAGAATTAACAGAAGATAGTAACTTAGAAGGTCCACCTATTCTGAAAGAAGAAGTCGCTGACGCTATGAAACGTATGAAGAAAGGAAAAACAGCTGGGCCAGATGAAATCACAATAGAAGAATTAGAAGTATTGGGAGAATTTGGAGTAGATATATTAACCAAAATGTTGAATGATATTTACAGCAGTGGATATTTACCCAGTGATATGCTGAAATCTGTATTTATAGCTATACCAAAAAGACCAGGAGCAATTGATTGTGAAGATTTTCGTACAATTAACCTTATAAACCATATCACTAAGCTTCTACTGAGAATCATAATGAGAAGAACCAAAAAGAAAATAAAAATGGAAATTAGTGAAGAACAAACAGTATTGATTTGTGGAAGGAAAGGGCACAAACAATGCAATTTATACATTACGGACACTCATAGAAAGGTCAATAGAGAAACAGAGAGACATATATTTGTGCTTCATAGATTATACTAAGGCATTTGATAAAGTAAAACATGATGAACTGATTAAAATGTTGGAAGATATCAACACTGATGGAAAAGATTTAAGAATAATAAAGAATATTTACTGGAACCAAGTAGCAGCAATTAAAATGGGAAATAAAGAGGGTAGTTACGAACAGATAAAGCTAGGAGTACGACAAGGGTGTGTCTTGTCACCAGATCTTTTCTCCCTGTATAGCGAAGTAATAATGAGAGAGATCAAAGAGATGCCAGGAATACTAGTTGGAGGTTATAATATAAATAATATACGCTATGCAGATGACACAGTATTGGTGGTGGATAATTCAACAGACCTACAACAATTATTAGACGTTGTAGTAACAGAGAGTGCAAGGAAAGGACTCTCCTTGAATATCAAGAAAACAGTAACAATGGTAATATCAAAGAAAATGGTGACACCAAAATGTGACATAGAAATAGAAGGGAAAATCCTTAACCAAGTGGATAATTTTAGATACCTAGGGGCATTTATAACATCAGACGGAAGATGTACAACAGAGATTAGGAGCAGAATAGGGCAGGCAAAAGCCGCATTTCAGAAAATGAAGAGTATCTTATGCAATAAGTCACTATCACTGAATGTAAGAAAGAGAGTGCTGAAATGCTATGTAGAACCAGTTTTGCTGTATGGCAGTGAATCTTGGAACGTAAATGAACAAATTAAGAAGAAATTAGAAGCAACAGAGATGTGGTTCCTGAGACGAATGTTGCGAATTCCTTGGACTGCCAGAGTAACTAACGACGACTGCCTGAAACAAGCTAATGAAACTAGAACATTATATACACCAATAAGACAGAGACAAACAGCTTTCCTCGGTCATGTGATGAGAAGAGAGGCATTGGAGAACATCGTAACAACTGGAAAGATCGAGGGGAAGAGAGGCAGAGGTAGACCAAGAAAAGTGATGCTGGATGGATTGAGACGGTGGCATGGAGGAATATCAGCAGCAGAGTTGATCCAGAAAACCAAAGACCGAGATCTATGGAGAGCCATGAACGCCTACGCCAGCCGGCACGGCACTTGATGATGATGATGATATATAAAATATGTCAACCTATAACTTGTAGATTTTCTACCATAATATTACAAGTATTTCCACTCATAGGTGAAATATTTTTCCTATACAAGTTTTTTTCTATTTAAATTATAAACCATTTTTTTTTTTTGATTACACGGAAAAAAAATTACTTGTTACCTTAAAGGGAACATATCGCCTAATCCGTTTTTCTAAGGGCAATAACACTTACCTCAACTTTATCTATATATTTTAACAAAATACTATTTTGTATGAAAGACGAATGAATGAGAGAGTGAATGAATTAAATGAGAGAGCGATATACTGAGCGGACAAATTGTACGCAAAACGTATTTATTTTAATTTGTCTGCGTCTTCATGTAAAAATGTATTACCTGTCTAAATTGTTGATACATGTTTAATACATTACATCTAAGCACCACTGCTTGGAATGCCCCGATCATGCATTACACACATTGGGGTAATTCATGACAAAGGATATCCCAACTCGTGACGCTTGGAGAAACCACACAGTGAACACACACTTTATACAAACTCAAAACTAAACACTAACAATTAAAATACAGTCACTTTATTAAAAACAGCAACATATCATTCAATACACAAACAAGCCAACAGGAACACGTAGTCAGATGTGATAAAACAACAGCATAACTACATATTCAGCATTATACAACATACGGAAGTAAAAATGTATTGAAATACACACACAAGACGAGATTTGCAGGTGTACTTAAATGGCCAAGACATTTGTCTTGTTAGAACTCTCTTACACAGAGTTTTAATATCTTGGTATCATATGGATACTTGAGAAGGGCGTGGTTGTAAAAACAACTGGGAAACGTCACGGTACTTCGGTCAGATAAGCATATTTAAGAACATAGAAGAGAGAGACCTCTTCAGCAATCATCTTAAAGTGGTGTATGGGAGAATACATGAGTTGGCGATGCAGATATGTAAGTTGCCAAGTTACTATCCACCAAACTACAAACACCGACTTTATGTGATACTGTGACAGAATTAGTACAGAACTAATTACCATAGAATAACCCATCAAAGCAGGGGGGGGGGGGGGGACTCCTGTCACAGACTCACCTAAAGAGCGGTGCCAACCTAAAAGAACGAGACACTGGCGAAGGGATATAAATCCAGCTAAAGGGAAAGAACCGAGTCACTCGAAGGCTCGAATAATCTAGAGCCTTCTCGAAGGAACGGTCAGTGGGTCCACAGCCACGTGGACACTGATGGGGCCCGCCGATTGCGGGGTCCACGAGAAACTCAGAGAGAGTTACCACCCGTGTCGGATTGCGACACGTGTGGAAAGACAGACACGGACTGGACATCGAGGAAGCAACAGGGCTTACCTTAAGGGGACTTGATAGTTTCAGACTCAAGTGTTTTAGGGGTCTTATACATACATTATTATATGTTAGATAGCTGCTAGAGTTGTTGTGATAATCATGTTCATTGTACACTCCTGTGATACGCAACTTGTTAAATGCTGGCTTGTGAAAACTCACTTCGCCAGCGTACTGTAATATAACTGTAAATAAATGATGCTCGATTGTATCTGAACGGAGTTTGTTGCCTGTATTAGCCCGAGTTTCAATCCCCAAGAGATCTAGGACTGTGATATATATATATATATATATATATATATATATATATATATATATATATAATAGATACTATATAACAATATCAAAATTAGTCCAGAGAAACAACAAGAGATTCGAGAGAAACGGCAACATACAGGACAGAAGGAAATAGTACACGAGGTTCTGGGGGCACCCGTCACGATCAGCGAACTGGAGCTAACCATATCAAAACTGAAAATGAGAAAGTCACCAGGACCTGATGGTATCTCCAATGAAATTATTAGGAACCTAGGAACAGAGGCCAAAGCAAAGCTGTTGCAGATCTTCAATAACAGCTGGACCTTAGGCAGTGTTCCACAAGCCTGGAGAGAAGCAATCATGATACCCCTCCTAAAATCAGGGAAAGATAGTTTCATTGCCTCTAGCTACAGACCAATTAGCCTTACCAGCTGTCTCTGCAAAACACTAGAGTGCATCATCAATCACAGACTGCAGTGGTACATTGAAAGTAAAAACATCCGTGTGCCACAGCAGGCTGGATTTAGGCAGTGCGACTCTACGAAAGATCATACGACCTACCTCTCTCAAGAAATTTAGGATGCATTACAAGAGAAGAAGCTGGTGCTTGCGGCATGGATAGATCTGAATAAAGCCTTTGACAAAGTCTGGAAAGAAGGTCTGATGAAGAAACTGAGAAACTGCAAAGTCAATGGGAAAATGTACAAATGGGTGAAAGCATACTTGCACAACAGAAGAGCCCGAGTACAGATAGACGGACTCAAGAGCAAGAAAGTACTACTGCGTCACGGTGTTCCCCAGGGCGGAGTCTTGTCCCCCACACTTTTTCTAATCTTCATCAATGATCTAGTTGCTAATCTACCGCATGGAATTAAAGCGGCAATGTACGCCGATGACTTGGTTCTATGGAACACAAATGAACATGCATCAGTGGCCACCAGATTGCTACAAAGAGTACCCAGAAACGACAGAGCTGATCAACTGGATAAGGAAGGGGCCAAAGAACAGCCTGATGTGCCCGTTACATACCACCAAAAGAAAAAAAATGATCAAATCAGTCAGAAAGCCACCAAAACCTGCTCAAGATGACTATCATGTTATGGACAGACCAGAACAAGTCATTATTCTTCGCCTCAGAACAGGGCACAATAGATTACGTAATTACATGTATACAAAATTCAAGATTGGTGAAACAGATATGTGCATGTGTGGATTAGCGCCGCAGACAGCAGAGCACATACTCCAAGACTGCCCAAAATATAACATATCTAGGCAAACCTTCTGGCCTAGGAAGACGACAGTGGAAGATAAACTCTATGGATCGCTGTGTGAACTAAAAAGACAGTTAAATTCATACAAGAGGCAACATTGCAGTTATAGACATATTTCAAGCGAACGAAAGAAGAAGAAGAAGAAGAAGAAGAAGAAGAAGAAGAAGAAGAAGAAGAAGAAGAAGAAGAAGAAGAAGAAGAAGAAGAAGAAGAAGGTAGCCGAGTCTCAGTCTCCTGGCTGACTGGAGGTGAGACAACGTCTTGGGTATTTTCATCCAGCAAACAGCACTCGTCACAGCAACCAGCAAAGGTCCACAGCACACAGCAAAGGGCCAACCGCAAACTGGCACCAGCCGACAGCCGACAGCAAATGACACTCGCCAACAGGAATCAGCAAACAGCAAAGGGCACTCGCCAACAAGAATCAGCAAACAGCAAAAGGGTTCCTGCAAGCAAGAACTGGCCAGGTGTACAAATCCATCACACCTTGGCATTATACATCCCACACCAAGATTGATTCGTACCTTACTCTCTCTTGTGGTCAGTCCCTCGAGCTCAGACCACGAATGTAGGTCTGTCTTCCCAGACATATCTCACAGACTGGTTAGGTTACACCTCGTAGTAATCCTAACATCTTTTTAGCCACCAGTCTCATATCTAATAGATATGATAACCGATTCCATTCATGAAGATGGCAGGATTCCATACCTTATATGGAGATCATCACGTGTTATGGCATGGGTCGTCTTTCTTAATCACACTCTGTCTCATCAGAGAGAGTAGATACGTAATATCAGGATACCTTAGGTAAGCCCTCTCGGAAGAACACATTGAGAATCTGTATGTGGGGAAAAAATGAGATTTCGGGCTAAAAATTGAGAGGGAAGACCAGGAGAACTTTTAATCAGATAGCGGTGGGAACGATTAGTAGTATGAATCTTCGCTGGCTGTTGAACGAGGGAACGGAGCATGTATGGGAATGTCCTGAGTGCAGTGGCAGTGATGTCTGTTCTTAACTCAACTCAACTCTGAGTTTTTGTACTAAGTTCCAGGGTTGCCATTCTAGATATGTTATATCCAGATCTAGAGGTTTTTGCTGGCGTCTGGATACCGTTTTCTGACGTTTGGATGCTGGATGCAATTCTAGATACTTTTCATATGGAGTTGGATATTTTGGATACTTCCTAGATTTTACTTTTCTTTCGGTGTCATTTACCTATTTTTTGTTTGGTCTGGACGCGCGTAAATTATGGTAATTGCCATTAATTAAACTTTGAACTGACTTGGGTCAACGCTAAACAATCTGGCAACACCCTCCCTCCCCCGGTAATGAGTAAAAGGGCGCATAAATTATATTTATAATAACATTATTTGAACTGTAAACTCACCGTGTTGCGAATTATTGCTGTGATGCCGACTTTGTGATTTTTTCCATGTGATTAAAAAAAAAAAAAAAACATAATTGCTCACCTTCATATGTGATAATGTGTCTTCCACTTTGACCAAATCTTTCAACATGCCAAAAGTAAAGCAATATGAACAAAAATTTCGGAAAGAGTGGCTGCAGGATGACATCAATAACGATTGGGTGATGTCAATTCATAGAGATGCGACTAAGGCTCGTTGTAAGTACTGCAAGTGTAGGGTTGCCAGATACGTGGGCACAAAAAGGAGGACATAATAAGACAAAAAATAGGACAAAGGAGGACATAATAAGACCAAAAAAAAAAATAAAATAACATAGGAGGACATATTGAATGTTTCATTTAAATCGTTCCAGATTAAACCCACAATCAGTACAATTTTATTACAATAGCTGCCAATAAGTTATTTATCATAGCAGGTGGTTGGTGTACAGAAAGAATATATTCTTTCAAAGCAGTAAACAGCCTCAACAGCTGGAAACACACTGGGCCATCTTTAGAGTGACTGAGTAGTTGCTGATAGTTAATAGTCATAGTCACAAAAATACTTTAATGTTTCTGTTCTCACAATGTATATAGAAAAGTAATTGAATAATTTAGTTTAGTCGACGGATCAACATCACGGCACACGGGTGCAACCCATAAGTGCTCCGTTATTCTCCTAACTCAAACCTGAATCTGGAGAAACTCAGCTCAGTGCACGAACTCCGTAGCACGGGCGAGGATCTTGAAATACTTTGGGTAGATTTTTAACACGAAATTTTGCCCGGGCAGTGCCGTTAGGCTACTCTTTTTCGATTTCCAACTGCCAAGGGATTTTTGACGTGCGCAACAATACAAACGGGCGTCCGATCTCACTACACAGAGACCAGGGGAAATTTTTACTAGAAGTCCACGTGAAAAAAAATAAATCCCGGTCCTCACCGGGTCATGAACCCGGGACCTCCAGCACTCGAGGCGGACACCATACCTCGAAACCACGCAGCCCCCTGTAAGTAATTGAATATCTTTAAAACAATAGATTCAACATCGATTTGCATTAAATCTGCGCCGTGTTGGATGCAGTTGTGCAGAACAGCCAACGCCTACTAATGGCTTGCTCAAGGTTTCCTTCAAATGCGAGAACACATTTCTACCTTCTCTTCTGTTAATGCCTCCAAAATTCACATTAGCATTGTCACCAGCAAAAGCAACACATTTGGAGTGCACATCATGTTTTTGGAGTGTTCTCAAAATATACTGTGAAATAGTTACTGAGGTTTCATTTGGTGTGTTGTCTAACTCGAGAATCTTAGTTTGGATTCCACCTGCTTTCCAGTCAAAGTACTGAACAGCGGTCGGAAATATTTTCTGCGAACCGTGATTGCTAGCATCTGTTGAAAGAACGAAACATTAAATACCACTTACAGATTTATCCAATGTAGTTTTGTTTAGTTTAGTCGATGGATCAACATCACTGCACACGGGTGTAACCCATAAGTGCTCCGTTCTCCTCCTAACTCAAACCTGAGTCTGGAGAAACTCAGCTTAGTGCACGAACTCCGTAGCACCGGCGAGGATCCTGAAATACTTTGGGTAGATTTTTAACTCGAAATTTTGCCCGGGCAGCGCCATTAGGCTACTCTTTTTCGATTTCCAACTGCCAAGGAATTTTTGACGTGCGCAACAATACACACGGGTGTCCGATCTCACTACCCAGAGACCAAGGGACATTTTATTACTAGAAGTCCACAAGAAAAAGATCCCGGTCCTCATTGGGGCTTGAACCCGGGAGCTCCAACACTCGAGGCGGACACCTTACCTCGAGACCACGAAGCCCCTAGATTTATCAAATTTATCAACAGTGTGTGTGTGTGTGTGTGTGTGTGTGTGAGAGAGAGAGAGAGAGAGAGAGAGAGAGCGAGAGAGAGAGAGGAGGAGGGGGGAATCACTTGGTTTATTGTTGCTTCAGTCTTTGTTTTTGCACAAGCAATATTTTAGCGATTTCTGAATCTTCAAATAATGTGCGCATCAAACCAGTTGTGCAGGGTAGGTCATCGAGTTGTAAGACTGATGATGACAAACTGTATGAAATGCCAAAGTTGCTTCAGCCGCATGCGCTTTCGGCAACACATTTGAGTACTTAGGCTGAAAAAAAAAAAAAAAAGACGTCAATGTGCTAGATGACGCGGACACTTTCATTAGGTTTCTATGTCTCTCACTGTTAACATGGCGCTCTAAGTCAGTAGTTCCTTTGTTGGCAACGGACAAGTAATTATCGCAAATCGTACACTTTACCTTATTCTCGTTGCGTCCTTCAACGAAGCATGGAAACTGATTTTTCATAGTGTTCGATAATTTGCATTTTCTCTTTGTAGAAGCCATTTTCATAAACATAGACGGCAAGAATTACAAATTTAAAAAAAAAGAAAAAAAAAAAAAAATTAAGTGCCGTCTCTGCTACCCGAACCGGAAATAACATTAACATTTTGACCATAGAGATTACAGCATTGTTATAGTGTGTTTTTTTTTTGTTGCCTCAATATTAAATTGAATATCTCAGTAACCACCTGATGAAAAATAATGAGATTTAGTATATAACCTTATCATTATGTCCACCCAACAAAAAATTTTTTGTTCTGGAGATTGTACAGCAGATTTCCATTTTCGCTTATATGAGGTATATATTCTACCGCCCCGCCAAGAATGCCTTAATTTTTAGAGTACTACAGCTCAGCAAGACCCATTCGCGCTATTTTTAAAATTGTCTGGCGGTCTTTCGTTTTTGGACAGAGTGTGTGTTATAGTTCAGAGGCGTCGTCAACTAGAAACGTGATTATATAAATAAATCTTACCATTAATATAATCTTAATAGCTAATATTTGAATGTGTTAATACTGTTCAATGGGATTAAAAGTGAAATTGTGTACACTTCAAAACATCGCTATGAAGTTGTACACATATTTTTGTCAAGAAGCTGATCGCAGGAAACTGTTTCATACTGTTACAAATCCCGAAAAAAGAACAGTGCATGCATTAGGTTTGAGTAAACGATCGTTTCGTCGATGGGTGCAAGAATCTGGAATGAAACCAACACACGATAAGCAAACGGTAGGTAGAAAGGCAATTGTAGACAGCTTTGACAAGGATGTCATCAGACGAGTTATTATAAAAATGATGGATGCCAAAGAAACAGTGAGTGTAAGAAAACTGAGGGTTTTGTTGAGAAAGGACAATAACATAGAGCTATCCAAAACAACTTTGTGGAAAATTATAAGGACATTAGGCTTCACTTTTAGAAAGTACAAGGGAGGTAGAAATATTCTTTGCGAGCAACCGAATTTAGGAGCCATGAGAAGCAGATACCTACGTGAAATAAGGGAAATGCGCAAAGAAAATTATGACATAGTGTATTTGGATGAAACGTGGATCAATGCGCACCACACAAGTGAAAAGGAATGGCAGTCAATGGATGGAAAGATAAAACGTTATGTGCCCAGTAGTAAAGGACAGCGTTTGGTCATAGCCCATGCTGGTAGTACTCATAATGGCTTACTACAGAATGCTGGGCTCGTGTTCGTATCAAAGCATACAGACAATAGGGATTATCATAATGAGATGAATGGTAATGTATTTAGAGATTGGCTCGAGAATACAGTACTTCCATCCCTTGATAGACCGTCTTGTCTAATCATGGACAATGCATCATATCACAATGTCGTTGCCCAAGAAGACAAAATACCTACGGCATCGAGCACAAAGGAAGCAATAAAGATATGGCTCCGAAGGGAAAATATACCATTTCCAGAAACATATTTCAAGCTACAGTTGTTGTCCCTTGTAAAACAGACGCAAAAAAGCAAGAAATTTCAAATTGACAAATTGATAGAAGAACATGGCCATAGGTGCTTGAGACTTCCGCCGTATCATTCTCATTTAAACCCTATAGAACTTGTGTGGGCTAAAATTAAAGGACAAGTGGCAGCTGCCAATACTACATTCAAATTGTCTGATGTCAAGATACTAACCCAGTCCGCGCTATTAAATATTGATAAAAGTTACTGGAAAAAATGTGAGGACCATGTGTTGAAAGAGGAAGAGGATTATTGGAGAAAGGATGGATTGAATTTTATGCAACCGAGAGTAATCATCAACCTACTGGAATCGTCCGACACAGATTAAGGTCTGAGCAGAGTATGCCCTGGCCATCCTCACTGTCAGCCCTACACAGATTGGAAGACTTGAAAAGGTACAAAACGAAGCCATGCGCATCATTTTGGGCTGTACGAAAGACACCAGGTATCAGTGAGATACCTCCTTGACTTCCTGACAATGGAACACAGGATCAAGATCTGGAGAGCTCGTGCATTCTTAAACATAAGTGCAGATGAGCAGCACCTCTGCATGACGCTATATTCAGAGAAAAGGGTGACAGGCTAAAGAGAGGCAAATCCAGGATGGGTCGGGCGGAAGATTACGTCAGACAGGTCTGCAGTCTTACCAGTATCAACCCCGGCAAGGAATGGGTGCCGGTGCCTCCAGCTTTTAAGTGCACTTTCTCCTGCATTATCACACTCGACAGACGGTGCAGAGAGCAGAACCCTGTCGCTGTCAATGCAGAAGTAAACGCGCTCATCTATGAACACTCATATAGCCCCAAAGTGCTCATCCATACAGATGGATCTGTTGTAAAGCAGCACAGAAGTGCGTGGGCATTTACAGCCCATTCAGCGGACCGAACCGTTCAAGAATCCAGTGGTGCCCACTCTATGACCTCGAGCAGCATGACGATGGAGGTGATGGCAGTTACACAGGCTTTTATATGGCTGGAATCACAGCATTATACCAACGTGTGTGTACTAAGTGACTCAATGCGCATGATTCAGAAGATCGAAGCTCGATTTGTACGTAGACGGTGGACTGAGTCGCTGCGGAAGTCTGTTGTTCGTAAAGTCACCTTCCTCTTCGTCCCGGGACATGCGAGAGTCGAGGGAAATGAACGAGCTGATAAACTGGCTGGCTCTGCACCCCCTGTAGATGGCCAGCCCATGGATCGTGCCGATGTTATTAACGTCCTTAAAGATATGGCGAGAACAGAAGACTTTGACGTCAGTGAATCCACATCGCTGTCCAGGATGAAAGACTTGGGAGTAAGAATCGGCACGGCCAGATGCGAGAGGTAAATCGGGAAAACAAAGCGCCTCGTCAACTAACATAGAACTGGCACTATTAGCCACCGGAAGCTGATGCATATGCTGGGGGGGGGGGGAGGATCTGAGGACCTATGGACATGTCCGGAGTGCAATGAAGATACCCCAACTGATAATTGATAACTGAAGAAACAAGAAGGAAATAAAAATAAGGTAAGAAATATATTTCTTCTACTTTCCTGTTAATTTACAAATTATTTACCCCTTGCCTCTGTAAATTCTCTGTCTTTACTAATATTACACATTGCAACCCTCTCGGGATTCTCCGTAGTGAAGTGGTCAAGCCGTCTGTCTCGGGCTCAGAAGGTTGTATGTTCGATTTCGGGCCGCGTCCTTCATTTCACGAGTGCATTTTTTCGGAGACTCCCGAGGGTCGTCGCTGGAGCTACGGAGTTCGTGCTTTGTGCAACGCTTTCCGCGCTGCGGACAGAAACTGAGCCATATGGGATAAAAACCCGGTACAATGCAGCCGAGTCTGTCGATTGTAAGCTACTTCTTTGATTGCACCCACTCCCATAAGAATCCGGATACGCCTTTGTTTGTCATCTGCATTTGCAGGTCCTCATTACCGTAAACATAACTTTTTTAGCAAGAAATCACTAGTTGTTAAGCAAAACATCAAAGGAATGATGCCGCTTCTAATGATTTAAGTTGTTTTTGGACCTATCAAAGACATATTCCTTGGGTGGGGGTAAATATAAGACGGCTGGACAAATTTCATAACGATGCAACAGACAGTTTTCAAAATAATTGATCGTGAATGACGGCACCAATTTCCGGACAGACTATAGTGTTGCCGAATAGAGCAACAGTTAGTTTCAAATTATACAAATAATTGTTGTTTCACATTTGGTAAAAATAGGAAAATAAATAAATATTATTAAATAGGTTTTAATAAAGAATGTAAACACACGGTAGATGTAGACACATTGTAAGTTGTAACAACAATACATAAAAAATTGTAGCATAAAATATTTTAAAAGCCGGACATTTTAAAGGTTTTTAGCTTTGCCTGCCGGACGGAGGACATTAGGCTTAATAGGAGGACATGTCCTCTCTTTGCCGGACGTCTGGCAACCCTATGCAAGTGCGAAATGAAAGCGAAAATACAAGACGTAAAGAAACATGCAGAGACTAATAAACATAAAAATGCAGTGCCATTTAAGAATATGCCACCGTTGACATCTGTTTTCAGAACTACACAGAGTAATGAATCATCAAAAGTTTAAGGATCTGTCGCAATGTTTTTAAGTTGTCATTGAGCAATCGTGAACTATAACCATTTGATTGATTTGTTTAAAAACACTATTTCTGACAGTAAAGTGCTAAAGGAAGTGAAAATGCATCGCAGCAAGTGTATGATCAGAAGTACTTTGTTTTCTCACTTTGAAGAAGATTTGATCAGTGATATTTCTAGAAATAAATATAGTTTATTATTAGACGAATCGAATGACATTTCGGTTCTGAAAGTTTAGTTTAGTTTAGTTTAGTCGTTGGATCAACATCACGGCACACGGTTTATCTCATAAGTGCTCCGTTTTCAATCGCCATGTCTAAGGTAGCCTTTAGCAAGATGAAAAACATACTGACCAATAAAAAGATGTCAATTGAAACGAGAAAAAGAGTGTTGAGGTGCTACATAGAACCTGTACTTTTATATGGATGTGAAGCTTGGACAATGAGCAGTCAAGCTGAAAAACATCTGATGGCTGTAGAAATGTGGTTTCTGAAGAAAATGCAAAGAATACCATGGACAGCCAGAAATACCAATGAACAAGTCCTTCAAGAAACAAATGAAGATCGTAAACTGATTAGAGACATTAGAAGCAGACAGTCAAATTTTTTTGGGCATGTTATGAGAAGAAATGGATTGGAGAACTTGGTGACAACTGGTAAGATCGAAGGGAACAGACCAAGAGGAAGACCTAGAAGCAAATACCTGGATGGCTTGGCCTCGTGGCATGGTCGAGACAGAAACACTGAGCTGATCCACGACTCTGGTGATCGAGTTAGATGGCAAAACATGACCGCCCACGCTTACCGGCATGGCACATGATGGATGGCTCCGTTTTCCTCCTAACTCAGACCTGAGTCTGGAGAAACTCAGCTCAATACACGAACTCCGTTGCATCGGCCAGGATCCTGAAATACTTTGGGTAGATTTTTAACTCGAAATTTTGTCCGGGCAGAGCCGTTAGGCTACTCTTTTTCGATTTCCAACTGCCAAGGGATTTTTTACGTGCGCAACAATGCACACGGGCGTCCGATGTCACTACCCAGAGACCAGGGGAAATGTTATTACTGGAAGTCCACGTGGATTTTTTAAAAATAAATCCCGGTCCTCACCGGGGCCTGAACCCGGGACCTCCAGCACTCGAGGCGGACACCATACCTCGAGACCACTCAGCCCCCTGTTTAGTTTGATACCCGGGTATTTGGCCAACGGATTACGGACACAGTTTGTAATCCTGCATTTCACGTTCAATACACAGATGCGCCCCCCCCCCCCCCCGAAAAAGTTAATAAACTGTTTGAATCTCAAAATGTTGATGAAGTTAAATTACTTGACGATCACACTTTGCTATTTCACTCAATTGGTAAAAGACTTATATTGCCAACTTCTAAAGCTAACTTGCTCACTTGCACTATAGAGAGCCATTGGGCTCCTAAGCCATACCTGGGATACCAAATCGAATAAAAAATTGATGGTTTAAAACCAACAGGACTGTTAACAGAAAATGAAGAGAACAACTTAAGAAAGCGCTGTCAATATTTTCTTCTCTCATTATTCCAGCAATTGAAGCAGAGACTTCCTGAAAATTTAGATGTAGTGAAAAATACTTCACTCTTTTCTGTTAACAACATACTTCAGCCAGTAAAGGACATATCAAAATATTGTCAAATTATAACATTTTTAGGGGCTACTGATAATAGTGTGGCGGAAGCAGAATATCAGTTAACCAAAATAAGCATAGAGCTTGAGCATAGCCTACGATGGGTGACGTTGTAATATTCTGTTATGATAATTTCGAATGTCCAGCATGTGCCGCGTGGTTACACACCCGCTTCACACGCCAGTGATCCGGGGCATGTTACCGGATCCGGTCAGGGATATGCATTACTGACGAGCTCAAACGAGAGCGAAACTCGAGTATAGTGCTTCCATATTGACGTGGATAGGCCTTAGGTTCATACCAGAATACGATTAGCGTTGTCAGTAGTGGGTTGTGCTCAATATTTAAATTTCAAATCCCGAAACAACCAAATAATCAATTTGATTATTGCTCACTGGATTTAGGAGGCCTGGTGTTCCTTGCCAGTGAGAAGTCCTGATTTTTCGGGTCCACATCGATTGACGGACGTCAGTCGCGGCGATTGGGCAATCTTGAGCATAACCTACGATGGGTGACGTTGTAATATTCTGTTATGATAATTTGGCGTGTCCAGCGTGTGCCGCGTGGTTACACACCCGCTTCACACGCCAGTGATCCGGGGCTTGTTTCCGGATCCGGTCAGGGATATGTACTACTGACGAGCTCAAACGAGAGCGAAACTCGAGCACAGTGCTTCCATATTGACGTGGATAGGCCTTAGGTTCATACCAGAATACGATCAGCGTTGTCAGTAGTGGGTTGTGCTCAATATTTAACCAATATAAATTTGGTTTACTGGAGAAACAAAACAGAAACTGAAGCCTTTTGGAGTGACGTAAGACAATTTAAATATGCCTCAAGTAACAGTCCATTCTGTGAGCTCGATGAATGTGCAATGTCTGCCATGATACTACACCAGTCAAATGCTGATGTGGAAAGAGTTTTCAGTACTATGAATTATACAAAATGTAATCTAAGAAACAGGATGAAACTTGATCTCTTAAATGCTATCTTGACAATACGATTTGGCCTGACGAGAGCAGGAAAATGCTGTTCAACTTATCAGCTCCTTGATCGTGTATTAAAAGAAACTGGAACAGCTAAAGCATACCAGAGTCATTTTGAATCTAAAGCTTCAACTTCATCATCCAAGCTAAGTGCACCTTGTGAGACAGACATCAGTGAAGATGAGGACATGATTCTATAGGGTAAGTCAAATCAATTTTTTTAAATGTTGCATATCCCTTACAGGACATTGCAGTCAACATCAGCATTTTCAGCTTCTGTTGATGTACTAGGCAAGATTACGCTCAGTAGTTTGCCATTGTTTCTGAACGAACCGGCTCACATACCCCCGTAAGTTACTAGCACGGCTCGAACCGCAGCTGAGAATATACGGGGTTACGGCGAAAGCTGCAAACACCTTCGCCAGGGAGACGGCAGTCATATCAATCATCGTCATCATCATCATCTTCCACTTCTGCCATCAAGCGACGTGGGGAGGAATAATTTGCGTTCCAGCGCCCGGTGGGCGGCACTGGATAGTGTCATTCCGTGTGGTTGTACAATGTCTCTGATGTCGTCAATCCATTTTCTTCTTGGACGTCATCGTTGTCTCGTCGCAGATGATCTTTGATGTAAGGCCAGTGATGGTAGTTGCTGGTGTTGCATTCTAACAACATGGCCAAACCACTTGATCTTCTGTCTTTCAATAAATGTGACACAAGGTGTTGATCCCACAGTCTGTCTGTTAGTAGCATTTCTTACTCGGTCTCGGATTGTTAAGTTGGCAGCTCTCCTCAAGCATCTCATTTCGCAGGTGTTGATTTTGCGAAGGTGTAATTTGGATAAAGTCCAGGTTTGAGATTGGTAGCATAGGGTTGGTGTGAATATGCTGTTTATTATCTGTCGTGTTGCGAACATGGGTATGTTTGGATGTTTCAGTAAGGATGATAGTTGATATGTAAGTGCACTAGCTTTTTGACATCTGATTTCAATTTCTGTGATCATACTTCCAAGGTATTTGAATTCTTTAACTTGTTTCTGAGTTATGTTATTTATCTGTATACTTAGTGGGCCTGGCGATCTGCTAACTTGCATTACTTCAGTTTTGGCTGTGTTTATGCTCATATTGCATCTGCTGCAGGTTGAACTCAGTTTAGTAATATGATTTTGTAATCTGCCCTCATCGCTGTAAAACAGGCACTGATCGTCTGCAAATAGAAGTTCATTTATTCCCTGTGGCTGAGTTGTTTCATCTGGAGTAAACAGTTCTAAATTTTCTGAATCTGTTATGTCGAGACTTGCTTCTTTGGAAATTCTGTTTCGGGGAGTCATATCAATACATATGCAATTTCTTACTTTCTCAATCTGGATATTTTTCCTAGATACTTTCCAACGAAATCTAGATATTTATGGATGTTGTTTGGGCCGTTTCTAGATTTTTGTGGTCCAAAAAAAAAAAGTGGCAACCCTGCTAACTTCCCCAGTTTGAGGTAACATGTCGGCATATTGAATGTTGGCCTAAAACACAGTAAACACAGTCTCACTTTGGTAAATAATATTTTATTACATCATTCATTTATCGTTTAATGGTGTTGAATATATTCATACTATTTCGGGGAGTTGAAAAAAAAAAAGGGGGGGGGGGTGGAATTCGCGATTCGGGATAGTCAAGCAGCCTCGCTTTCCTGTTATTGTGGAATTCAATTCCGCTCTTGGTCATTCGGTTCACAACAGGTGCAGTTTGAATCTCACGCTTTGAGCTTCCTCTGAAATCATGGGGCTCGTCGCTGGAGCTACGGAGTTAAAGTCCATTGTGCCGCTGCCGGCAGGCTGTCTCGTGGAAAGAGTCCGAGCATATAAAAACCGGTGCCATGAAGTTGATCCTCCCTTCTAACCCCAATCAATCAATCATGTGCCATGCTGATAAGCGTGGGCAGTCATGTTCTCTGCCATCTCACTCGATCACCAGAGTCATGGATCAGCTCCGTGTTCCTGTCTCGACCATGCCACATGGCCAAGCCATCCAGGTATTTACTTCTCAGTCTTCCCATTGGTCTCTTCCCTTCGATCTTGCCAGTTGTCACCAAGTTCTCCAATCCATTTCTTCTGATAACATGCCCAGAAAATTTTGACTGTCTACATCTAATGACTCTAATCAGTTTACGATCTTCATTTGTTTCTTGAAGCACTTGTTCATTGGTTTTTCAGTCTGTCTATGGTATTCTTTGCATTTTCATCAGAAACCACATTTCCACAACCATCAGATGTTTTTCAGCTTGTATGCTCATTGCCCACACTTCACATCCATACACAACCACGGGTTCCACAATATCACTTCAGCACTCTTTTTCTCGTTTCAGTTGACATCTTTTTATTGGTCAGTATGTTTTTTATCTTGCAATTTTCGCCATGGCGATTCTTGTTCTAAACTCTTCAAGGCATCTCTCATCTGATATGACTTCGAGATAACTGTACAGATTCACTTGTTTAAGAAAACTCCCCACCCCCATTAATAATAATTAACATATTAAAATAATAATAATAATGGCATTTTATTCACCTCATTCTGTTTGTCTTCTCTGTAGGTCTCCCTCTGTTTCATTTGCCCTGTGGGTATGGACAATACAATATAATATATTATCACTTGATCCCCCATTTGATATGGACAATACAATGTAATATATTATCACTTGATCCCCCATTTCGTATGGACAATATAATATATTATCACTTGATCCACCATTTGGTATGGACAGTACAATGTAATATATTATCACTTGATCCCCCATTTGGTATGGACAAAACAATATAATATATTATCACTTGATCCCCCATTTGGTATGGACAATACAATATAATATATTATCACTTGATCCCCCAGTTGGTATGGACAATACAATATAATATATTATCACTTGTACCCCCATTTGGTATGGACAATACAATATAATATATTATCACTTGATCCCCTATTTGGTATGGATAATACAATATATTATCACTTGATCCCCCATTTGGTATGGACAATACAATATAATATATTATCACTTGATCCCCCATTTGGTATAGACAATACAATATAATATATTATCACTTGATCCCCCATTTGGTATGGACAATACAATATAATATATTATCACTTGATCCCCTGTTTCGTATGGACAATACAATATAATATATTATCACTTGATCCCCCATTTGTTATGGACAATACAATATAAAATATCACTTGATCCCCCATTTGGTATGGACAATACAATATAATATATTATCACTTGATCCCCAGTTTGGTATGGACAATACAATGTAATATATTTTCACTTGATCCCCCGTTTGGTATGGACAATACAATATAATATATTATCACCTGATCCCCCATTTGGTATGGACAATACAATATAATATATTATCACTTGATCCCCCATTTGGTATGGGCAATACAATATAATATATATGGTCTGCAAGGTGTGGAATGCGCCTGGCCCTGCAGCCAGCAGGGTTAGGATCGGCTAGCCTCTCCCAGGAAGGGTGAAGAGCGAAAAATAGTAGCCTGCCGATGACCCGCAGACTACACAAGTCAACCCCCACCTCCGTGTGGTGCAGACCGGGCAACCATGACCGCGAGGTCATGGGCTAACGGGGCTGTGGCTCGCCATAGGGGATGGACTCCCTGTGGTCAGATTTGTGTCCTAAACCTGCGACTGGCCTAGCAAGCCAGCATTGGATCTTCATACTGCTCGTCGAAAACCTAAGAAGTATAAACGGACTGCCATAATTATCCCAATTTGGAAAAACAAAGGCAGCAAAAGAGACTGCACACAATACAGAGGCATTTCACTGTTGAGTCATACTGGGAAAATATTTTGCAAAATTCTTGAAAAAAGATTACGAACTACTTTAGAACCTCAGCTAAGCGAAACACAACTTGGATTTAGAAAAAAAAAAGGATGCACAGATGCAATTTTTGCTCTTAGACAACTTATAGAAAAATCAATCGAATTCAATGAAACACTCTACTTAGCCTTTGTCAACCAAGAAAAGGCATTCGATAGAGTAGATAGAAATAAGTTGTGGGAAATCCTTAAACAATATGGAGTGAGTACACATCTAACAAACCTATGTAGAAGTTTATACAACAACAGTGAATGCATAGTGAAAGCAACTGGAGGACACTCAGAACCCTTCACCATAAGATCTGGAGTACGACAAGGTTGTGTCCTGTCTCCTCTCTTGTTCATAATATATATAGACAACATATGTAAAGAAACCAGCCAAGCAGAGATAGCAAGAATACCACATGACGAGAACACAGAAGAAGAACCATCTGCAAATCTAACCATTAGAGAACTCCTGTTTGCGGACGACCAAGCACTAATAGCAAAATCAGAAGCTGAATTACAAGACCACATGAATAGTCTAAACGAAATGTGTAGGGAACATAACATGAAAATTAGCACAAGCAAAACAGAGGTAATGACTATAACTAAAGAAGAACAAACAACAACAATTCACCTAAACGAACATCCCTTGAAACAAGTGAAGAGTTTCAAGTACCTAGGAAGTGTGATATCATCAAATGGCAGATCAGAAGACAAGATTGAAAATAGGTGCAATAAGGCAAATCAACTCATTGGACAGATGGCACCAATACTAAAGAACAAACATGTATCAGTAACTACTAAGAAAGCACTTTACAACACAATCTTCCTACCAACTCTATGCTACCAATGCCAAACCTGGACAATGACAGAAAAAGAGAAAAGAAAAATCACAACAGAAATGAGGTTCCTGAGAAGAATACTCAACATATCAAGAAGAGATAAGATTAGAAATGAAGAAATCAGGACTAAAGTGGGGGTTAAAGCAGCACTAGATTTTATTAGAAAGCAGCAAGTCAAATGGTTTGGCCATGCAAGTAGGTTACCAGTCAACAGCATACCACAACAAGCAATGATGTACAGACCAGATGGAAACAGAGGAAGAGGCCGACCATGTATAACGTTGGACGGAGGGAATAGCAGAGTCCATGGGAATATCGATATATAAAGCCCATAATAGGGCACTCTCACGAGGTTTATACTTCACCTCAACACCGCAAGGTACAAGAGGAACATGATGAGATGAGATGAGTATACAATATAATATATTATCACTTGATCCCCCATTTGGTATGGACAACACAATATAATATATTATCACTTGATCCCCCATTTGGTATGGACAATACAATATAATGTAGTTAGTTAGTAGTTGTTTGTCCATCAAGAATGATGATGACCATTCATTTCATCCAGTGGGGTTGAAGGTATGGAGCCGTGGGTTCTAAGATGGCTGATAAGGCCTATTTTGGCTCAAAATTGACGTTGGATGAAGAATGACTTGCGCGATGACTTGGATTAAAGTGAGAAAGAGTTGCGCAATTCGTCGACCTCACTCTCTCGCCTGAGTCCATCTGAGTCCAGTGGCAAGACAAGTCGAGACGATTGGAGATGAATACAGGTGCAGTGGATGACCAGGGCGCTCTACGTGCCTTGCCGTGCTCATTACGTTCCACAACGCTTTGCAGGTAAACGCCGTCTTGCCCGTTGAATCAGGAATGATTTCTTCCGCGCAGTCTGCCGAATCCTGTCTTCACATGCTGGGTAGGCATACCCTAGTTTACCTCTTGGTTTGACACCAAATCGGATACCCATGCCTGGTTTAGCCAGCCTCTCACAGCTGTTGCCCGGGGGGTGGCCGCTTTCGCATGCTGACAACTACTAGGAGCCACAGGCACGAGCTGGGTGTCAGGCTTGGACCAGTGGGAGATGGGTCCTGAAAAGGACATGAGAGTCATCCTTACCAAAGGTGCTACCAATGCCTGACACCCCGTACCCACCACAATATAATATATTATCACTTGATTCCCCATTTGGTATGAACAATACAGTATAATATATTATCACTTGATCCCCCGTTTGGTATGGACAATACAATATAATATATTATCACTTGATCCCCAGTTTGGTATGGACAGTACAATGTAATATATTATCACTTGATCCCCCATTTGGTATGGACAAAACAATATAATATATTATCACTTGATCCCCCATTTGGTATGGACAATACAATATAATATATTATCACTTGATCCCCCAGTTGGTATGGACAATACAATATAATATATTATCACTTGTACCCCCATTTGGTATGGACAATACAATATAATATATTATCACTTGATCCCCTATTTGGTATGGATAATACAATATATTATCACTTGATCCCCCATTTGGTATGGACAATACAATATAATATATTATCACTTGATCCCCCATTTGGTATAGACAATACAATATAATATATTATCACTTGATCCCCCATTTGGTATGGACAATACAATATAATATATTATCACTTGATCCCCTGTTTCGTATGGACAATACAATATAATATATTATCACTTGATCCCCCATTTGTTATGGACAATACAATATAAAATATCACTTGATCCCCCATTTGGTATGGACAATACAATATAATATATTATCACTTGATCCCCAGTTTGGTATGGACAATACAATGTAATATATTTTCACTTGATCCCCCGTTTGGTATGGACAATACAATATAATATATTATCACCTGATCCCCCATTTGGTATGGACAATACAATATAATATATTATCACTTGATCCCCCATTTGGTATGGGCAATACAATATAATATATATGGTCTGCAAGGTGTGGAATGCGCCTGGCCCTGCAGCCAGCAGGGTTAGGATCGGCTAGCCTCTCCCAGGAAGGGTGAAGAGCGAAAAATAGTAGCCTGCCGATGACCCGCAGACTACACAAGTCAACCCCCACCTCCGTGTGGTGCAGACCGGGCAACCATGACCGCGAGGTCATGGGCTAACGGGGCTGTGGCTCGCCATAGGGGATGGACTCCCTGTGGTCAGATTTGTGTCCTAAACCTGCGACTGGCCTAGCAAGCCAGCATTGGATCTTCATACTGCTCGTCGAAAACCTAAGAAGTATAAACGGACTGCCATAATTATCCCAATTTGGAAAAACAAAGGCAGCAAAAGAGACTGCACACAATACAGAGGCATTTCACTGTTGAGTCATACTGGGAAAATATTTTGCAAAATTCTTGAAAAAAGATTACGAACTACTTTAGAACCTCAGCTAAGCGAAACACAACTTGGATTTAGGAAAAAAAAAGGATGCACAGATGCAATTTTTGCTCTTAGACAACTTATAGAAAAATCAATCGAATTCAATGAAACACTCTACTTAGCCTTTGTCAACCAAGAAAAGGCATTCGATAGAGTAGATAGAAATAAGTTGTGGGAAATCCTTAAACAATATGGAGTGAGTACACATCTAACAAACCTATGTAGAAGTTTATACAACAACAGTGAATGCATAGTGAAAGCAACTGGAGGACACTCAGAACCCTTCACCATAAGATCTGGAGTACGACAAGGTTGTGTCCTGTCTCCTCTCTTGTTCATAATATATATAGACAACATATGTAAAGAAACCAGCCAAGCAGAGATAGCAAGAATACCACATGACGAGAACACAGAAGAAGAACCATCTGCAAATCTAACCATTAGAGAACTCCTGTTTGCGGACGACCAAGCACTAATAGCAAAATCAGAAGCTGAATTACAAGACCACATGAATAGTCTAAACGAAATGTGTAGGGAACATAACATGAAAATTAGCACAAGCAAAACAGAGGTAATGACTATAACTAAAGAAGAACAAACAACAACAATTCACCTAAACGAACATCCCTTGAAACAAGTGAAGAGTTTCAAGTACCTAGGAAGTGTGATATCATCAAATGGCAGATCAGAAGACAAGATTGAAAATAGGTGCAATAAGGCAAATCAACTCATTGGACAGATGGCACCAATACTAAAGAACAAACATGTATCAGTAACTACTAAGAAAGCACTTTACAACACAATCTTCCTACCAACTCTATGCTACCAATGCCAAACCTGGACAATGACAGAAAAAGAGAAAAGAAAAATCACAACAGAAATGAGGTTCCTGAGAAGAATACTCAACATATCAAGAAGAGATAAGATTAGAAATGAAGAAATCAGGACTAAAGTGGGGGTTAAAGCAGCACTAGATTTTATTAGAAAGCAGCAAGTCAAATGGTTTGGCCATGCAAGTAGGTTACCAGTCAACAGCATACCACAACAAGCAATGATGTACAGACCAGATGGAAACAGAGGAAGAGGCCGACCATGTATAACGTTGGACGGAGGGAATAGCAGAGTCCATGGGAATATCGATATATAAAGCCCATAATAGGGCACTCTCACGAGGTTTATACTTCACCTCAACACCGCAAGGTACAAGAGGAACATGATGAGATGAGATGAGTATACAATATAATATATTATCACTTGATCCCCCATTTGGTATGGACAACACAATATAATATATTATCACTTGATCCCCCATTTGGTATGGACAATACAATATAATGTAGTTAGTTAGTAGTTGTTTGTCCATCAAGAATGATGATGACCATTCATTTCATCCAGTGGGGTTGAAGGTATGGAGCCGTGGGTTCTAAGATGGCTGATAAGGCCTATTTTGGCTCAAAATTGACGTTGGATGAAGAATGACTTGCGCGATGACTTGGATTAAAGTGAGAAAGAGTTGCGCAATTCGTCGACCTCACTCTCTCGCCTGAGTCCATCTGAGTCCAGTGGCAAGACAAGTCGAGACGATTGGAGATGAATACAGGTGCAGTGGATGACCAGGGCGCTCTACGTGCCTTGCCGTGCTCATTACGTTCCACAACGCTTTGCAGGTAAACGCCGTCTTGCCCGTTGAATCAGGAATGATTTCTTCCGCGCAGTCTGCCGAATCCTGTCTTCACATGCTGGGTAGGCATACCCTAGTTTACCTCTTGGTTTGACACCAAATCGGATACCCATGCCTGGTTTAGCCAGCCTCTCACAGCTGTTGCCCGGGGGGTGGCCGCTTTCGCATGCTGACAACTACTAGGAGCCACAGGCACGAGCTGGGTGTCAGGCTTGGACCAGTGGGAGATGGGTCCTGAAAAGGACATGAGAGTCATCCTTACCAAAGGTGCTACCAATGCCTGACACCCCGTACCCACCACAATATAATATATTATCACTTGATTCCCCATTTGGTATGAACAATACAGTATAATATATTATCACTTGATCCCCCGTTTGGTATGGACAATACAATATAATATATTATCACTTGATCCCCAGTTTGGTATGGACAGTACAATGTAATATATTATCACTTGATCCCCCATTTGGTATGGACAAAACAATATAATATATTATCACTTGATCCCCCATTTGGTATGGACAATACAATATAATATATTATCACTTGATCCCCCAGTTGGTATGGACAATACAATATAATATATTATCACTTGTACCCCCATTTGGTATGGACAATACAATATAATATATTATCACTTGATCCCCTATTTGGTATGGATAATACAATATATTATCACTTGATCCCCCATTTGGTATGGACAATACAATATAATATATTATCACTTGATCCCCCATTTGGTATAGACAATACAATATAATATATTATCACTTGATCCCCCATTTGGTATGGACAATACAATATAATATATTATCACTTGATCCCCTGTTTCGTATGGACAATACAATATAATATATTATCACTTGATCCCCCATTTGTTATGGACAATACAATATAAAATATCACTTGATCCCCCATTTGGTATGGACAATACAATATAATATATTATCACTTGATCCCCAGTTTGGTATGGACAATACAATGTAATATATTTTCACTTGATCCCCCGTTTGGTATGGACAATACAATATAATATATTATCACCTGATCCCCCATTTGGTATGGACAATACAATATAATATATTATCACTTGATCCCCCATTTGGTATGGGCAATACAATATAATATATATGGTCTGCAAGGTGTGGAATGCGCCTGGCCCTGCAGCCAGCAGGGTTAGGATCGGCTAGCCTCTCCCAGGAAGGGTGAAGAGCGAAAAATAGTAGCCTGCCGATGACCCGCAGACTACACAAGTCAACCCCCACCTCCGTGTGGTGCAGACCGGGCAACCATGACCGCGAGGTCATGGGCTAACGGGGCTGTGGCTCGCCATAGGGGATGGACTCCCTGTGGTCAGATTTGTGTCCTAAACCTGCGACTGGCCTAGCAAGCCAGCATTGGATCTTCATACTGCTCGTCGAAAACCTAAGAAGTATAAACGGACTGCCATAATTATCCCAATTTGGAAAAACAAAGGCAGCAAAAGAGACTGCACACAATACAGAGGCATTTCACTGTTGAGTCATACTGGGAAAATATTTTGCAAAATTCTTGAAAAAAGATTACGAACTACTTTAGAACCTCAGCTAAGCGAAACACAACTTGGATTTAGAAAAAAAAAAGGATGCACAGATGCAATTTTTGCTCTTAGACAACTTATAGAAAAATCAATCGAATTCAATGAAACACTCTACTTAGCCTTTGTCAACCAAGAAAAGGCATTCGATAGAGTAGATAGAAATAAGTTGTGGGAAATCCTTAAACAATATGGAGTGAGTACACATCTAACAAACCTATGTAGAAGTTTATACAACAACAGTGAATGCATAGTGAAAGCAACTGGAGGACACTCAGAACCCTTCACCATAAGATCTGGAGTACGACAAGGTTGTGTCCTGTCTCCTCTCTTGTTCATAATATATATAGACAACATATGTAAAGAAACCAGCCAAGCAGAGATAGCAAGAATACCACATGACGAGAACACAGAAGAAGAACCATCTGCAAATCTAACCATTAGAGAACTCCTGTTTGCGGACGACCAAGCACTAATAGCAAAATCAGAAGCTGAATTACAAGACCACATGAATAGTCTAAACGAAATGTGTAGGGAACATAACATGAAAATTAGCACAAGCAAAACAGAGGTAATGACTATAACTAAAGAAGAACAAACAACAACAATTCACCTAAACGAACATCCCTTGAAACAAGTGAAGAGTTTCAAGTACCTAGGAAGTGTGATATCATCAAATGGCAGATCAGAAGACAAGATTGAAAATAGGTGCAATAAGGCAAATCAACTCATTGGACAGATGGCACCAATACTAAAGAACAAACATGTATCAGTAACTACTAAGAAAGCACTTTACAACACAATCTTCCTACCAACTCTATGCTACCAATGCCAAACCTGGACAATGACAGAAAAAGAGAAAAGAAAAATCACAACAGAAATGAGGTTCCTGAGAAGAATACTCAACATATCAAGAAGAGATAAGATTAGAAATGAAGAAATCAGGACTAAAGTGGGGGTTAAAGCAGCACTAGATTTTATTAGAAAGCAGCAAGTCAAATGGTTTGGCCATGCAAGTAGGTTACCAGTCAACAGCATACCACAACAAGCAATGATGTACAGACCAGATGGAAACAGAGGAAGAGGCCGACCATGTATAACGTTGGACGGAGGGAATAGCAGAGTCCATGGGAATATCGATATATAAAGCCCATAATAGGGCACTCTCACGAGGTTTATACTTCACCTCAACACCGCAAGGTACAAGAGGAACATGATGAGATGAGATGAGTATACAATATAATATATTATCACTTGATCCCCCATTTGGTATGGACAACACAATATAATATATTATCACTTGATCCCCCATTTGGTATGGACAATACAATATAATGTAGTTAGTTAGTAGTTGTTTGTCCATCAAGAATGATGATGACCATTCATTTCATCCAGTGGGGTTGAAGGTATGGAGCCGTGGGTTCTAAGATGGCTGATAAGGCCTATTTTGGCTCAAAATTGACGTTGGATGAAGAATGACTTGCGCGATGACTTGGATTAAAGTGAGAAAGAGTTGCGCAATTCGTCGACCTCACTCTCTCGCCTGAGTCCATCTGAGTCCAGTGGCAAGACAAGTCGAGACGATTGGAGATGAATACAGGTGCAGTGGATGACCAGGGCGCTCTACGTGCCTTGCCGTGCTCATTACGTTCCACAACGCTTTGCAGGTAAACGCCGTCTTGCCCGTTGAATCAGGAATGATTTCTTCCGCGCAGTCTGCCGAATCCTGTCTTCACATGCTGGGTAGGCATACCCTAGTTTACCTCTTGGTTTGACACCAAATCGGATACCCATGCCTGGTTTAGCCAGCCTCTCACAGCTGTTGCCCGGGGGGTGGCCGCTTTCGCATGCTGACAACTACTAGGAGCCACAGGCACGAGCTGGGTGTCAGGCTTGGACCAGTGGGAGATGGGTCCTGAAAAGGACATGAGAGTCATCCTTACCAAAGGTGCTACCAATGCCTGACACCCCGTACCCACCACAATATAATATATTATCACTTGATTCCCCATTTGGTATGAACAATACAGTATAATATATTATCACTTGATCCCCCGTTTGGTATGGACAATACAATATAATATATTATCACTTGATCCCCAGTTTGGTATGGACAGTACAATGTAATATATTATCACTTGATCCCCCATTTGGTATGGACAAAACAATATAATATATTATCACTTGATCCCCCATTTGGTATGGACAATACAATATAATATATTATCACTTGATCCCCCAGTTGGTATGGACAATACAATATAATATATTATCACTTGTACCCCCATTTGGTATGGACAATACAATATAATATATTATCACTTGATCCCCTATTTGGTATGGATAATACAATATATTATCACTTGATCCCCCATTTGGTATGGACAATACAATATAATATATTATCACTTGATCCCCCATTTGGTATAGACAATACAATATAATATATTATCACTTGATCCCCCATTTGGTATGGACAATACAATATAATATATTATCACTTGATCCCCTGTTTCGTATGGACAATACAATATAATATATTATCACTTGATCCCCCATTTGTTATGGACAATACAATATAAAATATCACTTGATCCCCCATTTGGTATGGACAATACAATATAATATATTATCACTTGATCCCCAGTTTGGTATGGACAATACAATGTAATATATTTTCACTTGATCCCCCGTTTGGTATGGACAATACAATATAATATATTATCACCTGATCCCCCATTTGGTATGGACAATACAATATAATATATTATCACTTGATCCCCCATTTGGTATGGGCAATACAATATAATATATATGGTCTGCAAGGTGTGGAATGCGCCTGGCCCTGCAGCCAGCAGGGTTAGGATCGGCTAGCCTCTCCCAGGAAGGGTGAAGAGCGAAAAATAGTAGCCTGCCGATGACCCGCAGACTACACAAGTCAACCCCCACCTCCGTGTGGTGCAGACCGGGCAACCATGACCGCGAGGTCATGGGCTAACGGGGCTGTGGCTCGCCATAGGGGATGGACTCCCTGTGGTCAGATTTGTGTCCTAAACCTGCGACTGGCCTAGCAAGCCAGCATTGGATCTTCATACTGCTCGTCGAAAACCTAAGAAGTATAAACGGACTGCCATAATTATCCCAATTTGGAAAAACAAAGGCAGCAAAAGAGACTGCACACAATACAGAGGCATTTCACTGTTGAGTCATACTGGGAAAATATTTTGCAAAATTCTTGAAAAAAGATTACGAACTACTTTAGAACCTCAGCTAAGCGAAACACAACTTGGATTTAGAAAAAAAAAAGGATGCACAGATGCAATTTTTGCTCTTAGACAACTTATAGAAAAATCAATCGAATTCAATGAAACACTCTACTTAGCCTTTGTCAACCAAGAAAAGGCATTCGATAGAGTAGATAGAAATAAGTTGTGGGAAATCCTTAAACAATATGGAGTGAGTACACATCTAACAAACCTATGTAGAAGTTTATACAACAACAGTGAATGCATAGTGAAAGCAACTGGAGGACACTCAGAACCCTTCACCATAAGATCTGGAGTACGACAAGGTTGTGTCCTGTCTCCTCTCTTGTTCATAATATATATAGACAACATATGTAAAGAAACCAGCCAAGCAGAGATAGCAAGAATACCACATGACGAGAACACAGAAGAAGAACCATCTGCAAATCTAACCATTAGAGAACTCCTGTTTGCGGACGACCAAGCACTAATAGCAAAATCAGAAGCTGAATTACAAGACCACATGAATAGTCTAAACGAAATGTGTAGGGAACATAACATGAAAATTAGCACAAGCAAAACAGAGGTAATGACTATAACTAAAGAAGAACAAACAACAACAATTCACCTAAACGAACATCCCTTGAAACAAGTGAAGAGTTTCAAGTACCTAGGAAGTGTGATATCATCAAATGGCAGATCAGAAGACAAGATTGAAAATAGGTGCAATAAGGCAAATCAACTCATTGGACAGATGGCACCAATACTAAAGAACAAACATGTATCAGTAACTACTAAGAAAGCACTTTACAACACAATCTTCCTACCAACTCTATGCTACCAATGCCAAACCTGGACAATGACAGAAAAAGAGAAAAGAAAAATCACAACAGAAATGAGGTTCCTGAGAAGAATACTCAACATATCAAGAAGAGATAAGATTAGAAATGAAGAAATCAGGACTAAAGTGGGGGTTAAAGCAGCACTAGATTTTATTAGAAAGCAGCAAGTCAAATGGTTTGGCCATGCAAGTAGGTTACCAGTCAACAGCATACCACAACAAGCAATGATGTACAGACCAGATGGAAACAGAGGAAGAGGCCGACCATGTATAACGTTGGACGGAGGGAATAGCAGAGTCCATGGGAATATCGATATATAAAGCCCATAATAGGGCACTCTCACGAGGTTTATACTTCACCTCAACACCGCAAGGTACAAGAGGAACATGATGAGATGAGATGAGTATACAATATAATATATTATCACTTGATCCCCCATTTGGTATGGACAACACAATATAATATATTATCACTTGATCCCCCATTTGGTATGGACAATACAATATAATGTAGTTAGTTAGTAGTTGTTTGTCCATCAAGAATGATGATGACCATTCATTTCATCCAGTGGGGTTGAAGGTATGGAGCCGTGGGTTCTAAGATGGCTGATAAGGCCTATTTTGGCTCAAAATTGACGTTGGATGAAGAATGACTTGCGCGATGACTTGGATTAAAGTGAGAAAGAGTTGCGCAATTCGTCGACCTCACTCTCTCGCCTGAGTCCATCTGAGTCCAGTGGCAAGACAAGTCGAGACGATTGGAGATGAATACAGGTGCAGTGGATGACCAGGGCGCTCTACGTGCCTTGCCGTGCTCATTACGTTCCACAACGCTTTGCAGGTAAACGCCGTCTTGCCCGTTGAATCAGGAATGATTTCTTCCGCGCAGTCTGCCGAATCCTGTCTTCACATGCTGGGTAGGCATACCCTAGTTTACCTCTTGGTTTGACACCAAATCGGATACCCATGCCTGGTTTAGCCAGCCTCTCACAGCTGTTGCCCGGGGGGTGGCCGCTTTCGCATGCTGACAACTACTAGGAGCCACAGGCACGAGCTGGGTGTCAGGCTTGGACCAGTGGGAGATGGGTCCTGAAAAGGACATGAGAGTCATCCTTACCAAAGGTGCTACCAATGCCTGACACCCCGTACCCACCACAATATAATATATTATCACTTGATTCCCCATTTGGTATGAACAATACAGTATAATATATTATCACTTGATCCCCCGTTTGGTATGGACAATACAATATAATATATTATCACTTGATCCCCAGTTTGGTATGGACAGTACAATGTAATATATTATCACTTGATCCCCCATTTGGTATGGACAAAACAATATAATATATTATCACTTGATCCCCCATTTGGTATGGACAATACAATATAATATATTATCACTTGATCCCCCAGTTGGTATGGACAATACAATATAATATATTATCACTTGTACCCCCATTTGGTATGGACAATACAATATAATATATTATCACTTGATCCCCTATTTGGTATGGATAATACAATATATTATCACTTGATCCCCCATTTGGTATGGACAATACAATATAATATATTATCACTTGATCCCCCATTTGGTATAGACAATACAATATAATATATTATCACTTGATCCCCCATTTGGTATGGACAATACAATATAATATATTATCACTTGATCCCCTGTTTCGTATGGACAATACAATATAATATATTATCACTTGATCCCCCATTTGTTATGGACAATACAATATAAAATATCACTTGATCCCCCATTTGGTATGGACAATACAATATAATATATTATCACTTGATCCCCAGTTTGGTATGGACAATACAATGTAATATATTTTCACTTGATCCCCCGTTTGGTATGGACAATACAATATAATATATTATCACCTGATCCCCCATTTGGTATGGACAATACAATATAATATATTATCACTTGATCCCCCATTTGGTATGGGCAATACAATATAATATATATGGTCTGCAAGGTGTGGAATGCGCCTGGCCCTGCAGCCAGCAGGGTTAGGATCGGCTAGCCTCTCCCAGGAAGGGTGAAGAGCGAAAAATAGTAGCCTGCCGATGACCCGCAGACTACACAAGTCAACCCCCACCTCCGTGTGGTGCAGACCGGGCAACCATGACCGCGAGGTCATGGGCTAACGGGGCTGTGGCTCGCCATAGGGGATGGACTCCCTGTGGTCAGATTTGTGTCCTAAACCTGCGACTGGCCTAGCAAGCCAGCATTGGATCTTCATACTGCTCGTCGAAAACCTAAGAAGTATAAACGGACTGCCATAATTATCCCAATTTGGAAAAACAAAGGCAGCAAAAGAGACTGCACACAATACAGAGGCATTTCACTGTTGAGTCATACTGGGAAAATATTTTGCAAAATTCTTGAAAAAAGATTACGAACTACTTTAGAACCTCAGCTAAGCGAAACACAACTTGGATTTAGAAAAAAAAAAGGATGCACAGATGCAATTTTTGCTCTTAGACAACTTATAGAAAAATCAATCGAATTCAATGAAACACTCTACTTAGCCTTTGTCAACCAAGAAAAGGCATTCGATAGAGTAGATAGAAATAAGTTGTGGGAAATCCTTAAACAATATGGAGTGAGTACACATCTAACAAACCTATGTAGAAGTTTATACAACAACAGTGAATGCATAGTGAAAGCAACTGGAGGACACTCAGAACCCTTCACCATAAGATCTGGAGTACGACAAGGTTGTGTCCTGTCTCCTCTCTTGTTCATAATATATATAGACAACATATGTAAAGAAACCAGCCAAGCAGAGATAGCAAGAATACCACATGACGAGAACACAGAAGAAGAACCATCTGCAAATCTAACCATTAGAGAACTCCTGTTTGCGGACGACCAAGCACTAATAGCAAAATCAGAAGCTGAATTACAAGACCACATGAATAGTCTAAACGAAATGTGTAGGGAACATAACATGAAAATTAGCACAAGCAAAACAGAGGTAATGACTATAACTAAAGAAGAACAAACAACAACAATTCACCTAAACGAACATCCCTTGAAACAAGTGAAGAGTTTCAAGTACCTAGGAAGTGTGATATCATCAAATGGCAGATCAGAAGACAAGATTGAAAATAGGTGCAATAAGGCAAATCAACTCATTGGACAGATGGCACCAATACTAAAGAACAAACATGTATCAGTAACTACTAAGAAAGCACTTTACAACACAATCTTCCTACCAACTCTATGCTACCAATGCCAAACCTGGACAATGACAGAAAAAGAGAAAAGAAAAATCACAACAGAAATGAGGTTCCTGAGAAGAATACTCAACATATCAAGAAGAGATAAGATTAGAAATGAAGAAATCAGGACTAAAGTGGGGGTTAAAGCAGCACTAGATTTTATTAGAAAGCAGCAAGTCAAATGGTTTGGCCATGCAAGTAGGTTACCAGTCAACAGCATACCACAACAAGCAATGATGTACAGACCAGATGGAAACAGAGGAAGAGGCCGACCATGTATAACGTTGGACGGAGGGAATAGCAGAGTCCATGGGAATATCGATATATAAAGCCCATAATAGGGCACTCTCACGAGGTTTATACTTCACCTCAACACCGCAAGGTACAAGAGGAACATGATGAGATGAGATGAGTATACAATATAATATATTATCACTTGATCCCCCATTTGGTATGGACAACACAATATAATATATTATCACTTGATCCCCCATTTGGTATGGACAATACAATATAATGTAGTTAGTTAGTAGTTGTTTGTCCATCAAGAATGATGATGACCATTCATTTCATCCAGTGGGGTTGAAGGTATGGAGCCGTGGGTTCTAAGATGGCTGATAAGGCCTATTTTGGCTCAAAATTGACGTTGGATGAAGAATGACTTGCGCGATGACTTGGATTAAAGTGAGAAAGAGTTGCGCAATTCGTCGACCTCACTCTCTCGCCTGAGTCCATCTGAGTCCAGTGGCAAGACAAGTCGAGACGATTGGAGATGAATACAGGTGCAGTGGATGACCAGGGCACTCTACGTGCCTTGCCGTGCTCATTACGTTCCACAACGCTTTGCAGGTAAACGCCGTCTTGCCCGTTGAATCAGGAATGATTTCTTCCGCGCAGTCTGCCGAATCCTGTCTTCACATGCTGGGTAGGCATACCCTAGTTTACCTCTTGGTTTGACACCAAATCGGATACCCATGCCTGGTTTAGCCAGCCTCTCACAGCTGTTGCCCGGGGGGTGGCCGCTTTCGCATGCTGACAACTACTAGGAGCCACAGGCACGAGCTGGGTGTCAGGCTTGGACCAGTGGGAGATGGGTCCTGAAAAGGACATGAGAGTCATCCTTACCAAAGGTGCTACCAATGCCTGACACCCCGTACCCACCACAATATAATATATTATCACTTGATTCCCCATTTGGTATGAACAATACAGTATAATATATTATCACTTGATCCCCCGTTTGGTATGGACAATACAATATAATATATTATCACTTGATCCCCAGTTTGGTATGGACAGTACAATGTAATATATTATCACTTGATCCCCCATTTGGTATGGACAATACAATATAATATATTATCACTTGATTCCCCGTTTGGTATGGGCAATACAATATAATATATTATCACTTGATCCCCCGTTTGGTATGGACAATTCAATATAATATTACTTGATCCCCCATTTGGTATGGACAATACAATATATATAAATATGTTATCACTTTATCCCCCATTTGGTTAAGGACATACATTGACACCTTGCCGTCTTGACAGACGATAGTTTGTGCTTTAAAAAGGCATAATAACTTTTACCTATGGCGGTAGCGAATGTGACTGATAAGGCCAATTTGCGCTGTAAATGTCCGTTCACAGTGGGTGCATGTGAACACGTGGTCATTTCCACCATCATGCACCATCTTACGTCTTTAGGACAATACAATATAATATATTATCACTTGATCCCCCATTTGGTATGGACAATACAATATAATATATTATCACTTGATCCCCCATTTGGTATGGACAATACAATAGAATATATTATCACTTGATCCCCCATTTGGTATGAACAATATAATATAATATATTATCACTTGATCCCCCGTTTGGTATGGACAATACAATGTAATATATTATCACTTGATCCCCCATTTGGTAAAGCATCTTGTATTCCTTCTTGATACACTTGTATTTGCCTAGTTCTCTCCAGGAATTCCACATTGGTGATTCTGTTATTCCATTTTAGTCCAGATATTTTGCCCAGTCAACAATTAATGAATGTTTGTAATTTATTAATAATCAGTGTATATTCTTCTCCATGTTTCTGATCCATACAGTAGTACAGTTTTAATGTTTTATTTGAACAATCTGTTGTTTAATTTTTTGACTTCCACAAATTTTCAATTGCTATGAATGTCTTCTTGCCTTTTGCATTCTTATTTTAATAACTTTATATGTTGACCCATCTGTGTCTACATTGCTACCTAAATAGGTATATAATTCTGCCTCTTGAAGTGAAGTTTCATCAAGGGAGATCAGGTTATCATTTGCTTGATTTATTCTTATTGTCTGTGTCTTTCCCTGTGGATTTTTAGACTTAATTGTTGTGACCTCCTATCCAATGTGTTTAGCTAAATCTTGCATCTCATTTCATTGTGTGGGACACGAGGGCAATGTTATAAATGAAGTTCAGATCATCAAGCTTCAGTGCACAAGCAGACAATCAGTTCCGTTATCAGTTATCAGTTGGGGTATCTTCGTTGCACTCCGGACGTGTCCATAGGTGCTCAGATCCTCCCCCCAGCATATTCATCAGCGTCCGGTGGCTAATAGTGCCAGTTCTGTGTTGGTTGATGAGGCGCTTTGTTTTCCCGATGTACCTCTCGCGTCTGGCTGTGCCGATTCTTACTTCCAGGTCTTTCATCCTGGACAGCGATGTGGAATCACTGACGTCAAAGTCCTCTGTTCTCGCCATATCTTTAAGGACGTTAATAACATCAGCACGATCCATGGGCTGGCCATCAACAGGGGGTGCAGAGCCAGCCAGTTTGTCAGCTCGTTCATTTCCCTCGACTCCCGCATGTCCCGGGACGAAGATGAAGGTGACTTTACGGACAACAGACTTCCGCAGCGATTCAGTCCACTGTCTACGTACAGATCCAGCTTTGACCTTCTGAATCATGCTCATTGAATCACTTAGTACACACACGTTGGTATAATACTGTGATTCCAGCCATATGAAAGCCTGTGTAACTGCCATCACCTCCATCGTCATGCTGCTCGTGGTCATAGAGTGGGCACCACTGGATTCTTGAACTGTTCGGCCCGCTGAACGGGCTGTAAATGCCCACGCACTTCTCTGCCGCTTTACAACAGATCCATCTGTATAGATGAGCACTTCGGGGCTATCTGAGTGTTCATAGATGAGCGCGTTAACCTCTGCATTGACAGCGGCAGGGTTCTGCTCTCTGCACCGTCTGTCGAGTGTGATAATGCAGGAGAAAGTGCACTTAAAAGCTGGAGGCACCGGCACCCATTCCTTGCCGGGGTTGATACTGGTAAGACTGCAGACCTGTCTGACGACATCTTCCGCCCGACCCATCCATGATTTGCCCCTCTTTAGCCTGTCACCCTTTTCTCTGAATATAGCGTCATGCAGAGGGTGCTGCTCATCTGCACTTATTTTTAAGTATGCACGAGCTCTCCAGATCTTGATCCTGTGTTCCATTGTCGGGAAGTTAAGCAGACAATATTGGGGCCAAATGTACTTAATTGTTAAATGTAGGCATGCTCACAAATTTAATGTTAGAAGCTAACAAAGTAAAATATTTGCTCATAAGCAACAGTTTAGAGGGAACATTTATGACAAGATTTTCTAGCTTTTCTCCCCACCTGAAGACTCATTACTGGATGTATGGAAGGGAAAACATCAAAGAATGGCTGCTGTTATAAGTATTGCGTCAATTTTATTGTGTGTATGATGTGGGGCACAAGTAATAGTGGTTTTTCACAAAGCTGTCATGTATTGTTATGTTATTTTTATCATGATAAACCAATATCATATCATTACACTGATTGATTGCCAAACTCAAATTGTTAGAGGGAACTTGAGGAATAACATATCAGAATTCATGTCTGGAAGTAATCATAAGACATTTATCATTTATGATAATTTGATACCTTGAAAAACCATCAAAGTCATTTATATAGCTTATATTTGCATACATATGTAACTTACAAATCCTTTCAGACTGACTGTAAACATAAGATGGAGAGTGAATTACCATCAAGTGTCAAGATAGAACAACCTGAAGTCTGTCTAGGTCAGGGTAAGATTAAGTGCAATATAATGTAACAGTTAGTTAAATATTCTTTACAGGATGTTGCAGTCAACCCCAGCATTTATTGGCTGTGTAATTTACTAGATAATTCTACATTTAGTTTGCCATTGCTTCCTAGATTGTCAAAGCATTATACCATCAAAATCCCGGGAAGGTTAACCCGGTCAACAAATGCCAGCAGAAGTCGGATGTGTCGGCCTAACGGCGCAAGAACGCAGCTCTGCTGTAAACAGGAACAACGCAGTCACATCCGAAAAAAAATATCCGGATGAACGCAGAAGAAGAAGATACCATCAAAATCAACACAATAGCAGAATATAAATCTACTCAGACACTGGGAAAAATAAAGTCTTAGGTGTGACCAAGTATCCACCAGGATCAGTGCACAACTCTGCAGTTGAGGAGAGCAGAGCACTCTCTTGTCTTGACAATAGGAAATCGCTGTCAAGGGCTGAGGTAAAAGACCCCTGTGTGAATATGAAAGGCAAGGGAAAACCACTGCATTATCTTCGCAAGACAAGTCTAAAACAAGAACGTGGAATGTCAGGACATAGTTGAGATAGGAAAGTTACATAATGTAATAAATGAAAAATGTGAAGAATAATATCCTGGGCATGATTGAGATGAGGAAGGGAGATTTGGTAAGTAACAACAGACAAACACAGAATAATTTGTTCAGGAGGTAATACCTAACCGGAGTATGATCAGCATTGCCAGTAGTGGGTTGTGCTCAATCTTCAAACCTCAAATCCCAAAACAACCAAATAATCAATGGTTATAAAGTGAATGTACCAAAAAACAAGCAGTAATGAAGTGGAAGTACAAACATTTTATGACAAAGTAGAAATCGTGATGGGTGAGAACACTTAAGTTATTCACATGTCACTAGAAGTAGTGTCATAAGGGGGTACTGGCCGTAGTCGAGGGGGTACCGCATGCGAGGGGGGGGGACCAAAACGCCTCCTCCAGGGGCCACACCAAATGCGGGGGATACCCCCGGGGGCACACACATGCGCACACACGCACAGCCCCGGGGTGCGCCGGTTGCCTGCGAGAGACCGAGCACATAAGGCTTCACATGGGTCTCCAGACTCAAGCTGGTAAACTCAACTAATTAGAGCCATACCCCCCCCCCCCCCCATTGGGTATACCAAGATGCATAAGTGACTACAGCGGAGGTTTGTAGGGTGTTGTCAAAACATCCCCAGGGGGGCTATACCGCACACGCCCCCCAACATGGACTATTAAGGATGCACTGTCCGTGCAGGGTCGCCGAGCTGTGGGAGGTGGCCACAGGGCCCACCCTCTAGGGAATCAATGATTTAGAGCTCTGCACCCACCACAATAGCATGCCTTCATGTCAGTGGTTCAAGAGCCCTACAATATTGTGGGAAGCCTTTGAGGAGACGATTTTGTGACTATCACCTCCGTATAATAGAACGACGCGGTAGAAGAATAAGTGGGGGAACAATAATCATTCCTACACCCTGGGGGTGGAGATCTCAAGGGACACCACCAGATTGTTTGGAGACTATTGCTGAGGAGGTCCGAAACAGCCATCAAGTTAACGCCCCTCCTGATGAAGAAATTCAAACCTGTGCGTCAGTCAACACCACATCTGGCAAAAATGATCACGCTGGAAGCTGTGTGGCTGAAAAGGTTAAGCGTGATCGAAAAGTTTTAGCTTGACTAGTTTTACTGAATGAGACACATTTGCCTGCGCACCGACAGAACTTTTTCTCGCTGAGTGAAGAAAATCGCTTACAACAAACTGGCACGCTGTCCAGTTACTTGCAAATGAAATCGAGTGGCGGATACTTCAGTTGGGGGGGGGGGGGGGGAAATTCACGTATACAAGTTAATTGTGTGTGCTAAGCAGTACCTAATAAGACGAATTAGAGAATAGCACCACAAACTAAAAATGAAGAACTGTAGGTGGCTTGTAAGTCTTGGGACCTCAGCCCGGTGTGAGAATAGGTGCCTTGGTGAGTACTGCTACAAACATAGCCAACTACTCAAAAAGGGTAGGGGCACGTTTGGGTGTGTGATATGCAACACAGAAACGAAGCAACCACATGATGTGTGCCACACATGTGATCGTGAGTTAGGAGAACGGTATGAGGCCGCAATAAAGGATTTGCCAGAGGTTGAGGATCCCTTCTTCATGGAGAAATTCATTGATGTGAAAGAGGCCATGAAAAAAAGAGCATGCTAGAACAGCCTAGTGAGCGGGCTTTCTGACTGGTGGGGTGAAGTCAGAAAGCTCTGTTTTCACATGCAAGTCAGCGGAAACTTTATGACGAATTTCAGCCCGGAGTTGATGAAATTTCAAAGATTCATTCAGAATTAATTTAAATTCAGCGTCAGAAATTTCGTGGTCCTGCAAGGCCGCCGAGACAAGATCGGAGATCGATGAAAGTTTAAATTCAACCAAAATCCTAATCTCGTCATGTTTCTTGGCTTTAAGCGCACATCTGTGAGCCACCAACTTGCCGGCCACCCTCAATAGACCACAAATGAGGGCACCTATCTCTAGGCTGAAGACAACAGGGGTTGCAATGGCGGTTGACAGAAGTCCCACAATCCAAGACGTTCACAGCCCGGTGGTACTTCTTATACAACAGATCGTTTTTCATGCTCAGCCTCCAAGCTCTTCTGTAGTCTGGTGATCTCTTGAAGGCGAAAGGCCTGGTCGGGTGCCATCGTATATTAGCCACGAGTGCCCATATCTTCAACTTGAGGTTATATGGTTTGAATACTCCTCAGTGACAGGTCTTGTGGTAAACAAAAGCTTGATAAGATGAATCCAAGGTGAAACCTTAACACCCCCCAAAACATTAAGTTCTTCAAATAATTTTACCTCAACTGTCAGATCTGTCACCCTCACAACTGCTTTACCTTCGGTGAAAGTAATAACAACCCAGACCACAACCTTGCACTTCTGAGATTTTACCTGAAAACATGTCATAACATTCCCCCAATTTGTAAAAGGCCCCCCTGTAAGAAGGAGCTTGATATATATATAGCGCTCCCTGGGAGAGGGGAGAAGAAATATTTGGGCAAGGGCCAGTAGCCCACCACCAACATAAGGTCGTAAATAGCGTTGTTGCTTTTAATACACAAAACACCTTCAACATAGCCATTTTGTTTCCTACCAGCTTCCACGACGGCAAGTATACATGGTAGTGCTCCCATGTTTGTAAGGTAGTCAAATTTTCTATCTTGCCACGCAATATAGGGATTTTTTACCTCAAACCATAGCTCTCAGTCAAATCGGGTGTCCACATACTTCCTCGCAGCCACTTTAACCACCTCAGAATGTTTTGCAAGCTCACCATCATAGGTCTTTGCCACGTCTTTGACACGCTCGTGTACATATTTTTTTGTGGCCACCTCATTATCCACTGCAGGGTTTGGGAGGCTAGTGATATAGTTACCATGCATATCGAGATTGCCTGTCAAGGTTCCCCCCACAAGTTGAAGATAATCTTTCAAACCTGTATCAACATAAGCCTTTGTGGCCATATCTTGGGTGCGCTCATCTATCACCCGCTTAACATCAGCCCTTGGTAATCAAGATACTTTTTAGTGGCCGCATCTTGCTTTCCAACTGGTTCAGCGACTTCGGTGATTCTATTGGCACCCATATTGATTTCCCTAGACTTGTCCCCCCAGACAGCTGAAGGTTAGAGAGCCGCTCAGTAAAACCTTACATTGCAGCATCAGTAGGTGGAGAAGGTTCCCCCACATTAGTGAGACAAAACCCACCCATGGATAGTATACCCTGCATAGTGTCCCCATACTTACGCACAAGCCCAGCCCGGCTAAGCTGGACGACAGTCCCAGCCTCTCCACCACACTTTCCAACAGACATGGTTCATAGCATACACAGTATGATGTCTTCAAATTTCCGCCCACCCGCCAGCCCACGAAGCACATGAAGACATAAATGGCCACAGATCACATCGTCAGCCCTCTGCAGTTGAAAAGTTTGGATGCGCACGGGACATGCTAGATAATCCAGGATCTCCTGGGGAGGGTCAAGCCCGAAACTATTGAAGTAAATCGCCATAGGCCCCGCCCTGTAATAAGCTACCCAAGTGGGTCCCCTCACCCTCTTATGAGTCTAGATGGACTATCCCACACTCGATCGTGTAGAGCCGCGGGTAGATCATCGCGCATAAACACACCGCGGAAATTGGGTATATCCTTAGCCGCCTTCTCAATATCGAAGTTACTTAATGCTTCTTTTTTTTTTGCGCCTCTGCCCCTAGAGAGGTACACACCTTTTCCAACCAACCCGGCTTTATCAAGAGCAGTGATCATAGGACCATAAATAGGATGTCTCCTCACGATATCCTTTAATGCAGACGGCAAACCCCGCCCTTCCATTGCCCGATTATGACGAGCCAGGTCAACCGCCTGGGCAATACCTACAGCCCCACCAGCTAGCCTTCCCAGAATGGGAAGTGCCTTGGTTAGGATTGTCAGCACCTTGGTTAGGATGGGCAGCAAGGCCCCCAATGCGGGGAAAACCCCACCCACCTTAACCATCTTCTTAATCTGACTCTTCAAGAAGGTGAGCTCAGCCCCAGAACCCACAGCGGCATTCTTCTTAATGTGGTTAATTTGATGCTGGGTCAGGCCGACACTATCAGCACCATGCAGCTGCTGCAAACCCAGGCATAGGGTGGTGCCAGTGCCTTCTTTCGCAGCCTTGACCAACGTCTCTTTCTGCCCTGGAGAGAGGCTCAGCCCATACGGTATCAGCGCCATGGTTATCTCTGTATACCCCTAGTGTTTAATTCAAGACAGTAGTAAACTTCCTGCCATCAGATGCCAAGACCAGAGACGTTTCTGCGATGATCACAGCGAAAGCCTTAGTGTCTGCAGGCACAGCAACACCGAACTCCACCTTGAGGGTGATAGCTTGAACAGCGTTCTTAATGGCTTCAGATTGGGCCCGCAAATCAATAACATGTATGGGGTAGAGGGCAACAAAATCCATAGGGTTCACCAGGATGGACGACTACCGACCTGTAATACCATAGAATGCCTCCTTGAAGTCTGCAAATGCTTTGTAGGCCCGAGAGGTTCTATACTCAGCGAAATTGTTGATCAGGGCATGAATATTCCTCACCTGCACATGATCAAATATGGCACTATTCTTCATCTGGTCGTTTTCACGATTAGTTAGAAAAGCCACCAGGATCCACCGAGGTTTCTCTGTTTGGGATTTAACTCCCAACTGCCAGGTGAAGGAAGTGGACTGCGGCACCGCCAAGCTATCGCACTGTAAGGCACGGAAAGCCACAGGCACCCTAACTTTATTCTCTATCAGGGTCACAAGCGAGCTCATATAGCTCAGAGAGGGTATAACATGAGGCATCATCCAGGCGATCTTGGACAGTTCGATCTTACTGTTTGGTGGGGCGCGCACAGCCGGCCTGCCGGGCACAGCAGCCCTACCTTCTACAGCCGGTACTGCAGCCACAGCCACCTGCTTGAAAGCACTGTGATGGATGGCATGAGCATTGTTCTGGCGGTCTAACATTAGGGATTGCTTCACACCATAGAGCACCTTCTTATAATCATTGCAAAACCCAAAGAAATATTTGAGTGGAACACAGAAACTGAAGTTGCCCTTAGTTGTATGTTTATTCATAACGATAAGCCGCCTCCTTTCCCAACCCGAATTCCCCTCCACAGCTGCCCTCTCTCCTGAGTCCTTATACCAACACATATTGAGACCTTCACCCCAAGCAAAGTCCTCCCCATATGACAGAAGGGTCATTGTCAACAACTCATGTGTAAGGCATCATCAGATTACTTCTCTCGCACCACACAAGAAACTTGCAAGTCGTGTGAGAGGAAATAAATGATACATTTTATTGCCATTGGCTCTTTACAAGTACATAACAGTCGCTATCAAAACCACACACAAAGCCACAGAATTACTATCCCTAGTTTCTAAACCCTAATGCTAATTCTATCTATTTGGTTACACAAATCTCCTATCAATTCTACAACGAGGTGCCCGCTACAAAGTCAGTCCCCAGTCTCACTAGCTTGCTCGCGTGGTTACACACCACGCGGAAGGACCTTGAGGTGTCCTTCGGCTTTCTGCGTGCCGTTCTGTTCAGCACGCTTACATTAGCTGTTTTCGGTTGATTTGCAATCGTGGCTATCATATAGGCACCGTGATTCTGTCGTGACCAGAGTTATAACTATCTGGTCACCGTCTCCGTGTCTCATGAGAGAACTAGTTAATAGTTCTCCATTCTATCCCCTACCCTGCCCTTATCTCGGGCAATGTATCCTCTCTAATCTAAATGAGGTTGACCACATCCCGGTGGTGTTCTATCTTGAGGCAGACCTCTGGCCTCGTATTCCAGTCTTTGACACACACCCTCCCCTCCTGTGTTGCGTCATCAACTTTGACTCATTGGTTGTGACGCAAGAGGTTTCTAAAAAATTAGTGTATCTAATTTTTGTCAAAGACTGTAGATAACCTGGCTTTGGGCTACTCAATAGACTTCTACTGCCTAATGTCACAATGTCGTATCACTTTACTTGGTTACTGGCAATCGCCACAAACTTGTCTGGTTGGCGTGAGCCCTCTTCTCAATCGCAATATTATATTAATTAGAGGTATGTCTGAACCGGACCGTTGTCTATTAAGACCTGCCCTCAAATAGTAAATTAACTCACTACCCATACAAAGTTGACTTTCTTAGGGCCAACACATGAATTGCTTCATGTCCCCCATATAATATTAAACAACCATTACACAAGCTGTGCGCGACAGGCTTTACCTATCTCGCTTCCGCGTGTAAAGTTATCTTTCACTGTTAAGTTAGTGTTTCGTTGTCTATTATGTCCCCTGACCCGGAGTTATCTCCCTTTGATCTACAAAAAGTGTATGCAATTTATATGTTTGTTTTTCTGGTTGTTTGCGTGTTTGGATTATATTAATAGTATAATCTACTCTCTAACATGTGTATCTAACTATCATGTGTATGTAAGTAAGTTTTCAAGTGCCATAATTCGGTTGAATGAGGCCACAAAGAAGTGTATCACACTAATTAGTGACTACATTTCCGTCTTATGAGACTTAAAATACTTTCTCTAAGATCTACACTAAACTACACACAACACATTCATCACAGCACAACAACGAAAGCACATATTTGACGCAGACAAAAAATAAAAAGTCGCGTTGTGCGGCAGAAAAATCCGCTGACTGATCTCACTCTCTCTTGTATAATTTACATTCGCTCTCACTTTCACACTTCTGTCACACCTATTTCACTTTCACACATCTGTCACACATTTTTCACTTTCACATTTCTGTCACACATCTTTTACTCTCATAGTTATTTAAAAACCTTGGAGTGACACTGTACAAGTTTGGCTCAGTTTGACAGAGTTGAGCCTCATGACTGTGCGTAAATTGCTGCACAAGTCAAGTATTTACAATATATTTACATGTAAGAAAAAGGGTTGATGGTTTGTACCCTGGTATTATTCACCACTATATTCTATTACAATAATATTCTAAATACTGACATACTAATACTAGTTATATAAATATATATTTAATGTTACCTATCTTAATCTATCTGTCCCATTAATCCTCAAACATTAATCTTTAGCTGTGGACATTAATCCTTAAACAAGCTTACATTACTACTAATATTTATCTAATTTAAGGGATGTAATTTAACTATTTAAAATGAAATTGATGTGAGATGAGTTATGTACCTTTGTGAAATGGGTAATGTGAAATGTAATAAGTTACGTACCTTTCTAATATGGGTGATGTGAAATATAACACAATTATAACTAATGTTTTTAAATGAAAAAAACTATATGATTGATATCTTAATCTAAATGGTGTGAATGATGTATTTTTACTTGTATAATATATTTATCCTATTACGGTGTTAAACTAATTATAATACTAAATGATAATGTATGTTAAATGGATTGGTTCATTAAGATGGAATGAACTCAAATGACATGAAACTAAGTGAAATGTAGTAAACTAAATGGCACTATTACTATCTAAATTTATTATTGTAGTTTATAATTAGTTGTTATGTTTAAATTACTATCCTATTCTACTTTTCAGGTAAGTAAGTGGGTAAATTAATAATCTATCTAACGTTAAAAAAAAATGACAACTATTATATTATCTAAATCTACATATAACTTAAATGAGATAATCTACCTATAATTTATGACTATATTAAAACGTTATAATACATATCACAATGAGTATTTATATACATGGTATTTAAATACCTCAGGTTAGTCGTTGCCCTGAATGTTCAGAAAATGCTTTCATTGGCATACTATCTATACATTTATCCTGGGTATATGAAATACATTACACAGTCACACTTGTGTCTTATTGGTATTGCATCTGTAGAGTTCGCTTGTGTCGTAGACCACTGTTTTCGTGTCTGTATTAATGTAATGTTCTGACACTGTTTTTCTCTGCTTAACACAAATGATTCACTTGAACAGATATGGAGCTTAGCAAGTAATGAGCTGTCCTCGTTCACAAAGTGATATATTAGTTATCAGAGCAAAGTTCTTCATTTTGATGTCTACGGACACATAGTAATTCAATGTTCTCAGTACCTAGTTCAGCACATAATGTCTATGTATTTGTAACATATTTAACATAGAATATTTTACTGTACTAAGTTAACATCTATTACTCTACACTATTATGTGGACTTTCTGGTATTTCTACCTCAGATGGTCGACTAAGGGTATCAGCCAAGATGTTATCCTTACCCTTGATATGCTCTATACTAAAGGTGTAATTTTGTAGTATTAGCGACCACCTGTATATACGGTCACTCTGTATGACCGTGATTGGGGAGTTGTCAGTCTGGACAATGAAGTGAACACCTGCCAAGAATCGATGGAGCTTCCTCACCGCATAGATGACGCTTAGGGCTTCCAACTCTGATATGGAATATCTGGACTCAGTAGGTGTGATCTTACGGCTCACATAGCAAATCGGGTGGAAGATGCCATCATAAAATTGGCCTAATACTGCAGCGATGGAGATTCTGCTGGCATCTGTCCTAAGATAATAAACGAGCCTAGGATTAGGCAAGCGGAGAATTGGTACATTACTAAAAAGGATTTTCAATTTTGACAATGCAGAAATTAATAATGCATCTTTGACATCCAATTTTACAGATGCTTTTAACACATTGGAAAATACACTTGTAATTTCCGCTAAATTTGGTATGAATTTGCTATAGTAATTTACTAACCCCAAAAGGCTTCTGACCTGCTTCTTTGTGGTAGGCATGGTCAGGTTCATAATTTTGGTAATAATTCTATTGTCAGTTTTTAGTTGACCCTGAGAAATGACATGACCCAAAAAGTCAATTTCTTTAAGGCCCAATTCGACTTTGCTCGGTTTGACAGTGAGACCGAAGAGTCGCAACCTGTCAAAGACATGTCTTAGTTTCAGTAAGTGTGTTGTCCAGTCATCAGTATGGACACATGTCATCTATATAGGTCACTGTATTCGTCACTCCATGAAGTAGATCTCTAGTTAAGCGTACGAAAGTGGCAGGAGCATTTCGAAGTCCGAAAGGAAGAAAACGCCACTCGTATAGTCCTAAAGGTGTTGAAAACGCAGTAAGATGGATGGATTGAGACTGTTGTGGGCGTGGGTTCAGATCCCACTTCTGACACATTAATCTTTGCCTGTCAACAACTCATGTGTAAGGCATCATCAGATTACTTCTCTCGCACCACACAATAAACTTGCAAGTCGTGTGAGAGGAAATAAATGATACATTTTATTGCCGTTGGCTCTTTACAAGTACATAACAGTCGCTATCAAAACCACACACAAAGCCACAGAATTACTATCCCTAGTTTCTAAACCCTAATGCTAATTCTATCTATTTGGTTACACAAATCTCCTATCAATTCTACAACGAGGTGCCCGCTACAAAGTCAGTCTCCAGTCTCACTAGCTTGCTCGCGTGGTTACACACCACGCGGAAGGACCTTGAGGTGTCCTTCGGCTTTCTGCGTGCCGTTCTGTTCAGCACGCTTACATTAGCTGTTTTCGGTTGATTTGCAATCGTGGCTATCATATAGGCACCGTGATTCTGTCGTGACCAGAGTTATAACTATCTGGTCACCGTCTCCGTGTCTCATGAGAGAACTAGTTAATAGTTCTCCATTCTATCCCCTACCCTGCCCTTATCTCGGGCAATGTATCCTCTCTAATCTAAATGAGGTTGACCACATCCCGGTGGTGTTCTATCTTGAGGCAGACCTCTGGCCTCGTATTCCAGTCTTTGACAGTCATCATGGTGGTAGCCTGCCCAGAATATGACACATCATCGATGGTGTTGTTGTTAAGCTGGTAACATATTTTGTTGAACATGAACGCCACAGGGTTGTTAACCAAGGCCACTTGACTATTCGCATCATAGGGAGCATCTCCAACAGCCTTGAGCCGGCCTTCTACTAGAAGATAGCTCTTGGAGGGGAGTGTGAAGGCATCCTGAGCGTGTATATCAATCTGGATAGAGGTATTCTGGTTGAGAGCAGCTGGGTTCTGTGACTCATACTCCCGATACTCAAAGGATTCAATACCTTCAACATGCACAGGCTCGGTAATTTCAAGCATGGAAGTGCGGAGCTCCTCCATGGTGATATTATAAACGCTTAGACTTATCTCTAATTGTCTTGAAACCACCACCTCGGCTGGCGATGTCCAGCGACTCCAGACTGGGCTGGACGGCCGGCTGGACTGCGAGCTGCTTCAAGACCTCAGTGCTCTTAGCTGTGAGTTCCCTTTTCAGCTGGGGTGGCAAGGGCTTGTCCCGGAGGGCGTCCACCAGCTTTTTTATGGCAGCACCTGCGGATGCCACAGACTCCGTCGTCTTGGCTACATTCCTAACTAAGGGGCTGCCGACAAATTTGGCGACCTTACTGACGGCACTGGGTATCACCTTAGCACCTGAAGAGACCAGGCTTCCAACCGCCCGAGCTGCTGAGCCCAACCAATTGAACATTCCCCCACCCACCCGCACCCGTCGGCGTTGTAAAACGTACATGATTACACACTGCGAATGTGTAGCCGTATAGTTATTTGCTCGCCTCTAAAGTTTAATTGTGCACCATCTTGGTCAGTCAACCAGACGCGGATGCTGTGTATACTGCCAGCTTGGGTGATGGGGAGGTAGACAGCAGTTCTGGGAGACTCTAAGATCTTATAGCCGGGGCACACGTTGGGGAAGAATGAGTAGATGGTGGGGTGGGTGCCCCCTCCCAGGTAAGATCCACTCACCACATTGCTATTAACCAGAATACTATTCACATGTAAGATGTCTATTGGTTTCTCCCCTTCTTTATACCCCTTAGTCAGTATTTGTGGGTCAAACCGAGTACTTTGCGCAAAGACGAAGCGCCCATGTCGACCTCATAGTTATCTTTACGAAGGCTTGAAGGGTTGAGGGGTTGGGTCCTATGGTGATGTAATACTTCTCCTCAGCCTTCTCATTCCAATCCTTGGCCTCCTCCATCTTTCTTTGAATCTCTTGATTGATCTGGGCGAGCTGTTGTGATGGTTTTCACTCCTTCTTCTCCACGCAGTAGACGGAAGTATTGTTGGTGGAGTTAACATTGCTGATGGAGTTGTAGGTCTCTAGATTAAGCAAGGCCAGCTCGTATGACTTCTGGGGGTCAAGGTACAGCGCTGGGGAGTAGTAGGTTGTCCAGTCACTTTTATCTGACGTCACCACCATGGACATATTCTCCTTCGGCGCGAGTCGCACCTCCATCGCCGCGAGCCGGTCGCAGATTTCCTTCAACACTTGAAGCTCCATGTTTAATGAACGAAGATTCTTCTGTTCAACTTCAGGGCCTGCTCCTTAGAGATTGCCCCACTGTGCATAAGCTCATCCAATATCGCAAATATTTCTGTGTCAACTCCCGTATTCCCCGCCTCCTTCGAGGCTACTAACAGGACTAGGCGCTCCACCAGAGTGTTGGGGTCGTTGTAGTATAACACACCGCTACCAATGATTAGTCCGTATTTTCTCCCTTTTTTATTATAAACCGGTATTTTAGCTAGTTGAGCCAGCCGGCTAAATGTCTCAATAGCCTGTGGGGTGTATTGCTTTGTTTTGATGAACCGTTTGGTTAGGAGATCGTACAGTGTCTCATCTGCCGGGGCCGACAATACTAGGGTGTCCCCATCAAAGGCTTGCAGCCGGCCCGCGACCAGAGCTGCGGGATCAATAGTTAGGGCGCCGAATTTACCTCCTCGGAGTTTCAACCCTTTGCCACGGACGACGACTTCACTCTGATTATCCAATATAACTTTAATATGCTCCCTGTAAGTCTTTATACCAGCCATATCTCGGTCTATTTTTTGAATTTCCTCCTTATTGGTGGTGGCTCTCCTCTTCATCCCTCTGAGCTCGTTTGAATTGAGTTTTATGGTGTCATCAATGATGGCTTTAAGCACATCATTTGGTTTGTTGAGAAGCTCGCTAGGCATCTTATATCCATATATCCTAATAATTTCCTCATCCATGTGCCGATCTACATCAACTATAATGGGTGGACTCTCCGGAGGACTCGCAAACTCCTCTTCTGAGGCGGCCTAGGGTGCGTCCGACGGTCTGCCGAACGCCTCAATGGTCTGAGCTCTGGTCAGGCCTAACTCGTTAGTCAGTCTGTCTGTGTCCTGGATATTCTAGCCAAATCGCCAGTCTGCGCTCTGATGATTTTGTACAATGGCCCTGTTTGTTGCTCTGACTGCTCGGCTACCTCTTTAGTAATTGGTGTGAAGAACTTAGCAGCCTCCTCTTGTAAATCCGCTTCCCCCAACCTCTCTGCCAGAAACCGCTGCCTCAGGCGGTCGTGACGTGCTAGATAATCTTTCACAAAAGCGTTACACTTTGTCTGGTTAGTCACATCGGCCCACATGTTGTTGTTATAGCGATGTCATATATCTAAATAGAAGACCTCGGGATTTAGAACAGATCGATCCCATATCGGTATTTGTCGTTGTGGGCCTTTCTGGTCAGGTCGATCACCGCGAAACCATAAGGCTTGCTAGTGCACGCTGTGAAGAACTCCCTGAATTCTTCAAAGGGCATGTCACCACCAACATAGGAGTCGTGGATGGCGCGCAGGTTCTTCGTGTCTTGGTTGAAGATCACCAGTAGATTAGCATTATATTGCCTGCTTGGGAATTCTGAAGAAGATCTGAGTTAGGTAGAATGTGTCGGCACCACCGTGCCAGCCCTGACAGAAGTACTTCTCAATCGGTCCCTGCTTCTCTAGCATGACATCATCAAAGACCATGACGGCTCTCTCTTTGGGGTTCAGGTCCTCGACGGGGATGATGTTCTCGGCTGAGCTATGACAGGCGGCAATTTCTTGCCCCGTGGCCTGCCCGGCGGACTCAGCCCAATCCTGGAGGAATTGGTACTTGTCCTGCCCCAAAGACTTTGAGTACAGGTGCAGTCTGTCGTATTTCAGGTAGGCCGGCTTCAGCAGCAGGTTGAGCATCATGTTTGTCTTTCCACACCCCGATGGACCGCACACAACACAACAAATGGTGTCTGGCAGCAGCCAGTGGTGGTGGTGGGCTTTGTCCTCAAGATCGAAGTTGGTTATCTCCATCAATTAAATATATATAAACATCTGCATTATCTTCAATATGTATTGCCTGCGTTGTAAGAAGTGGACTCCTACATTGGAGGAGTCGGAGGTCGTGTTGAAAAATGATCGAATGACAAAGCGCGGCATCTGTGGAGTTTGTGGGGCTAAGAAGAGCCAGATAACTGGTATAGGGCTCCTCAACAAAGCACTGAATATGTTGCCTATGCCTGAGATGCATATGAGGCTACCTAAGGGTGTCAGCTCTGAAGATGTCGCTGGGGGATCTTTCCAGAATACAGGGAAATATAGCTACTGTGGCCCATTCACTAAACTAGATAAGTGGTTGGCCCAAGGCTATGACGGGGCTAACTCACTCGACCAGGCCAGCAAAGCCCATGACATTGCTTATGTGGCTCATAGCGATACGGCTAACCGCAACGTTGCTGATGACGTCCTAGCCACGGCGGCTGCAAATGTTGCGGAGTCTGGTGATGCCCCCGACTGGGAGAGGCGTGATGCTCGTACAGTCTCAGCCCTAATGTCTGCCAAGAGCCGCTTTGATATGGGTGCGCCCTCGTTTTGAATATATAGACACCTGCAGTAAATTCAATATGTATTGCCTTTGGTATAAGAAGCAAACCCCCACTAGGGGTGGGACGTTTACTAGGATGAGAAACGGGCGGTCGTGTAAGCGTGGCACCTGTGCTGTGTGTGGTGGAAGGAAAAGTCAGATTACTGGTGGTAAAGGACTCATCCTTGGGCCCAACTCACCACTCAAAGATATCCCCCTCTTGGGCTGGCTGTTATAACATGTTGGAGATATGTGTTATTGCTTTACAGTAATATAACGTGTTTACTACAGCCCGCAAGGTTATTGGAAAGGGCTTTCAGCTGTGAAGAAGCTGGCCGCGGCGGCTAAGGTTAGTGAGGCCGATGAACGGGAGTGGCTTCATAAGCAGGCTATCTGGCAAATCTACCTACCGAGGCCTCGTTACATTCCACGGCCCCACATTGATGAGTCCACACCGAATGCTGTCCATCAAACAGATCTCTTGTTTCTCCCACACGATCGCGTCGGTCGTAAGACATATAAGTATGCTTCGACGGTGGTCGATGTCGCCTCGCGCTATAAGGAGGGTTAGCCACTAACAGACAAGGGCAGTGAGGCGGTCGCATCGCTGCTTGGTCGGATCTATAAACGTGGGCTGCTCAAATGGCCTAATCTTTTGCAAACTGACCCCGGGCGGGAGTTTATGGGTGCTGTCAGTCAGATTGCTGCTAGGCATAAGACACAGGTATGCCATCGGCAGGCTGGGAACCATCGCCAGCAGGCGATTGTCAAGCGGTTCAACAGCACTCTGGCAGAGAGACTGTGTGGGGCCCAATATGCCCAGGAGTTGTTGCTCGCTGCCCGAGGTTCAGATGAACGGTTAGTTGAATGGGTGAGGGCTCTATCCCAGGTAGTCGCCGCGGTCAACAATGAGGTGACTCATTTGACTGGCAGGAATTCGGCTGAGGCGATTAAGGATTCGTCTGTGTCCCATGCTCCGGCCACTCCAGCCCACCATGCCATTAAGGAACTTGTGATTCCTGCCGACTCTCTAGTCAGGTATCTCTATTCAGTGGGCGAGCTCGAAGGGGGCCAGCATCGGGCTACTGATCCTACATGGTCACTGACTTTGCATAGGATTCATCGTACCACCCAGCAAGAGGACCAGCCCACTCTTTACTATCTGGTGGATGGGCCGGCTCGTGGATTTGTGCATGAGGAACTGCTTGTTGTTCCCCCCAATGCACAGCTACCCCCTAGCCGGATTCTAGGCCAAAGAGCTTGATGAACATGCGCTCTATTTAGCGCTCCGTGGCGATATGCCCATAGGCTCTTGTGGTAAAACCATCAGTGCAAATCCATTTTTTCGTATCCATGGGGCTAAGGGATGTTTTGTTCTGCTCATAAACCCCGATCTGGTGACCCTTGCTTCGTATAGCTATCTGTGTGTGCTTGTATTCTCACCGGCCAAACAGGCTGTCCTTATACAGTTCATGCCTGAGGTCCTTTTTCACGTCCACTCTGGAGACTCCTTTGGCTTTCTTGATGTTTGTGGCTTCTAGGATTGAGTACATCTTTGGTCTAAGGCTGATGAACTCGGCTATGGGGCGGCCACTGCATTCGTCTGTGAATTTGCCGACCACCTTTTTATTCGCAGTCGAATGGTGGGGGTGGTCTCGTGGGTAATCTGAGAAGTCGTACCAGTCGGGTTGGGCTTTCATGTCAGCGTACACATCGTCAGTCTCCACTTGGAACAGAAGAGAGTCAGCTTTTCTTGAAGAAATTGATTCTGAATTATGTGACTTGCCTAATGACACATCAGGGAGTTGGCTTAGCTGCAGTATAAGGTCTACTGTGAGTTTATCTGAGACCGACCCTGTGTGGTTCAGGAATTCTACAATGATGTGTTATATAGGGATTCTACAAGACACCTGGTTGGTATAGGAATGCTACCATGAACCTATGTGGTAGAGGCATTCTGCAATGAAGACCTTAGTTTCGTTTTTACCATCTCCAAAGTGAAATAGATGGTTTCTTCACTGAAAAAGATAGAGCTGATCCACATCTGTCAGATCCTACCTGGCTGTCAAATTTGTCATTCTTGGTCGACATCACATCGAACATGAATGAACTGAACTTGAAACTTCAGGGAAAGAATAACATTGTCTGTGATCTCTACAGAATCATCAAAGGATTTTGGAAAAAGCTGTCATTTTTTGAAGCACAATTAGAAAGAGAAATATTTTCTCATTTTCATTGTTTCAAAGAGATTTGCAATCGCCAAAGATGTCAGCCTTGATGTTCCTAAAACAATTATTCGTGACATGAAGAAACATTTTTGGAGAGATTTTCAGATCTTGACAGAATTGAGAGTGACATTATTCTGTTCCAGAGTCCGTCTGTTTGTAACCTTGATGATGTGCCATGTCACGGGGCGAGTTATATGGGTGATTACATCTGATGGTACCAGGGCGACAGATAGGTCACAAGTGTGATTGGCGATCCACTGGCGCTCTGAGCAACGGCTCGCAGGTATGATCCAGGAGAATCAGCCGATAGATATGAGGGCAAGCCCAACAGGTCTGCTCCACACCCAACACATCACAGGAAGGCAAGACATGCAAACATCAAACGACAACACCCTGAGGTGAGATGAACAGTGACGTGTAATGGCCGCTGGTGAGACATCAGGTGACAGTAATGAGCATTCATGCCTCTCCAGTCTTCAGTCTTTCGAGGTCGTCTCATGCTCCTGTACCGCGCTCACAGATCACTTGTACCTGGCAGTAGTGTTGTATGAGGGTGTCCCCTATCGCCTGTGAGAGTGGTGTCAGAGTCAATTCAGATCGATGTAGCGGTATACTGACCCGACATGAGCTCAGAGTAGTGGCCTCAATAACAACGGCAGTCAGCACTTGTAGCAACTGGCCATGACTGAACATGAGGTGAAAGTGTAACTGGCCTAAGTCCATGCATGAAGTAGTGACGGTTGAGTGTTGTACATGTAGAGCGATGTACTGGACGTCTAAACTAGATGAGCGCTGGCGTTGTAATGTGCTCAAACTGCCGTTGCGTTGTTATCCTACGCAACTCTATGACGTGGCACTTGTTTATTACCAGTGCCACATCGTGCTTATTTCTATTGCTATTCTATTTATACATGCTGATGCGTTTGCTCATCAGTTTCTCTCTACCAGTCTGTCATATGGCATATGACATGCCAGTTGAACTACAGTTGGAGCTCATTGATTTGCAAGCAAATGACTTGTTGAAAGAGAAGCATAGAGAAGGAAAACTTGTTGAATTTTACCGCTGCTTACCTGATGTTGAGTTTCAGAAACTGAAGAAGTTTGCCACTGGTGTGGCATCAGTGTTTGGAACAACTTATGTCTGTGAGCAAACATTTTTAAAAATGAAGTATGTGAAGTCAACACATCGATTGAGCTTGACTGATGAAAATTTGGAAAGCAATTCTCTTGATTGAATGCAACAATTCCAAACCAAATCAAATTGATGATATCTTAAAAGCAAACCGTCAGTTTCACAAATCTCACTAACCTATTTTGCTGCTTAGTTTGTGAGATTCGGATATGTGCACACTAGGCCTGGTGTAACTATCTTTTTGCTAACGTCACCTTCTTTGATAACGTTTTGTTATTAAATAAATATGTTGGTTGTCTTTGTTTTTTGTGCATTGCACGCCATTCACCGATGATTAACACAGAATGCTAAATTAGTTTTTCGTCTTTTTTCCCCAGAGCTTTCGTTCTGGCTTGCCAGTATTGTACATAATGATTGTGTGGCAGATGCCCATCATTTTGTCAGTTATCCGGCCCACTGTGAAAAAAGTCTGGTGACCCCTGGCCTAGATCATACATCAACCTAGAAATGCTGGTCTCTGTGGCTAAGGGCTTACGAACGAGCCCATATACCCAGGTTTGAAACACAGCGTGGCTGATTTTTTCGAAAAAGGTATAGGAGCCGGTTGTTCAGAAAGCAATGGCAAACTACTGAACATAAAATTTGCCCAGGAATCACGAACGGCGACAATGCTGGGGTTGACTGCTATGTCCTGTGAAGGATATGCAACTTAATTTTTTTTTGTTTTAGATCATACATGAACACATTAATCATTCTTCTTCTGCATCTTTCATTCACTTGAAATTGATTGTCTATAGTTGCTGTGTGTGCCTGCTTTATTACACATCTGTTCATAATCAAAACCTATTAATGAGGATATTAATAATTTATTTTGGTGTTTTTCAGAAATACACTCTTCGTCTCCATGGAGTTCTTACCACTCCATACAAGAGTATCCACAAAAGTGGACATATGACAGCATAGACATGAAGGTTGTGAAACAAGAACCATTGGATGTTCTGTGTGAGGACAGGAGTCACAGCTTCAGTAAAATGGTAGGCATAGCTGGGGGTAGCATCATTCAAGAAATGACAGAACACAGCAACTCAGAATCAAGAATGGTTGAGAACAGTTGTAATTCATCAGTAAAACATGAAAATTGTTGTCAAATGTTGGAAAATGTGTCTTCTTTGATTGATACAAACAATCAACTATCTTTGGCTATTGAGAATTGTCAGCAGCAGAATAAGGAAACACAAGAAAAACAAACACAGAGCTTTGCAAAGTCTCTTGATGACATTTTTGATTATGTCAATTTTAGCTCTCAAAGAACTCACACAGGCGACGTGTCTGATGTTTCTAGTCCAAATATTTGTGTAGACAGATATAAGAGAACATATACTGAAGGGATGCCAAATAAATGTAATGAATGGGATGGTCGTTTCATTCAAGATGATCATTTAGAGTGCCAAAAGAACATGACTCACAAGAGAACACATACAGGAGAGAAACCTTATAAGTGTAATGATTGTGGTGCTTCTTTTACTTTTGCGTACCTACTGAAAAGACATAAGAGAACACATACAGGAGAGAAACCTTACAAGTGTAATCATTGTAGAGCTTCTTTTGCTGTAGCTGGCAGTCTGAAGATACATAAGAGAATACATACAGGAGAAAAACTGTACATGTGTGATGTTTGTGGTGCTTCCTTTACTCAAGCCTTCCATCTGAAGAGACATAAGAGAACACATACAGGAGAAAAACCTTACATGTGTGATGTTTGTGGTACTTCTTTTACTGAAGCTCAAAGCCTGAAGACTCACAAGAGAAGACATACGGGAGAACAAAAGAGAAGACATACAGGAGAAAAACCTTACAAGTGTGATCATTGTAGAGCTTCTTTTGCTGTAGCTGGCAGTCTGAAGAATCACAAGAGAATACATACAGGAGAAAAACTGTACATGTGTGATGTTTGTGGTGCTTCCTTTACTCATGCCTGCCATCTGAAGAGACATAAGAGAACACATACAGGAGAAAAACCTTACATGTGTGATGTTTGTGGTGCTTCTTTTACTGAAGCAGGCAACCTGAAGACTCACAAGAGAATACATACAGGAGAAAAACCTTACAAGTGTGATGATTGTGGTGCTTCTTTTACTTACACTAGGGATCTGAAGAAACATAAGAGAACACATACAGGAGAAAAACCTTACAAGTGTGATAATTGTGGTGCTTCTTTTACTGACGTTAGCCAGCTGAAGACTCACAAGAGAACACATACAGGAGAAAAACCTTTCAAGTGTGATGATTGTGGTGCTTCTTTTACTTACGCTAGCGATCTGAAGAGACATATGAGAACACACACAGGAGATAAACCTTACAAGTGTGATGATTGTGGTGCTTCTTTTACTCAAACTTGTAATCTGAAGAAACATACGAGACTGCATCATCATCATGTGCCCTGCCAACTACCATAGGTGTTTATGTACCTCCTCAGATCTTGCTCCCTATTCAGGATCAACTCTGCTGATAATATTTCTCAATGTCCCATACAGTCTATCCAGCATCATCTCTCTGTCTGTCCATGTCTCTTTTCCCATTGATCTTTTCAGTCATCACAATACTTTCCCACGCTTCTCGTCTCATCACAATACTAAAGAACGCTATTGTCTCTTTCTGATAGTTGTATATAATGTTCTACTTTCATTAGCCTCTTCCAGGCAATCATTGTTAAGTTACTCTGACAATCAAAGCTATTCACAACAACCATCTCAGGAATCACATCTTTACTACTTCCAACTAAATGAAAGGCATTTTATTGAATCCAACCAAGATTTTACTTAGATTCTAAAGCCAGCAACCCTGAGAAATTGGATGCACAAATGAGGAAAGAAATTCAGTCACTTTTAGATAGTAAATTCATCAGTGAGGCTATTGCACAGTTAGTCATTCCACTGGGCTCATAAACCCCCACCCAACTTTATGGCCTTCCTAAATTGCACAGGCCTGGGGTACCACTGATACCGGTTTAATTTATGCTCAACTCTGTCCAACACAGAATGTTGAAAAGGCTTGTAGAAACAGCTAAACCAGTGTGAAAATCGGTCAACCTCTAAATATTAACAGATTAATTTAAACTGGTCAAACTACTGGATACTATCAATCTTAAACTAAAGCATGTGGTGTCAATGGATATTGCCTCTATTTTCACAGATATTCCCATTAAAGAAACTACCGACATACAAATTCAAGAAATTACTACTGCTATGCACATCTGATATTCATTTCATGTTTCTTTTAAAACTCGTACCACTAAATTGACAGATTGGCCATGAGCAATCCTCTAGGTCTCATTCTAGCAGTCTTTATGGTGCACTCAGAAAAACAAATTGCCTCAAATATTAAAGACCTAGGTCCACACTGCTGGTATGTGGATGATAGATTATTCATCCCAGAGACCATACAACAGGCTGAATCATTCCACTCCATCATGAACCAAACCCACAAGAACATTTCTTTGTCTGTTTGCCACAAACAAAATGACACCTTATCATTCTTATAAATACTAATTCAACATTGACAGGATGGCATCATCCAAAGATTTGTCTATTGAAAGAGAATATGGACGGGCCAGTACCTGAATTTAAATAGCTTTGCACCTATTCAGCATAACGTGGCCTGGTACAGACCCTGTTTAATGGATCTAGAATGATTTGCTATGATCACACTTATAAGGAGACCAGAAACTCTTAATCATAATCTACAATCTAATGTATATTCAGCTGTCTTCAATAAGCATCAGTACCAGTATAATAGTGTAGAGATGTTACACACACAGGTTAGAAGGCACGTGATGATCGTACAGCACACAAGACTCCGCGTTGTTTAGAACCTTCTTTATTTGTCGAATCGTTCAACTACAGCATCATGATGTTATGCTCAAATTCGGATGTTTACATGTTTTCCTACCTCCCTGCTAGCTGGAACCCAAGTGACGTGTGTGCCAGCCTAGATACACTTCTTCATTCGTGCACACACGTTCACTAGCTATGGTTTTCCCACTAGTCAAGGAATGCGCAGCATTCCTTAACTCTTTACTCCTAAGCTACTCCCTTTACTGTTACATATACCTCCCCTTCTTCAAAGAGAATTTTTCCCTGAAAAAATCTCAACCCCAACTCTTAAGCACTTAACTATACATCTCTATACCACAATTAACAACAATTCCATATAATTCCTAACTCAATTCTCATTCTCCTATCTCATCATAGCCAATTGCTAACCAGAGACAATAATACCGAAACCCTCTACAAAACTCGTTATAAAGTTCTCTAGAAAACTCGCTACAAAACTCTCCATAAAATTCTCCATAAGCGAACCGCTTTTAAATTTAAAGTGTCCATCTAAATTATGATTGACAAAACTGAAGATATTCCCCTTATCTTTTATTTCTCCCTTATTCACATTCTCACACTCTCACTATTCTAGGATAGACAGAAAAAAATAGTTAGATTGGGTAGGTTAGATTTGGTAGGTGCGCACCTAAAATAAATAAGAAAAAGTAAGGAAAAAGTAAGAAGTAATCACCTTTCTCTTCCCATACATTCTCAAAACTTTATAAAAATAAAGTTTCAAAATTTATCTTCAGTTTCCGTCAATAATAATCGTTATTATCAAAAAAATATGTTAATCCAAAACTACCAGCTTTCTTCTTCTTCCAACTTATTTAAATGCCAAAACTCAAGCTGGCATTCCCCCCTTATTTTCCCATTAAACGCTGTTCAACCCAGCTCCTATTTTTAACCCAAACATTTACATTGCGAACCCAATAATATCAACATACTCCTCCATTACAACATATTGAGTCACTTCACTAACCACTACTTCTTCCCCCTTAACTCCATCATGTTTCACCCTCAACTTCTATTTATAAACGTTATATACGTTAAACGACTCAACTACTTTAAGTCATCTGTTTCTTCTAACTGAACGTCCAACCAATAATCATTTTAAACACACTCAGGGTAACTCAATAAAACCAAAACATTGTAAAAATAACCAGCTAAGTTAACTTATTCTTCACATTTCATAAAACACCATTGAAGTCCAAACAATTGACTAAACCATATCAACCCCCTCATTCTTTGACATCATATTTATCCCCACACATTAATCAAATTAAACATATATAAGGAAATGCAAGACCATTTTATGACTACTCAATAATTGTTTTCCGTTTAAGAAAAACTCCACACTTCATTAAAAAACCAACATGATCACAAAACATATACCAATAAGTCTCAAGTTATTACCATATTATGTATATTCCTCCCAACAACTCTTGCTTAAGTTATTTACCAACCATCTTCTTTGTAAACACAAAAATATCGTGTCTAACTTCTTCTTCTATCTGCCATCTGCAGAATATTCTACCAGGCTATTTATCTATCTCTTCTCCATTTTCTTAATAACTTCAAATTTTTTTCTATAATTGCAATATCTACATCAATGTCGCTATCCTCCCGAGGAGAGCTATCTTCTTTCATATCAGCTTCTTCATCAGTTTCTGACTTTTCATCCATTTCTTCTTCCCCGTCTGTATATCCATTACTAGCAACCGCTAATTTCTTCCTTTCTAAATCCAATCTAATTTTCCTGTCTTGCCGTCTCAACAAATTTTCAAATAATGGCATATCTTCACCACTTGAAGAACTCACTCTAAGTTTCCTTTGCCTCTTAATTTCTTTTTCTTTCTGACTATCTAACTTTCTTTTTACAGCCTGTCTTGTATTCATAAATGGAGGTTCTATTTTTTCTTTGACTGATTCTTCGCTAATATAATCGTCATACATGTTATTTTCCTCCGTCATGACTGTTTTTGGTACTGTTTCTTCTTGTTCAGCTGTAGTAGATGCTGTTGTCACTTGTTTCCCATTCTCTATAGGTATTGGATATACCGATTGTCTGACAATCTGTCCACCTGACAATATTTCTTCGGAACAATAATTATTATTACTATTCTCTGCATCCCTTTCCTCATTATCCCGCCTTAAGTGCTCTACATGTGAACGTGCAACATGCCCTGAAATGTGATTCTTAATAGTATATGACACTGGACCCTTTTTTTCTAAAATATAGTATCCCGGGACCCAATGAGCATCAAACTTAGAGTTTTTTCTATGTTTTTTGTAATACACCCTATCACCTATGTTGAACTCTTGTAAGTGTGCATTTTTATTTGCGTATTTCTTCTGTCTTTCTCTAGCCTTAATTATATTATTTCTTAAACGAACATGTGCTTTGTGCATCTCTTGCAACCTTGTTTCCTGAAAATCTTCCCCCAGATATTTTCTCCTAGGCTTTAATAAATTATCAATTGGCAATATTGGTTCTCTCCCATGTACTAAGTAAAATGGTGAGAAACCTGTTCCTTCATTTTCGTGTGTACGTATCGCCGCTAATGCTATCCCCAAATAAAGATCCCAATCCATATCGTGTTCTTCTACATTTTTCGCTAGAATATTGTATAGTGTTCTATGTTGTCTCTCATTTTTAGCATTAGAAGTTGGTCTGTAATATGAAGTCCTAATGTGTTTTATATTCAAATCTTTTACCAATTTTTCAAACTTTCTATTTACAAATTCTTTCCCATTGTCTGTAAGTATTATTTGTGGACACCCAAACCTTGGTATAAATTCTTGTAAAAGCATATTTATAACTGAATCAGCACTCTTGTCTGGAATTGGATAAACTTCTGGCCAGAGACTATATGAATCAACTATATGTAGTAGGTATACATTTCCCGATAATGTTTTTGGATGAGGACCTGAAATATCCAAACTTACTTTCTGCATTGGAAATTGAGGAATATCGGTATCTTGTAAAGGACATTTGATTATCTTCATGTTTCTTAACCTACACTTTTCACACGCTTCAACATATTCATATACACTTTTGAATAAATTCGGCCAGTAATATTTACTGCTAATAGCCTTCACTAACTTACCTCGTCCAAAATGACCATTATTATCGTGATATGCCTTTAAGACTTCTTGTTCTAAATGTTTCGGAATATATTTTCTTACTCCTTCACCTTTTTCACTGATATAATATAATTGATTGTCTTCTTGTAACTCTACAATCTTTCTTTTAAAACTATTTTCCCCTGTTTCTTTCAGTTTTCTTTTTATCTGTACTATTTTTGGATCTAATTCTTGTTCTGTTTTCATATCAAACTGTTCTAAATGTGGGTCTTCTGTTCTAGGTTCAGACTCTTGATCCGATGGTAAACTCTCAAATTCTTCCCTATTTATTATGGCAGAATCTAATATATTTACTTGCCAGTTTCGATCGTCTATCTCTGGTTCAGCTTCATCTTCCGTGTTCCCTGACGACTGTGTATATGGGATCCTAGACAAAAGATCGGCGCATGTATTATGTTTCCCTGAAACATATTCAACCTTAGCATTGTATCCCTGTAAATTCAATGCCCACGTTTGTATTTTCCTATTTTGTATTGGTGCTTCTAATATCGACTTTAATGGCATGTGGTCAGTTCTAATAATGAAATTGGCGTTATGTAAATAGTAATTTAATTTTTGAAGAGCGTAGTGTATAGCATATGCTTCTTTCTCAATAATCGGCCATTTCTTTTGAGTCTTGCTGAGTTTATGAGACAAGAAATAGATTGGTCTTTCATTTTTAACCCCTGGTATTCCAGATTCTTCTCCTTCATATGGTTGAACCAAACATGCTCCTATTGCGTTGTCTGAAGCATCTGTGTATAGTATTAGCTGTTTATTCAAGTCTGGATGTGTCAATAATGGTACCACTGTTAAGCTATCTTTTAAAAGTTCGAACGCTTTTTGACACTCATCATCCCACTTAAATCTAGCGTATTTTCCCGTTAAATTCGTAATAGGTATTGCTATCCTTGAAAATGCTGGTACAAACCTTCTATAATACGCACACGTACCTATAAATGCACGCACTTCCTTAACATTAGTTGAAGGAGGTAATTCTTTAATAACCTTTATCTTGTCCTGGTCTGGTTTAATACCTTCCCTATTTATTATATAGCCTAAATATTTTGTTTCTGTCTTTAAAAACTGGCACTTACTAAGCTTTAATTTAACGTCATGCCTTCTTAATCTGTCAAATACTAGTCTAATATGTTTCAAATGATTCTCCACATTCCCTTTCGTAAATATCAATATGTCATCTATATAGGCCAGGGCAAAATTTTGCATACCGTCTAGTACTTCATTTATTAAGAACATATAGTGAGACGGTGCATTTTTGAGACCAAATGGCATACGTAAGAATTCATAAGAACCCATGTGAGTACAAAAGGCACTTTTCTTTTGCGCGTCCTTCGACATCGGAATACACCAAAATCCTGCCCTTGCATCCAGCGTTGTGAAATATGTAGAGCCATTAAGTAACCCCAAAATATCATCAATCACCGGCAATGGGTACGCTACATTCTTAGTAATTTTGTTCAACGCCCTGTAGTCGCAACAGAACCTGTTCGAACCATCAGATTTGGCTACTATGACGACCGGAGATGACCATTCTGATTTTGATCTTGTTATTATGCCTGCTTTCAACATGTCTTCTATTGCCTTTTCTACGACTTCTCTATTTCTTAATGGAGTTCTATATGGTTTTAAACTAATTGGTGGATGGTCTCCCGTATCTATTTCCATTGTAACTGTTTTTGTCTTTCCCAATTCTAAATCATTAATTGCAAACACATCCTGATTTTGTTTTATAAGTTATTCTAATACTTCCTTATTTTCTGGCGGAGTTTTTAACTGTGCCAACAATTCTTGTTCCCTTGTAACTTTGTCTAGTGAATGTATTTGGGCTGTATTTCTTCTGGATGGATGGATCAATTCATCCATTCTTACGTTCCCTTTTCGTCCGCATCCGCGCCTGTTATTAATTCTTTCACTAGAGGTTTCTGAATAACTTATGCCTGCCATATTTACTCTATCTGTTGCCAATATGTCACTAACGTTATGTTCTAGCTTGGCTATTACACATCCTCTGTATAATTTAATTTCTCTACCTGTGTTATTAATAACCATCACTGGAAATGTTAAACTTTTATCCAATTCTATTATTCCATCCGGAACTTCCAAACCTGGCTCATCAATTATTTCTTTTTGCAATTCAGTGATTCTGACTATGTTTCCTGCTACATAATACGGGTTTCTCTTCAGCTTTGCTTGTATCAAATTAACTGACTGTGGTTTTAAATTCATGGTCGTTTTGACTCTAACTAGTGTCGACACATGCATATCTTCTTCTAAATCTACGTAAACATCTTGGAATTTTAATTTATGCAAATCAAATAAAAGTCTCACCCCATTTTTCAATAAAAAATCTCTACCCAATATCATATTTCTATTAAAATTTTTGACCACATGGAACATATGCCTGACATTTATCCCTCCTAATTTCAAGTTTATCCTCGTTTGTCCTAGCACTTCTAATTTTTGTCCCGTTACCGAATGAAGATTCTCCTGAATTCTAAATATTTTACAATTTTTTAACATTCGATATAAAAATGCTTCTTTAATCACGCTAACTTGTGCTCCCGAATCAACTAATGTTCTAACTTTATATTTTCCTATTTGTACTATACATGAACTAGGATCTACCATATTTAATGACAATTGTTTTATCTCGGCTTGTTTTTTATTTCTAAATGTCCTACTATACTCATCCTTTGGGTTTTTAATACATTGATGCCCCTTTTGGACCTTACTATCTTTCCCCCTACTGCCGATCCTGTTCAGTAAGCGGGATGCCAATTTCCCTGATTTCCTGAGCTTCTAAAATTTCTCTGCATGTCTCCATAATTCCTATTTGCTGGTCTGCCATTTGCAGTTCTATTCTGTGTACTCGTCTGAACACCTCTATTATTTTGTGTATTCGATGGGACACGTCTGTTACCACAGAAGCGAAAAAAATGCCCACGTTGGTGACATCCCCAACAAACCACATTCGAGTTATTTGTGTTACCTTCCATGTTTCTTATAGTATTTCTCACTTGTCTTCCTCTACCTTGATTATATACGTTATCGTTTCTTTGTACCATCTGTATTTCTCCTCGTCTTCCTCTCCATCCATGTCTATACTGTCCTATTTCCATAGGTTCTTCAATTCTATCTTCCGAACTACTACCTAACTCTCGTCCTACCCTTAATCTAAACCTTCTCCTCAAGCTTTCCTCTTGTATAGCGATATCTACCGCTTGTGACAATCTTGCCGGATTCTCTCTTAGTAATTTAAATTTCAATCCATCTGACCTAATCCCATCAACAAAAATCCCTACTAACATCCGTTCCACTTCTTCAGCACGTACATTCTGTCCTAAAAATGACTCTTCCGCTAAATTGATTAACCTGTCACTATATAGCTGTACACTTTCTGTAGTATTTTGTCTAGTCTGTCGCAATACTGAGAATGCGTGTTGTGGATCAGTAATTTCAGCGTATTTTCTTGCGAGATCATCTTTAAATTCTTCCCATGTTTCACCTCTTCCTGCTTCTAGTTTTCTTCTTATATGGTCAGAAACTGGACTTGTACTTGTTCTGTATGCCAAATTCTTTTTCTCCTCATCTGTAGCGTTTACTAAATAAGCATGTTTCTCAATAGAAATGACCCATTCCTTAAACTGGTTTGCTTGTCCATTAAATCTCTCAACATCACTGCTTACATTTTGTTGTCTTAACACTGCATCCAACCTTGCTATTGCCCCACCAACTCCAGTCAGTACCTGTGAAAAATCTTGGGGTTCCATTCTAGAATCTATAATGGAAATTATTAAACAATATACAAATATTTCAAACAATATTAATTTCAAATTCAGCAGCAATACATAATCTGTTCAATTAATTACTCTAATATTATCTATTATCTAACTATACTAACAAAAAACTAACTCCAATCGAAGATCCTGACGAAGAAAATTTTCTGTTCTAATCACGAATCCTGATAAAAGAACTTAAATGAAATCCTGATACCAACTCCAATCGACACCGTTGAAAGGATCAGAACACAAAAAAAAACCTCTGGATTTCCTAATTCAATCGAAGTCGAAGTCAGTTCTTTCCAATTATTTTCCTGTCGTTGATTGTGCTCGATATAACGCTCGATACCAAACTGCTTGATTACTTGCTCGATTGACTGTAAGCGTTAGACTTTAATTTCCGTCAAGCAAGGTCACCTTCACGATTTTTCAACCGACAACTGCTCCCGGTTTCAGCAAAAATCTGGCATTTTCATATGTTTCAGCGTAAAAATGATCCAGTCAACAACAATTGGATTCAAACCCGACTCTATCCACTCCGTTATATGTTAGGTGGCATTCCAACAACGGTCAGTTAAATTTCTTGTAACAACTTTTGACTTGAGACAAGTTGACTATATTCATCAATGCCTTCACTTAAGTGAAGTGACTGTAGAGAGTATTGAGAATATCGATTTAACAATTATGGAATTTGCAATATAACCTTGACTTCACCTTCAACAGTCGAATGAGCTAAAACTCATAATTTTCAGCATTCTTTGTTTTACTTTGAGTTTTATTTGGAGCAGGTTATTGTTCTGTTGAAATCATTTCTGGTACCTCGAGACTTCATAAGTTGTTATAACATGTAATCAGCGAGTTCATTCTTATATGCTTGTGTACTAATTTTTTGATGCAAAACGGCATTACTTGATCTCATTATACAATTAGCGTTGGTCAGTGCTCAAGTTATTTCATACTATTAATTAGATAAAACATCAGTCTTTCAAAAAAATAAGTTAATCAGTCAAACCTTCTGAGCTGGCCTGAGAAATCGATCTCCTTTTTAAACAGAAATACACTGAGAACCCACAACAACTACCCCTTGGTGGGCTTTCAGCTGTTGCGTTTCTTATTATTATTTACTTAAAAACTTCCTTCTCCAGACGCCCAGACACAAGAATCTTTCATGGCGGTAACTCTCTCCACGACATCCCATATTTCTTGAGGTCAAAGGCACCAAATCAACCTGTATAATAGTGTAGAGATGTTACACACACAGGTTAGAAGGCACGTGATGATCGTACAGCACACAAGACTCCGCGTTGTTTAGAACCTTCTTTATTTGTCGAATCGTTCAACTACAGCATCATGATGTTATGCTCAAATTCGGATGTTTACATGTTTTCCTACCTCCCTGCTAGCTGGAACCCAAGTGACGTGTGTGCCAGCCTAGATACACTTCTTCATTCGTGCACACACGTTCACTAGCTATGGTTTTCCCACTAGTCAAGGAATGCGCAGCATTCCTTAACTCTTTACTCCTAAGCTACTCCCTTTACTGTTACACCAGCCACACAAACGTACTCCCACAGAATTATCAGTCCCCAGACTTCAAGTGTTTTTTATTTTAGAAACTCTTTATCATAATCTACAATCTAATGTATATTCAGCTGTCTTCAATAAGCATCAGTACCAGCCACACAAACATACTCCCACAGAATTATCAGTCCCCAGACTTCAAGTGTTTTTTTTTTTTCAACTAACCTTTCATGGGGACACTAATGAAACAAATACATTATATAACGTAAAGCAAACATTCACCTGGAAACTACTCCCATCTGTGAAAGAACTATTGTCTCTGTACACCAAATCTAACTGCATTTATCATTTCCATTGTGAGTGCCAAGCAACTTACATAGGCAGAATGGAAAGATAATTAGCAAATCATGTAACTAAACATATACCAGTACGGGTAGAAAACATTTAATCAGTCTTCAGGAATCCCTGTGCAGTCGACAGGTCATAACATTCTTAGCTTGTTGATTTTGAGACATTTGTTTAATAAACATAAAGTTAAAAACGAGAAATCTTGTATATTGTATTTGATGAATAATAAATGATTGCTCAAATACATCAAAGCATTAGTAATTAGATGGTTCAGGCCAGTTTTATGCAAACATAAAGACTTCATTTTAAATTTGCTATTGCCATGGGGAAAACTCATGCTCCACATTCAAACAATATCAGTGGCTACGTATTTTAAGAATTTTAGCCCTAGTATAATTCATTTACTCACTTCATATGATATATAACTCTGCAGTATGCACCTGACGAGATGCAGCAAAATTTGCCAGGCAATAAGTTTGACAACATATTGTTTGTGGCTTCTGTGTTGAAACTTTAGAAATATATTAATTTTAATTTATGTTTAATTCAAACTTACGCTCTAAAATACCTCAAAATTATAACTGTGTGCTTTACCAAATCAACCATATCACCATTGAATGTCAGTTGGTCTAACAATGTGGGGCTAGCACCATATACCCAGTACACCACATGGTGTGAGGGGTGGTCCTTAAGTTTACTTTCAAGGATGTGATTGCCATGTAGTGTCGGAGGCATGAGATGATAATGTAGAATAAGATAAAGAAAGTGTGGCGCAGAGTACTAAAAGAGTTAATGGAATAGCGACATAATACGCAAGTTACTATATGAGGTCACGTCGTACTACGTCATAAAAAGGTAGTTAGGTTTGTGGCTGACAACAAGGAGGTGGCATGAAAGTATCAGAGGAGAAATATCATAAATCTTCCAAAAGATGGCACTGGTAGCAGAGAACCACTAGTTAGGAAAGATATATGATCAAGGCATACTCCAGACAGCGTCACAACAGAAATGATTAATGCTTTAGAAGAATATGGAATAGATAAAGTTACCAGTCTGCTTAATACAATATATGATACTGGAAATATACCTCATGAGTTATGTAATTCTGTATTTATTGCAATCCCAAAGAAATCAGGAGCCTTGGAATGTGATCAACATCGAACAATTAGTATAATGAGTCACATCACGAAGATTTTGCTAAGAATTATCATGCAAAGAGTTAGGAGGAAAATACAACCTGAAATAGGAGAAGAACAATGTGGGTTTGTGGAAGGCAAGGGTACAGTAAATGCTGTGTATATACTGAGAAACATAATCGAACGTTCTATAGAAGTAAACAAAGATCTACACCTTTGCTTTATTGACTACACAAAGGCTTTTGATAAAGTGAGACATGTCAACATGATAAGGATGCTTGAAGATCTACAAATTGATGGAAAAGATCTTAGACTTGTAAAAAACATATATTGGAAACAACAAGCTGCCATAAGAGTTGATAATGAAGTAAGCCAATATCAGCCTATTAAAAGGGGTGTGAGACAGGGATGTGTAATGTCTCCAGATCTGTTTTCCCTGTACAGTGAAAGTATTTTCAGAAATATTGAAGATATGGAAGGAATCAACATTGGGGGACGATGCATCAATAACATTAGATATGCAGATGATACAGTCTTGATTGCAGACAATGAACAGGACCTGCAACATTTAGTAGATGCGATTGTTAATCACAGTGAACAACTAGGGTTAGAATTAAATTGTAAAAAGACACAGATTATGGTCGTCACTAGGAAGGACGAAATACCACAATGTAATATACAAGTAAATGGGAATACTCTTCAACAAGTGAGCAGGTACAATTATCTCGGAACAGTAATAACATCTGATGGTAGATGCCTTGAAGAGATTAGAACAAGAATCGCCATGGCAAAAGTAGCCTTTAGCAAGATGAAAAACATACTGACCAATAAAAAGATGTCAATTGAAACGAGAAAAAGAGTGTTGAGATGCTACATAGAACCTGTACTTTTATATGGATGTGAAGCTTGGACAATGAGCAGCCAGGCTGAAAAACATCTGATGGCTGTAGAAATGTGGTTTCTGAGGAAAATGCAAAGAATACCATGGACAGCCAGAAAGACCAATGAACAAGTCCTTCAAGAAACAAATGAAGATCGTAAACTGATCAGAGACATTAGACGTAGACAGTCACAATTTTTTGGGCATGTTATGAGAAGAAATGATTTGGAGAACTTGGTGACAATTGGTAAGATCGAGGGGAACAGACCAAGGGGAAGACCTAGAAACAAGTATCTGGATGGCTTGGCCTTGTGGCATGGTCGAGACAGAAACACGGAACTGATCCACGACTCTGTTGATCGAGTGAGATGGCAGAACATGACCGCCCACGCTTACCGGCATGGCACGTGATGGATGGATGGATACTCCAAAGTCAGGACTGACGATTAGCCATGAATATTTAAATCAGAACTCGAAGAAATAGCTCAAGGTTAAGCAAACAGTCAACAGACATGAAGTATTGTAAGTAATCACTGTTATGATAACTGGCAAAGATGAAAGATAACCAACACTAGGCAGCTAAGCATTGTCTTCGAATTAAAGTAATTATATGTAATTATGATCAGCATTGTGCGTATACTTATTCACATAGTACCGACCCTCCCGTCAACACGGGAACGGTAAATTGTATTATTTAATAACGTCACAAGCTATTCTACAGAAATAAATATTGCATTACGAGAAATGTCAGCCTGCTTCTAGTCGTTGCTATTTATTAACGTTGCTTCTGTATTCTGCCGAAGTGGTTTGTTGGACAGCGAGCTGCAGAGAATTATGTTAAATCACCATTTGGCTGACTTAGATTTTGATGCCATTTTATTTTATGGGCAAGACCAAAGAAATTTACGAAAATAAGAAATATTCAAGTCCCACAAACTCATGAAGTAATGCACCATTAAAATTCAAAATGAGTATTTTTTTCCTTAAAATTCTTATTTACATCAGCGAGAAATAGTAAACCGGAAGTGCTACTGTGCTATTGCCTAAAATTCGGCTTGGCCTCATGAAACATGTACAGAAAATTCATGTGACACAAATCCGGCAAAATTGGGCCGGAGCCGGATTTGTAAAAATGGCCAGATTCCGGATTTGCTGGAGCCGAAATCTGGTACATGTATGTATGTAAATATGTCTGTCTGTGTGATTAACCAGCACTTTGTCTGGAACTGGTAAGGCAATATTTATTTCCTTGTCTGCCTTACTACATCTTTAGTATTGTATAGCATTGTTCATTGTTCTAGAATGGTACCCTAAAGGTCCATCAAACATGGGTTAATGGATCGACAACTACTTGCATTAGGGACACAGGAGCGTCCATTATTGGGGTTGTCCAGAATCTTGTAAAGCCACAAGACTGTACAGGCAAGAGTGTTGTGTGTAGAACTTTTGGAGGTACTCTTGAAAGATATAAGATCGCATGGATTACAATAAAAGCCCCATACTTTGAAGGTAGAGTGTGAGCAGCGGTTTTACCTAACCCGTGTGCTGGTCTGCTAATTTGGAACATTCCAAATGTAAGAGAGTGTATCCGTGAAGAAGCGATCGACTGGGAGATCAAATACATACCAACTAATGCACTCATGAGAGCCCAGGTTCGAAAGCAAAAATAAGAAGAAACAAGCACACGACATTGCAACATACTGTGAATGACAATACACAGAACCCTTTGTTACTGACGAAAGACTTAGCCACAGAACAAAAACAAGAACCCCCATTACAAACATGTTTCAAAAACATACACAAACCAGCAAAACATGGTGAATGGGAATTTATTTTGGATAACAACATACTTACCAGACAATACAGGAAGGGAGCAACACTACTCTTCCAAACAGTGCTACCTACTCAATATCGCAGCGATGTTTTGAAACTTGAACATGACTCCCCATTTGCAGGTCACTTGGGGATAGCCAGAACTACACAAAGAATTTTGGCACAATTCTACTGACCTGGCTATTCAAAGGACATTGGTAGACATGTCCGATCATGCGAGCTATGCCAAAGGACTACACAGAAAGGTAAACATCCTAAGGCACCAGTTCAACAAACTGATCTGGCATCTTGACCGTTCCAGAAAATAGCGGTCGACATCGTAGGACCACTCAATACGACAATAGATCGAGGCAATAGATTTATCCTAACAATGATAGATCTGTGCACTCGGTGGCCAGAAGCTATTCCGTTAAGAACTATCACGTCTAGATCAATAGTAGACTCATTTCTTTTGATTTTCAGCAGGATAGGTTTCCCATTGTATATACTATCCGACAGAGGTAGCCAATTTATTTCTGAAGCTACCCAAGCCGCCATGAAGATGCTGGGCATACCTCAGGTGTTCAGTTCGCAATAACACCCAATAACCAACGGCGTCAATGAGAATTTCAACAGAGTCAAGAAACGAAGCTTAGCAAAAGTTGCGGCTGAAGGCCCAAAGATTGGGACATTCTGTTACCAGCTGTACTATTCACATACCGCGAAGTGCCACAGGCAAGCACAGGTTTTCCCTGTTCGAACTCGTGTACGGAACAAATCCACGTGGCCCATTGACATTGTATAATGATCTGCTCACAAATAAAGTACATGACCACCCGAAACGGGAGGCGTACGAAATGGTAACCCATCTAAGAGAGAAAATAATTACAGCATGTCAATTTGCGAAATTGGCACTGCAGAAAACAAGTGAAAAATACAGACAGTATGACAATAGAAAAGCCAAGACAATCGTCTTGAAAGAAGAAGAAGAGGTATTACTATTATTAACCGACCCTAGAGACTGTCTCGTCATTTCATGGCAGGGTCCATTCAAAGTTGTCAAGAAAATTAGTGATGTTGATTATTTAATAAATGTCAAAGGTAAGAACACAATATTTCACATTAACATGCTGAAACCATACAAGGATCGCAATACTGACAAAACAAAAACAATCCAATAATTACCACACAGAATAGCGGCAGCATGTTGGGTCATTAATGAACAACAAGATGATGCATTAACACAACAGATACCGACACCAACTATTAATGGTAATAATAGTTGGAAGGCTGTTCAAGTTAACAAAAACTCATGATAGAAACAAGTTAACAGTAGCAATACAACAATTTGGTGATATTTTCTCGGATAAACCGGGTCAAACTTCATTAATACAACATAAACCATATCAAATTAAAGTATATTACTTATTATGAAGTATGATTCTGTTATAATACTTCAGGTTGTAGGATCAATGGTACACGCATGATTGTTCCTGGTACTCTGATGGTGGTCAAAACTGTGAATATTTAACCTCATACGTTTTATTGAGGAGGCAAACTAAGTACACATACCCAATTTCAGGGCTAGGACTGACACACAAGTCAAAAACCACCTACAATCATAGAAGAAGATTAGGCTACAATTATTGTTGTCACATTGTATTACATGCACATTACGAATTATCAATATGATGTTTCAATATTATTAATGTCAGATATAATTTTATTTTAATGCAATAGTTATACATATAGAAGTTTATTGATGACACCCATCCATGGTAATAGGCATACGAAATTTTAAGCTATATGAACAAGCCGATAGAATAGAAATGAAGATTCGTATGACCTGATATCTCACATATAAAATTTGAGGAAATAAAAGTGCCATAAGTACTCATACGATGCCACTGAAAGACAGCTATGAATGCAGAAAACTCCACCTATCAATTTTTAAGCAAGTAAAAGTCAAATGGTAACCACTAATGTAGAAAGTATGATAAAGACATAAGTCAGTGATGTATACGTACATTCCATAGGTTAAACTCCAATACTAATACAGAGGTAATTGTACCATTTAATCACACACGTCCCCTCGATCGGGGTTAATAGCTTTGGTTGGGGATGCTTGTCTTTTAGGCAAATGAGGGACTACTATGGGGAGGCCACGGGACCTTATGAAGCTCATAGATTAGTTAGCACAGCCCTCCCATAGGCTGGTGCTACACGACGTATACCGGGGGTGTAGATAGAAGTGCGTGCCCGTAATATAATAATAATTTTTTAATGAGATTTCGTGTGTGATTAATAGGAGACCATACATCATATTAGCACAAGTATAGGTATGCTGGAATAAGTCTATATATAATAGATGCAATATGACTCAGATGTCCCACACGCTACATGTCATGGTTAATGACAATCAAATGAATAAAATGGTTACACCATTTTCAAAAAGGGGGACATACTGCCACGTAAATCACCATTTGGCAATGATGTTTATGGTTGTGTTCCTCTTTACTCCACAAATTACGATTTCCGACATCATGGATCAATTTATGTGTTGACTCATTTCCTTGTCATGACCCAAGGTTGTTAAGAATCTTGTCACGCTGTCTTCCTGTCTATTTCCTCAGATTTTTCCAGTTGTTACAGCATGTTTCAGTTTTTGTCCTCTCATAACGTGGCAAAAACTTGTGCTTATTAACTATACGAAGTCCCGGGAAGGTTAACGTGGTCAGCAAATGCCTGCAGAAGTCGGATGTGTCGGCCTGGAGGCGCAGTATCGCAGCTCTACTGTAAATAGGAACAACACAGTCACGTCCGAAAAAAACAACTCCGGATGAATGCAGCAGAAGAAGAAGAAAAAGACTGATGGGGTATCACAGTGAACAGGCTATCACAATGATCTTGACAAAAACAGCCACAAACCACGTGCCAAAATATCTCTCGTAGATACTCAATGAAGGTGATGGTGGCCAACTATTTTGCTTGGCCAGTCTTCCCTGCCCTACCTGCCAGTGTAAACCATTTGTGTATAGTGTAGATACTACATATTATCTTCTTCTTCTTCTTCTTCTTCTTCTTCTTCTTCAGCTTTCCGAGCCATTGAGGTTCTTCACTGCAAATACAATCCGTCTCCATTCGTCTCTCTGGTGGGCCTTCTCTTGCCAGTCGTTGATTCCAAGTGCTTGTAGGTCTGTACATATATTATCTCTCCACCGTCTTCTTGGTCTACCTCGGGGTCTACGGTCATTTATTTCCTGAGTGTAAGCGAGTTTTGTTTCCCTATTTTCCATTCTTTCTATATGCCCCAGCCATTGTAGTCTATTAGCCTTCATGATACCAGTGATTAGCGTGGACTTAAACAGATCATAGATGTCTTTGTTACTTCTTCTTTTTCACTCTCCCCTTTGTGTATCCCTAATGGGTCCAAAGATGCGTCTTAAAATTTTGTTCTCAAAGGTTTGTAACAAGGCTTCGTCTCCTTTCGTTGTACTCCAGGTTTCAGAGCCATACAGCACAACTGGTCTGATCAGTGTTTTGTATATTGTGATTTTGGTGTTACGAGATAGCGCCTTTGATTTTAGTAGATGTTGTAGTGCATAGTATATCTTATTTCCAGAGTTAATTCTAGTTTGTATTTCTTCCCTTATAATGTTGGAGCAGTTGAAGATTGTACCCAGGTATTTGTATGTTTCCGTTCTTTTAATGGTCATATTATCTATTTGTATGTGGCCAGAGTTTTTAGCCATTCCATCTCTTGAAATTACCATATATTCTGTCTTATCTTGGTTGATAACCAGCCCTATCTGTTGGGCTTTTTCCTTTAAGTGAGTCAATATTTCCAATGTCTTTTGTTCACTTTGCCCTATAATATCTATATCATCTGCATAACCAAGCAGCTTGGATGTTCCTCCAATATCACATTCCTCCTTTATCTTCCTTACAACTTTCTCTAGAGCCAGATTGAAGAGTAGCGGCGATAGTGCATCACCCTGTTTCAAGCCAGATGTTATTTGGAAGGGGTCTGATTTCCTGCCTTTATATGTTACTATATTATAAGTATCTTCCATGCATAGTCTGGTCATGTTGATTAACTTCCTTGGTATTCCAAATTCCTGCATAGCATTCCATAGACTATTCCTATGGACACTATCATAAGCCTTTTTAAAATCCACAAAAATGTTATGGAGATCTCTTTTATATTCCCAATGTTTCTCGGCTATTTGTCGTAAGATAAATATCTGATCTATTATTTATCTGTTTTGTCTAAAACCCGCCTGGTAGTCACCTAATATGTTTTCTGAATATGGTTTTAGTTTATTTAGTAATACTGCGGATAGTATCTTATAGCTTATAGCAGTAGTGATATTCCTCTATAATTTCCACATTGGAACTTGTCTCCTTTCTTAAAGATAGGTATCAATAATGACTCTTTCCAGTCATGCGGTAATTCTTCTGTCCTCCAGATTTTTATTATTAGTTCGTATAGCTTTAGATGTAATGCATGGCCACCTGCCTTTATAAATTCAGTAGCAATTCCATCAGTCCCAGTTGCCTTATTGTTTTTAAGTCGTGTGATTACATATAGGATTTCTTCAAATGTAGGTTCTTCATTTTGTGGTTCGCATGTTAGAACCTCTTCCTGTGGGAAAATGTTACTTGGAGCTTCACAATTTAGTAATTCAATAAAATATTCTTTCCATGTGTTGCACATTTCCTGATTGGTATTTATCATATTCCCACTTTTGTCTTTTAAACCATATGTGTTTTGTTGGTGCCCTCGTTTCATTGACTTCAGTTCTTTAAAAAAAAAATTCTAGATTCATTTTTCTGGTGATTAGTTTCCATATCTTTGATTATATTACTCATATATTCTCGCTTCTGCTGTCTGACTATTTTTGTAGCCTCTTTACATTCATTTCTATAATGATCTTCCTTTTGGATGTTATTGATGTCATTTAACCATACCATGTCTGGCATTCTTCTTCCTAATGACTGCTTCTTCACATTTTTGATTGAACCATCTGTTCTTTCTATGCGTGGTTAACACACCGAGACATTCTTCTGCGGTAGATTGAATTGTATTCTTGATGTTCAACCAAGTTTGGTCAACACTTTCCTCCGAAGGGTTTTGCAGAGTTTCAAGTTTACATTTTATTTCATCTGTAAATTTCTCTTTGACTGTAATGTCTTGTAGTTTTTCTCTGTTATATGCTTGGTGTAATCTTTGTAATTTAGTATAGAAAGCTCTCTTAAGTTTTATTTTAAATTTTGCTCCAACGAGGAAGTGGTCACTGTTGCACTCAGCTCCTCTATAACTTCTGACTTGCTGTATGTTTGATGCATTTCTGTTGTTAATTAAAATGGGATCTATTTGATTATAGGTTCTCTTGTCACATGATTTCCAAGTTTGTTTGTGTATATCCTTTCTTTGTAGTCTGGTACTGCTAATCTGCAGTCCTTTGGCTTCTGCCAGGTTGATGACTCTCCATCCATTATCATTTGAAGTTATCTATATCTATAAAATACAATGTATGTATTATAACAGAGCACCATCTCTGTTAGTAGTTTAGGAGATAGATGGTGTGCAATAGAAAAGGGTTTGGGAAATGAATAGGTGGTGAATGATGCACGCGTGAGCACGATTGGACTAGTTGTTAGGGACGCTCACGCGTGACGTAGAAGATAAACATAGTTCAGTTCCAACTCGCCTTGCAAACTAACTAGAGGTGTTTTCAATTTGCTGTACATACTTTTATACCTTGATCAATAGTTTTATCTCCGATAAAATCTCCGTGATCTGTTACAGTCTGAAATGGTGCCAATATACCAGGACACTGATTTGAGCTGTCGCGGCCACAAGCGATCACAGAGGTCATCATCACAAAACAAAACAATGGATTTCTAGAAGGCAGAAATTGTCAGAGGCCACGGACAATTATGTTGAAGTCATGCATTATTAAGAAGCAAACAATATCGCATCTGCAAATCTTTTGAGAAGCAAACAATATCGTATCTGCAAATCTTTCTTATGGGGCTGATGTTTTTTTTAAAACCGCCACACAAAACATAATATCCTGAGTTGTGGAACAGAGCTGCCATCATCATTGTCCAGTCCTGGGCTGATCTGGCCATTGTTTTTAAACGTCAATATGCTACCTTGAAATGTCGTCTTACTGGAGCTATTGATCTGGCCGTTATCGTCATCATGTTATTGAAATTGACCTTGGTTGCCTGAAGTGAAGTCAGGAGCTGTGAAGAGTTCATCCTTAATCACAAAAGGTTGGTGGTCAACGTTTATACTGAGCCAAGCCATTTGCTCATTTGTTTTCGATCGTTGTCTCCGATTGAGGAAACTCTGCTACTTACGAAAATCAACTCCATTCGAGGTTGGTCATAGATGCAACTATCTTGAACTCTGGCTCATCAAAATGTCACTCAAGCAAAGCGATATCGTTAATGTGGAATCTTCGGAAGCGGGTGGGCATAATCTGTTGCCGTCCTGCTGAAGAAGAGACCCTATTTAAATCGCTTCATTAAGCTAGAGACGTTTCAATTCCAGACGTGCCTTTTTCGGGTGAAGTCCAGACGTGCCCTTTTTCGGGTGAAAAGAAGCCACAAATCTGGGGTGCCCACCAATGGGTGAAATCGAGAGTCCAGAAGTTCTCCTTTCGTTATGATGGAACACGACACGCTCGTTTTTTTTTTTTATGTGAAGCCTACAACTGTCAAGCACAATCATCAGTCGGCATATTTGGACTTACTTTTCAGCCATAACTGGTAATTAAATTAATGTAAGATTTAACTAATATAACATAACATGGTGTGTTAGATAAAATTGATTAAATAATTGGAACACTTCATCCTTATAGGAAGAAAAACAGTTGCTTACGTCCCTTGTCTAATTTAAATATAGTGGTATACTTATTGATATTTATTAATTATAATTGTGAATTTGGTTATGTAAATTGTATAGTAAAACTATTTCAGCATATTTTAACATGGCAGAGGAACAAGTTTCGTTAACACAGGTGTTAACTGGAGTAGGCACGGCAATAGGCAGACTCAACACAGCAATAAAACAACAAGGACTAGGGACAGAGATTGAAAAATTTAGTGGACAGGCGAAAGATTTCAAGAAATGGATGACTTCGGTAGAGAAACATGCATTCTTGGTGGCGGCAACGGATGAGGAGAAGATGAAAATTGCTTATCAGGCCACTATAGCACCGGTTTCGGATCACATTCGAAGAAAATTAGAGGCAATGACTGATGATACATGGGAGCAGTTCAAGGATGACTTAGCCCACAAGTATGCTGAAATCACAGATCCTCAGCATGCGTTTTCAGTGTTAAGACAATCCAAGCAAAACACTGGAGAAACTGTACAATTATTTAGTGATAGGTTGATTAACCTAGCTGAGGAAGCATTCCTGGGACAGAACGTACGAGGGGAGGAAGTGGAACGAATGTTGGTCGGGATTTTTGTAGACGGTATAAAGTCAGATGGATTGAAGTTTAAATTAATGAGAGAAAACCCTGAGAGATTATCACAAGCTGTTGATATAGCTGTACAGGAAGAGAATTTGAGACAAAGATTTAGACTGAGAGTAGGACGAGAAATAGGAACTAGTCGGGAGGATAGGATTGAAGAGCCCATGGAGATCGGACAAACAAGGTTCGGATGGAATAGAAGAGGAGGAATACAGACGTTGCAGGGAGGTAATGAAAATACTTATGATAGAAGAAGACAAATGAGAAATCCTATAAGATAAACGGTAGGTAACACAAATATAGTATGTTGGGGTTGTGGTCAACACGGACACATTTTTAGGTTCTGTGGTAACAGGCGTGTCCAGTCGAATACACAAAATAGAAATGTTAATAACAGATCAAATAGGAATTTTGAAGACAGACAGAGGAATTTTACAAGCCCAAGAACACAGGAAAACCGGAATCCCACCTACTGAATAGGACCTGTGGTAGGAGGGAAGATAACAAGGTCCCAAGAATTAAAGAATATTTTAATGACAAGTATAGAAGGACGAGTAGAAAATGGTCTCAACTGGCTGAAATCAAACAATTTTCAATAAATAAAACGGACCCCAGTTCATGCATAATAGAAATAGGGAAATATAGAATTCGAACATTAATTGATTCGGGAGCTCAAGTAAGTGTAATCAAAGAAAATTTTTTATACAAAATAATAAAAAATTGCAAAATATTCAGGAGTCATGATAATCTTCACTCTGTTACAGGACAAAAATTAGAGGTACTGGGCCAAACAATGATAAATCTCAAATTAGGAGGAATCAACGTAAGACATCTTTTTCACGTAGTTAAAGAGTTAAATAGAAACATGCTTATAGGTAGGGATTTCTTACTAAAAATGGTGTAAGACTTTTTTTTGACCTGCAAAAATTAAGATTCAAGGGCGTGTATGTAGATTTAGAAGAGGACATGCACATATCAGCACTGGTTAGAGTTAAAACGTCCACGACTTTAAAACCACAAACGGTTAATCTGATACAGGCGAAAGTGAAAAGAAATCCGTATTATTTAGTAGGACATACAGTTAGAATAACAGAGTTACAAAGGGAGGTAATAGATGAGCCTGGTCTAGAAGTTCCAGATGGAATAATGACATTAGATAAACACTTAACTTTTCCAGTAATGATTATTAACAACACAGGCAGGGAAATTAAATTGTACAGAGGATGTGTAATAGCCAAAGTAGAACATGATACTAACAGCGTATTAGCAACAGATAGAGTAGAAATGCCGAGAATGAATTATTCAGAAACCCATATGGAAAGAATCAATACCAGGAATAGACGTGGAAGAAGATGGAACATGCGGAATGATGAATTGATCCATCCATTCAGAAAACATACATCTCAAATATATTCAGTAGACAAAACAACAAGAGAACAAGAATTATTAGCACATTTAAAAGCTCCACCAGAAAATAAGGAAATATTTGAAAAACTTGTAAAAGAGAATCACGATGTTTTTGCAATTAACGACTTAGAATTGGGGAAGACCAAATCAGTCACTATGGAAATAGATACTGGAGATCACCCACCAATTAGTTTGAAACCGTATAGAACTCCCTTAAGGAATAGAGAAATTGTCGAAAAGGCAATAGAAGATATGTTAAATGCAGGAATAATAACAAGATCACAGTAAGAATGGTCATCTCCGATCGTCATAGTGACCAAGGCCGATGGTTCACACCGATTTTGTTGTGACTACAGGGCGTTGAACAAAATCAAAAAGAATGTAGCTTACCCATTGCCGGTGATTGACGATATTTTAGGGTTACTTAATGGGTCTATCTTCTTCACTACATTAGATGCAAGGTCAGGATTTTGGTGTATCCCTATGTCCCCAGATGCTCAAAAGAAAAGTGCTTTCTGTACACACGCAGGTTCTTACGAATGCCTTTTGGCGTAAAAACCGCCTTCTCACTATATGTTATTAATAAATCAAGTATTAGAAGGCATGCAAAAGTTTGCATTAGCATATATAGATGACATTTTGAACTACACAGCAGGAGAAGTACAGGACCACCTGAAAATGTAAAATTTGTATTTGACAGATTAAGAATACATGATGTTAAATTGAAACTCAGTAAATGTGAATTTCTAAAAACAGAAACTAAGTACCTGGGATACATTATTGATAGAGAAGGAATTAAACCAGATCAGGATAAAGTAAAAGCTATTAAAGAATTGCCTCCTCCAACCAACGTAAAAGAAGTTCGTGCTTTTATCGGTACATGTGGGTACTATCGTCGTTTCATTCCAGGGTTCTCAAAAATAGCAGAGCCTATCACTAACCTGACTGGCAAATACGCTAGATTTAAGTGGAATGATGAGTGTCAAAGAGCATTTGAGTTTAAAAAAAATAGCTTAACAGTAGTGCCACTATTGACACATCCAGATCTGGATAAACAGTTAATTTTGTATACAGATGCTTCAGATAATGCTATAGGAGCATGTTTAGCACAACCATATGAAGGAGAAAGATCAGGAATACCAGGAGTTAAGAATGAAAGACCAATTTATTTTCTGTCACACAAACTTAGTAAATCTCAGAGAAAATGGTCTACTATAGAAAAAGAAGCATACGCTATCCACTATGCTCTTCAGAAACTTAATTATTATTTACATAACGCCAATTTCATTATTAGAACTGACCACATGCCCTTAAAATCTTTACTAGAAGCTCCAGTGCAGAACAGAAAAATACAGACATGGGCGTTGAATTTGCAGGGGTACAACGCGAAGATAGAGTACGTAGCCGGTAGGGACAACACCTGTGCAGATTTATTATCCAGAATCCCGTATCCAGAGACATCAGGAAACACTGAGGATGAGGGTGAACCCGAAATAGACGACCGAAACTGGCAAGTAAATATATTAGATTCTGCCATATTAAATAGAGAAGATGTTATGAGTTTACCGTCGGATCAAGAATCTGAACCTAGAGCGGAAGACCCACATTTAAGACAATTTAATATGAAAGAAGAACAAGAATTAGATCCAAAAGTTGTGGAAATAAAACAAAAATTGAACGAAACGGGTGAGAACAGCTATAAGAAAATTTTTTTAGTCTTGCAGGATGATGATCAGTTATATTACGTGAATGAAAGAAGCGAACAGTTGAGAAAATACATTCCAAAACATTTAGAAATTGAGATTCTAAAGGCATATCATGATGAGAATGGTCATCTTGGTCATGATAAGTTAGTAAAAGCACTCAATAATAAATATTATTGGCCGAACTTATTTAAAACTGCTTGTAAATACGTCGATGCGTGTGAGAAGTGTAGGTTAAGAAATATGAAAACGATCAAATGTCCCTTACAAGATACTGACATTCCTCAGTTTCCAATGCAGAAAGTGAGCTTAAATATATCAGGTCCTCACCATAGAACACTATCGGGGAATGTATATCTACTTCATGTCGTAGATTGCTTTAGTCTCTGGCCAGAAACTTATGCGATTCCGGATAAGAGCGCAGATACCATCATTAATATTTTTCTACAGGAGTTCATACCAAGATTTAGTTGCCCACAGATGGTACTCACAGATAATGGTAAGGAGTTTGTGAACAAGAAGTTCGAGAAGCTATTACAAGATTTGAATATAAACCATATAAAAACTTCATATTATAGACCTTCTTCAAATGCAAAGAATGAGAGACAACATCGAACATTGTATAACATAATAGCAAAAATTGTCGACGAGCATGAAAAAGATTGGGACCTTTTCTTGGGATCTGCACTAAGCGCGATACGCACAAATCGAAATGAGGGGACAGGTTTTTCACCATTTTATTTATTACACGGAAGAGAGCCTATACTCCGAATTGACAATCTGTTAAAACCAAGACGTAAATATATGGGGGAGGATTTTCAGGAAGTTATTATACAAGAAATGCACAAAGCACATGTAAGGTTAAGAAACAATATAATTAAAGCCAGTGAAAGACAGAAAAAGTACGCAAACAAAAATACACAATTACAGGAATTTAAAGTAGGTGATAGAGTTTATTATAGGAAGCATAGAAGAAACTCCAAATTTGATACTCATTGGATTCCAGGGTATTATATTTTAGAAAAGTTAGGTAATGTATCATACATTATAAAGAACCAAATCACAGGACATGTAGCACGGGCACACGTGGAACATTTAAGAAGAGATAATGAAGATAAGAGAAACTAACAATAATAATAATTATTATTATTCAGACGACTTATATTCAGATGGACAACTCGTCAGAAGAGCTACAATACCCCCAGATTTTGGAAAAGATCCGGTACAAAGTCAATTAATAACAACACCAGTTTACGATGATACTTATGAACAGACAGAGACAATACCGAAAACTTTGATGAAAGAAGAAAGGAAAACTATGATGGTTGTTATGATAGTGTTGAATCTATGGAAGAAGAGGTAACCGCTCCATTTAAAAATACCAGACAAGCAGTGACAAGGAGAATAGAGAGACAGAGAGAAAGAGAAGTGAAAAGACAGAGGAGAATTAGAGAAAATTCATCAAGCGACGATGACATGCCACTACTCGAAAGATCGTTAAGAAACTATGATAGACAGATTAGATTAGATATAGAAAGGAACAAAATAAAAGTGACTAACAATGGATAGGATATATTTAAAAATGGTTTCTTTTGTTTCATCATGTATGTCATATTATTTTGAATAATGTCTTTCTTTGAATTGGTCGATTACCTTTATTTGATATGAGGGGAAAGAAAATTTGTCTTCAAAACGTTGGCGGGTATGATATCCTGTTTTGACTTCGTTTTGGTTGGCTCATGAATTGTGATTTTAGTTGAATTGTCTTGTGTATTGAATAGTATTTACCCTTGTTTACAAATAAGTTGAAAATTGTTTAAAAAATTTGTTCACAAGCAGTTATTGTTTTGTTTAGAATAAAGAGTAATAAGACGGGGCTTTATTTAAAACCCTTCGTTCAGAAAATAGTTAACAAACGACTGAGGACTAGAAGAGAGACACATTCTCCTTATGAGTAATAAGTTGTAGTAAACATGAGTACAAAAAACTTTGGCCTTGTGCTGGTAAGAAGACTGCTGCGCCAATCAGCGTTAATGTTTTAGGATAGGGAGGTTAATTACATAGTGGCTATGAAGTTTTGGAAACATATGCCATGCTTAGATGACGGGGTTTTATAATGGTTCCTACACAAATAAAAGGGTTCTGGGGAGTTGAAATAGGAGCTGCATTAAGTCAGCATTGATTGAAGGTATATGGATTGGATGCCATATTATATTATAGAATAAACGTGACTAACGTCTATAGCGGGTATAAAAAGAGGCTGTGATAGTTAGAAAATATAAGAAGCTGATTAATAAAGAATGGATATAAATAGGGCTGTAGATAGCAGTGCATATGGTTTGGTACAGGGTTAGATACGTATATGAACAAGGATGCTTGTCATGGGATGTGAGGGGGTAAATATAGGAGCGGTGATAAACAGCGTTAATTAATTTAAAATATGTTCATGGAAAATGAACATTGTTAATATTATGGTTTCATGATGGGACATGAGACAGGTGGAATATAGTCATGGGTGTGGATGGCAGCAAATTTTAGATCGACTTAATTTATAACAAACAGAGATATATGTTCATAGATCATAAGATGTGTTTTTAAAAAAAAAAACTTTATTTATAAAGTTTTTGCGTTTGCAGGGGAGGTAAATGTGATTGCTTTTTGACTACTTCTTTATATCTTCATAACTGGGTGCGCACCCCATCTTTTCTATCTATCCTGTGTTGTGTTGTTGATGTTGAGAGAGAATGAGAAGTTACATAACGCATGATAAGTTTCAAAGTATATACCAACGATTTTTATGAACATATGTATATATAGGATGAAATATCCTTATGAACTGTGTTTTTTAAAATGAAACCTTATATCACTTCATTCTTAACAGAACGTAGCAGTTGGCTATAAGAGACAAGTGGAGAATTGGACTCGAAGGAGTAGAAATAAAGTTCATTGGTTAAGAGGGGGTTAGTTTAAGATGGTTTGGAGAAATAATATTGGGGTTAAGGTTTTAGTGAGGGAGAGCATAATTAGAATAAGTAGGTTAGGGATTAAGGCTTTTCAAGAAAAGTCTTCTTAAAGAAAGGGAGGAATATAACAGAGCACCATCTCTGTTAGTAGTTTAGGAGATAGATGGTGTGCAATAGAAAAGGGTTTGGGAAATGAATAGGTGGTGAATGATGCACGCGTGAGCACGATTGGACTAGTTGTTAGGGACGCTCACGCGTGACGTAGAAGATAAACATAGTTCAGTTCCAACTCGCCTTGCAAACTAACTAGAGGTGTTTTCAATTTGCTGTACATACTTTTACTTTTATACCTTGATCAATAAACCGACAGGTTTACACTTGGGCCGGAGCCTTGACTTGATATATATGCAGTTGCATTACGTTATATTCAGACTCTCCGTGATCTGTTACAGTATGCATGCATGCATGTCCGCCCGTCCGTCCGTTCGTTCTTTATGCGTTCGTTAACGGTCCATCCGTATATGAGATATAATAAATAATGATATAATCTTTAAGGCATTTTCATAGTTTTCATAAAAATAATGCATCTATTTAAATAGTGAAAATTTTCTAACTCATCTTTTTATTTTGCTTCAACAGCACATTAATTTTTTTTTTAACATTCTCATATGTATGGCGCGTACACCCTCGTTGGGTATTTATGATGACCATGTTAAACATTTCCTGAAGTTACTTTTCATGCATGTTAATGCTTATTGTTCTTTTGTTGTCAAAGAATTGCTTCAAAAGAGATGTTGAATGAAAGAATGTATGAGAGGAAATAGAGAAGAAGGGCAGAATATAGGACGGGCTTGCGAAAGATTTTCGTTCGTTAAAAAAAAAGTAATTTTTTTGTGAGAGAAAGTTAGTTGCATACCGTTTGCAGTCAACCCACCTCCCACCATTTATTGGCTGTTCGTGATATCTTGATAAGTTTACTTTAGATAGATCTCTTCCAATCATATTTTCTACTTTCAATCTATCTATTCTTCTATTCTATCTATATTTTTAACGGGAACGGGACGAACATAGATAGATAGATAGATAGATAAACAGACAGACAGACAGATTAGATAGATAGATAGATAGATAGATAGATAGATAGATAGATAGATAGATAGATAGATAGATAGATAGATAGATAGATTAGACAGATAGATAGACGGGAACGGGAGCTTATATGACTACTTATATGAATTAAATGAGATGCTCCCCACCAGGAGCTGGGCGAAGCCGGGCCGGGTCAGACAGACAGACAAACCAAACAAACAAACAAATAGACTTTATTTTCAAAGGGTAACAAATTGGGCACGCAGGCCCGTCTAACATTCGGCCCTTCCAATCACTCATCTTTCTTTCATCAACAGTGCATAGTAAAAAAAACATTGTCACATGAATTTTGTAAACATAAATAATGCATATTACTATGTTATGAGACATATCCACCACCTACCCACACATCCCCCATTCATTCCAACTCCCCCACCAACCACACACATAATCCACACACACATACATTCTCCCACCCATCCACCACATCCCTACACCTACACATCTCCCCACCCACACACACCTCTCACCCACCACACATCCCATCCACCCACACCCCAGGCACATATACATTCCCCAACCCACACATCCCCCACCCACACACATCCCCCACCCACACACATCCACCACATCCCTACACCTACACATCTCCCCACCCACACACACCTCTCACCCACCACACATCCCATCCACCCACACCCCAGGCACATATACATTCCCCAACCCACACTGTCAGAGTCCTAACTATCTCTTCACATTAGCTCACTGGACGCGGACAGGCAAATTATAACATCCAGAACGTTTACATATACCAGTAACAATGACTGCACTCGAAACTCACAGGAGCAGTCTCCTGTACAACCTTTATTACATAATACAAAAGGGTAATATCATTTAGAGCACACCTTGTCTCAATACGCCTTTAGCTCACGCTTACTATTGAGCAATCATTCGACACAGGCGGCCAAACGCTCGCACACATGCACCTGGGCGATATTTACACACTGTTGCCCTGCTGACCATTCGCAATCACAGTCTCGCATCATCCCGCACATATCACAGCTAGTACATTCCTCGAATCTCAATACACAACGTCCATCTCATCTATCTGCCACAACACTATCGATCGATCGTTCTATCTCTCGCTATTCTCAATACGTCCGTCTCTCTCTGCTGTCTCACACACACTGACTCTTCTCCTCTTCGTCCTTCCTGCATCACGTGGGTCTGTCCACGGGCTTCTTGCCTGACCTTCCGTCAGCCAAGTCGTGGCGTCTCCTATTGTCCTTGACCTCAGCTATTGCTTGCACTATTGCTTAGGTCCTTACGCACATACAGGATCCTGACACTCTCCCCCCGCACCACCAATGTGGCACTTTCTTTTAGAAATGTGACACATTCTGTTGTTTTTAATATTGATAGATCTTTTTAATCTTGTCAAGGGACTGTATGATCACTGGTATACGTATGCGTATATTATTACGTTTGTCTTCTCAGAGATTAACTATCACTGTTGTTCTCTCTTTCTCAGTAATGAGGTTTTTGTTAACGTTTGGTCGTGGTCCGGCAATTGTTTTGATTGGGTCTACTTACCACATCCCGTTATATTTTTCAATACCCATTCCGTGACATTATCTCATGTTCATGTTTCACAATCGATTCACTGTGCATTATCTTCTCATAGTTATTGAGGCTATGCTGGCTTAAGGATTCTCCGTTGATTCACGCCCGTAATAAGGCTACAATATCCTCTTACAGCATTCTTAGCTTTTCTCTCTATTCAGACGTGGTTTCCCTCGTCTATAATTAATGCACCATATTTGATTCTTTTTATGAGCACCCCATGTCACTGTCGGGGTCATGGTTCGAATACACTTAATGTATGTAATAGTCCCTCTTAAAACTTTTAGCTGTTTGACCGTGACTAGTTTCCCTTTATGGGCACACCTCATTTATTGTTGCGGAGAGTCAGTATTAATCTCTTCCTTTGGTATACAGTTATTTGTCTCTTCATTCTCATTCCAATGTTGTTGTTTTTGCTAAGCGTTATTCGCTGGGCCCTCCACTATACGCGAATGTAAGTTTTGTAAAACTCACGTATTGGGACTGCCAGGCGTTGATTCTCAGCATTACACATCATACATTTTTCAGTTATACATCCAATTATCTCTAACTATCACATGCTAACAATCTAAAATACTATAGTAGTAGAATTAAACATTCGATTTTATACAATTAATACCTTAACAATAAAATGTTCATTGTCTCTGCCTTTATAAGATAATGTTCTTGTCCTGTGGAAATTATGCACACGTAATTAAATCACCGGTGTCCAGTGTTCATTATGATGTTTGATTGTTTGGTCTTTATTCCTTCGCTCGTTACATTGTCGATGTAATCTTATCTGTATACCGATATTGTTCTTTTATCTGTACAGTGTCATGAATTTACACCAAGTTTGGATAATATATCAGTCACTTCTGTAAAATCAATATAGTTCCCCTTTGTACAATACGTTTTCATATCTTGAGTTCGGTACCATTTCTGTTGAGTGTGGTCATGGTACGTCTGTTCGTAGGCCCTAACTGTTTCTGACGTAATTCATAGGTTGGCTTCTGGTTTATTCACTCGGCCACTGGGAATGGATCTCTGTACCTGTGTTGTTCTGTCGTTGTTGGTGACTTTCAAAATGTGGTTCATGCAGATACTTGTCTCGATTCGTTCTTTGAAAAAAAACAAAACTCAGTATGGGTAAAACTCACTGTTAGATACTTGAAATCAAATGTTGAGTCTTACTGTTCTGCCGCTGAAAACTTTTCCGTTGATGGAACTTTTATGTTGGTATGTACAATGGAGTGTGCTAGTATCATAGCGCTGGAGTCGTACAGCAGACAAGGCAATTCTGGAGTTACTCGATCTACGCATATACAGTGGGTTACGGTTAAAACCAATTTTCCGATAGGTGGGGATTTACAAATTTAATGTTGAGATCATTTTGAGTGCTATCTCCAAACCTGCACTCGTACATGTTTATATACACATATCAGTTCAAATAATAATAATATGACATGTATAGTTTTGAAATGTGATCGTGCCCGTTTATATACACACATGCAATTTCTATATGTCTTACAAAGTGTGTAGGTCGCTTTCTTGCTGATTTTTGTCAGTAATTCCACCGACTGATGTTTTACATTCTTCAGCATAAGTATGTGTTTGAGTTGATTTAACATCGTAATTGTTAGTGGCAGTAACAGGTTTTGATTCACAAGTGCTGATGTTAGTATCACAGTTAGCTGGTTTGTCATGAGTAATATCATCCGTGTTACACAATGATGATGTGTGAGTAAAACTGTTAGTGAAGTCATTTGTTCTATATTTAAAAGGAATAGTGCGAATAGCATCATCCATTGTGTGCACTTTCGTGCGTGTGTAGTTAAAAGAAGGTATAACATACACCATGGAGCATTATGGTCTTTTTAAGCATTTGTAAAATGCTTGTCATATGTACATTCTTGTCTCTGTGGGTAACCACTAGTTTCTGTTTTCTCTTGTTGTGAGAGATTAATTGAGTTGGTCTGGTGTGGTACCTTGATCTGTTCGTCATCTTGTTGTCTGTTAAGTGGTGTGTTTATGGCAGTGTTTGTTGGGCTGTTAACTTTCTGCCAGGTCTGAATTTCGGACTCTGTGTGGTCTGTTACATTTGTTACGTTTCCAATTATTAAGTGGCAGCACGGGTTATCTAATAATGCGCAAATTACCCTGCCTGATAGGAATGGTGATCTTATATTAGTTAGTTAGTTAGTTAGTCGACAGATCATCCTCGTTGCACATCGAACCATTCAGTCCATAAGTGCTCGGATCCCCTCCTCAGCAAATCCCGCAGCGTGTAGCGGCTAACGACGCCAGTTCTGTGTTGGTTTATCAATCTTCTTTGGCTTCCTGCGTAGTGTTCTTGTTTGGCCACCCCTCTTTTAATTTGCTGCTCTCGCAGTCTGGCCATTGTTGTAGATTCACAGTCATCACTTGGTTCTCGCAAAAGTCTCACTTCACGTAGAGCATTCAGAATGTCAGCCTGGTCTATGGCGCGTCCGCCCTCCACAGTAGCCTCACCTGCGAGCTTGTCAGCCCGCTCATTTCCTTGTACTCCCGCATGCCCTGGCATGAAAATGAAACTAATCTTTGCCAGCCGAGACCGCTTCAGAGGCAGCAACCATTCTCTTCGGATCGACCCCTCCTCTATCCTCTTGATCATGTTCATTGAGTCGCTAAGGAAACAAGCCCTAGTGAATGTCTGTGTCTCGAGCCATGTTATCGCTTTACTTACTGCCATGACTTCCATGGTCAGGCTACTTGTGGTTTCAGTGAAAGCACCAGAGTCCTCCTTCACAATTCTCCCTCCGGCCCGAGCTGTAAAGGCCCATGAGCTTCTCACATGTCGGACGACCGACCCATCTGTGTAGATGACCCCGTCACCGTCTAGCGAATTCTCGAAAATCAACGCTTGTACTTCAGCCTCAACAGCAGCCGGATTTTCTTGTCTGCATTTTCTATCTAGTTGGATGCAAACTGAAAAGGATGTGCAGAAGTCTGTTGGCACTTGCACCCACTCCTCGCCAGGTTCTAAGTCCTCAAGTGAACACACCTGTTGAAGAATGTCTTCGGCTTGACCCATCTACGACCGTCCTCTTTTTAACCTGCTGCCCTTCACCTTCCTAATTTCACTATGCAGTGGATGTTGTGTGTTTGCGTTAATTCTGAGGTAGGCGCGTGCCCTGCAAACATGTATTCTCTCTTCAATGGTTGGAAAATCAAGAAGGTAGCGCATCGCCCTGCATGCTGTATCTCTTGTACATCCAAGAATAATGCGCATAGCTTCATTCTGTATCCTTTCCATCCTTTCTATCTGCTTATGGCTGAGAGTCAATATTGCCATTGCATACTCCAAAACAAACATGACCAGCCCCTCGTACAGAAGACATAGATGGCGCTGCTCACAGTTTGCTGCCGCCATCACCCGCATCGCTGCCAAACCCCGCTTGGCCTTTGTTATCACCTGGTCTATGTGCACATTATAAGCAAGGCTTCGATAAGGTGATCTTATATTGGCCCACGCCATAAGATACTTCTCTATTGTTCCTGAAAAAGTTCTGCAATAGATGTATTGGTCTAAATAGTCTTTCTGGTCGACTAGAGACTTTCTAAGACCGATGAGACAGGACCCTGTGTCACGTAAACATGAGCATAATGTATCATTAATGTATCCCTGATGTAATGTTAGTTTTCCTACTGACAGTCTGGATGTGTTGTTTTTTATTTTTTTCTTGTGGAATATTATCATCTTTTGTCCAGTTGTCAGGCTGAATTATGTCAACTGAATTATTGAAATAATCCTCATTGATAATTGTATGGTAGGGTGTGGAGTCTGTTGGGTTAACCTCAATATGTTTCTTTGCTGGACTGTTTGTTGTAATGTCTATAGCTGCATTTGCTGTTGCTGTTTGTAATTGTTTCATTCCATCACATTCAAAGCGTCTGTGACCAAAAGCTAAACAAAAATGACATTTGGTTCTATATTTCTTCTGATTTGTCTTTCCCAGTTTTTGTGCTATAATCGTGTTCAAATATTCTTGATAAGTGGGATTTTTATCACACATCGCATTTCCTGTGAGTGTAGTGTTACAATGTTTGCACGGTACTGGTTTTGTTTTTTGTAGTCTGTTTTGACACTCAGTGGCTGAAGATGCAGTTGCCCTGACAATGCTATTTTGTGGAGTGTTCTTCCCTGCGTCCTTAATTTTGTTGTAATATTCGCAACATTTCTTTAGTAATTGTTGGATTGGCTCTTTGTTGTGTTCTTCTAAATATTTTCCGCATTCCGCTGGGAGTGTTGCTTTAAGTTTTTCCACTACTAAGAAATTTATTATTTCCTGATTGTTGTCTGTATGTCTAATTTCAAATGTTAGCTTCCTGTAATAGTCTTCTATTTCCTGTATATACTGGGTGAACGACTTGTCTGGGGCCGGTTTCAGATTTTGTATCTCTAATTTTAGAGTGTCGAAGTAGTTTATATAGTGTTTTAATATGTTTGTTTTATAATATTCATAGTCTGCCCTTGACATATCTGGTATGATCTCTTGTAGTTTTTTTACTTTTTATTGGTACGTATCCCATATACCATGAATACCAATGAGTTTTTGGAATTTTGTAGTCTTGCATTTTCTTCTCAAACTCCTGTGTCCAATCACGGATTAGGTTATTTTTCTTATTCCACTTTTCAGTGATCTTTAAGTTTTCTTTGACTTGTGCTCGTGTAGCTTCGAAATCGCTCTGCAATTGTCTGTAATGTTTTGTGCCCCAGAATCCTGATTGATCTGGAGTGTTTTCATCATCTGACATCATTTTCTGTTAATTAATATTCACCTCTACCAATAATGATATTTATACAAGGAAATCAAAGAATGCAGATTTGGGTAATTAGCAATCAAAATTAATCTACTTATCTTTATCTGCTGTTTACTCGAACGCTTGATGTACAGGAACGTGATTCTCGTGCTGGTTACGGTTGACCTGTTCTGGTTACGTCGCTTTGTAGAATTGAAACCTGCTGTGGAAAGAAATGACGTTATTTTCGTTCTATTTTTGTTAATAACTGTGAAACAATATTTTCATAGGGAGATTGTGTAACGTTCTCCTGTGCCTTTTTAGGTGGGTATGTGGTTCATGTGTACTTCTGACACCATTCTACCTGTCAGAGTCCTAACTATCTCTTCACATTAGCTCACTGGACGCGGACAGGCAAATTATAACACCCAGAACGTTTACATACACCAGTAACAATGACTGCACTCGAAACTCACAGGAGCAGTCTCCTGTACAACCTTTATTACATAATACAAAAGGGTAATATCATTTAGAGCACACCTTGTCTCAATACGCCTTTAGCTCACGCTTACTATTGAGCAATCATTCGACACAGACGGCCAAAAGCTCGCACACATGCACCTGGGCGATATTTACACACTGTCGCCCTGCTGACCATTCGCAATCACAGTCTCGCATCATCCCGCACATATCACAGCTAGTACATTCCTCGAATCTCAATACACAACGTCCATCTCATCTATCTGCCATAACACTATCGTTCGATCGTTCTATCTCTCGCTATTCTCAATACGCCCGTCTCTCTCTGCTGTCTCACACACACTGACTCTTCTCCTCTTCGTCCTTCCCGCATCACGTGGGTCTGTCCACGGGCTTCTTGCCTGACCTTCCGTCAGCCAAGCCGTGGCGTCTCCTATTGTCCTTGACATCAGCTATTGCTTGCACTATTGCTTAGGTCCTTACGCACATACAGGACCCTGACACACACATCCCCCACCCACACACATCCACCCACCTACAAAACCCCCACCCACTCACATATCCTCTACCCGTCCCATTACCCACCAACAATCACTCACCCACATATCCTCCTCCACCCACACACCTCCAACCACCCAGCCAAACACACAATCCTCGGCCACACATCCCCCCCACACACACACACACATCTCCCCGTCAACTCACATATACCGCACCTACCGACACACAAATTCCGCACCCACACACATAATCTATCTCCCCCAGCCCACTCACAGATCCCGAGCTCATCCCTACAAACATCCCTCACCATCTGCTAACCTACACATACTCACCCACCCACATATCCTCTACCCACCCACACATCCTCTACCCACCCATCCCCTAACCAAACATCCCTTAACCACACACCCTTACTCATATACAATCACCCACCCACACATCCTTTACCCAACCACACATCCTCCACCCACCCCTCCCTCAGCCACACATCCCTTAACCACACACCCCTAACCATATACACACACACACACACACACACACATCCCCACCCACGCACAATCTCCCCACCCATACACACATCCCTCACACACATCCCCACCCACCAACATATCCCCCATTCACAAACACACACCTCCCATCCACGCACACACAACCCACACACATATCCCCAACCCATACACTCATCCCTTCACACATCCCTAGACACACGTACTTATCCCTCAACCACTAACACCCACACATCCTTCACCCACTCATCAAAACATACATCTCCTATCTACCCACCCACACTCACAGACAGACACAGATAGATAGATAGATAGATAGATAGATAGATAGATAGATAGATAGATAGATAGATAGATAGATAGATCCCCGCCAGGACCTGGGCGAAGCCGGGCCGGGTCAGCTAGTGTATATATAATTGTGTAGGTGTGCCCATAATTTCATCCTGTACATTTACAAATAATGATGACTGTCGCATCTGATTAGAAGCCACACAAAATAATATTGCCACACGTGTCTATCACGTGCACTTTGGCAACTCTTACACCCACAGTCAGACTGGGAAACCGTGATGCCGACTGAGCCGAGGGTTTTCATGCTTAAGTGTAACATTTGCTTTGTGTTTGTGTTATTTTCTGGTGTTAAATCATAATTTAATTTATCATATTTCACAATTCACTGTGTTAAATTGTTTAGCTAACTGGTGATGGAATTTCCAGGGTTGTGTGCTCTTGCGATAAATCAGAAATTTTTATTCTGTGTAAAAGGCATTGATGTAATACACAATTTCCCCTCTGACGTGTCTCCACCTTGCCGTGGTAGTAGGGGCTTGCGTGTCCCAGTGACCCCAAGAGCACAGCTACATGTCGGACAGGTCTTGGGATAGGGACCAGACCAATAGAGACACAACCTGCTGCCTTGCAGGTAAACTGAGGACGGGCAGTCAAAGTCCGAATCAGGCGCATGATGCCACTAATACTCTAAGGCTCTCTGCTGAGGGATATAAGTCATTAACCCTCGGATATGAGAGCTGTTCCTATACTCACCCATTGCAAAATGGAGGTGAGATGCTGAGCCTGTTACATACTTGGTCCAGACACTTGTTCGAAGGCTCTCAGCCTAGGGATATGAGGGATCCCCGGGATGAGAGGGCCTGGCCGCTACTCGATCTCTGCTGCATGGAGGTAAAGTTCTGAGCCGGCAGCACATGTAGCCTATCTTGAGAGCATTACTAAAGGTGGAAAAGAGCGTTCCAATCGTACGCAGTGGTTACGAAGCCCAAGTGTCTATAAAACATTCATTTTGTGAGTGTAACCAAAGGTGAGTAAACGTCTCATTAACACGAAATGGAACTCTTAACTAGCGAATCCATTACGTGGAAGTCTGAAGCAAAAACTTGCTGAGTGAATGTCATCCCATTAAAACAAAATGGAACTCTTGGCTAGCGAATCCATTAAGTGGAAGTCCGAGCAAAAGTTTGCTGAGTGGATGTCATCTGCAGACTGACCGTTCCTTGTTTGCGCGGGGAGTAACCAGTGGTGAACGAAATACCCAATACATGGAAGTGAGAAATTAAAGCAGCCATGAGCAGGATGTGGTGATTCCTTGGGTGAGCCCAGTCCAGAGCGCAATGTGCTGGCTCTGCAATTATGTAAGCCCCTTTGGGTGGCGGGGAATGCCCATTGTCTGCCCCTGCTTTCTCTTGAGGGTTGACCATGATGTCATATGCTGTTCTACCCCGAGCAGCTGAGATATGGACGGTACCACAACAGAATGTCCCTCGAAACCCCCATGACGGTTAACCTAGTTTTTAAAAAAACGCCCGCAGAAGTCGGATGTGCCGGCTTACAGGTTGCAAATGAATAGGTACAACGCAATAACGTCTGTTATTTAGGACTGCTAGTAGTTTCTTCTTTGCCTTGGTGCCTAGTCCTATTAGCATTTCATTTGTGATTCCATCCTTTCCTGGTGATTTCTTCTTTTTTAGGGTATTCATTGCCTGTTCCATTTCTTCCATTGTTAGATTTGCCATCATATATTCTGCTGCTGTCTCTGTATTTCTATGATGTATCTGTTTGTCTTTGATTGCTTTCTTCTGTTCAGTTGTAATATCAATGTGGTTTGCATTTGCATAGTGTTCCATTAGTGCATTTGCAGCCTTTTTTCCTGTAAGCAAGGCATTTCCTTGTTTAGTTGTTATTTGTTTGTTTCTAGGTCCTTCATTGTTCATGGCTTTCACTAGTTTCCATAGTTTGTTTCCATCCCTGTCAAAATTAAGGTTTTCTGTTTTTTCCCTCCAACAATCTCTTGTTTGATTTACTGTTCTTTTATATTTTGCTGAGATGGCTTTGAGAGAGATATTCGCTTCAATTGTTTGTTCTCTCTCTGCTGTCTTCCTGGCATCTTCAACTTTGTCCTCCAAACTTTGTAGTTCTTCAGTCCAGTATGGTTTGTAATTTTTCCTCGCTCCTCTTGGAATAGACTCAGTGGCTGCCTGTATTATCGCTCTGTTTAGACTTTCCACCATTTGCTTCATGTTGCCATATCGTGTATTTATGTTTTCACAATATTTGTCTGTTAGTATGGGAAATCTGTCCCAATCTGCTCGTTTGTAATTCCAGCGGGGCAAGGGCTTTTGCTCCTGTGGAACATACTCCATATTCATTACAAGCTTGACTGGTCTATGGTCACTACCTGCTAATTGGTCCAGCACATGGCGATCGATTTTGTGGAGGATGTCTCCTGTGCAGAAAGCTAAGTCTGGAGTAGAAGTGGTAAGCCATCTTCTGGAGTAGAAGCTCGGTGCGTCATCCGCTTTGTTGAGTAGATGGAGATTTGAGTCTATTTCCCAGTCCTCCAATTCATCTCCTCTTTTGTCAGTATCTGGGTATCCCCATCTTTCTGAACGGCTATTAAAGTCTCCAACAATAATGCAGTTTGTGTCAGTTATTTTCATGTTTGAGAGTGTAAGGTCCTTATCCGCTGGGCTATACAGATTGTAGATTCTTATTTTCACGTCCTTTATCATTATATCAACACCTATCGAATACAACGTGTGTTGCAGTGGTCTCCTCTAGCCACCGGAATGCCACTGTTACTGCCTCCACCTCCATCCTCATGCTGGAGGTCGTAGTCTCATATGCCAGACTTTCCTTTTTCAAGACTCGTCCATTAGCCTTTGCAATGAAACCCCAACCACTACGTCTGTTTCTCACCACTGACACATCGGTGTAGATGACTATGTCACCTTGATGTGTGTTGCTCTGGATCAGCTGTTGCACTTCAAACTCAGTGCGGCCCGTTGCCCATTCTCAGCACTCACGACCCAGTGTTATTATTACATTTTGCCAGTCCGTGATGTCTTCCGGACCTTCAACCCACTCTCTTTCACGATTGATGGTCTCTAGATCACACACCTGATGTATAGAAAGTTCCGCCTGTGCCATCCAGGACCTGCCTCGTTTTAGTCTATGACCCTTGACCATATCCATTGCTGCATGCAGTAGGTGATCCTTATCTGCGGCAACTCTCAGGTACCATTTGGCCTGAAGGACCCTATGCCTATCCGTCATTATTCATAGCGCCAGGATATGCCTCATGCATATAATTGGTGTGTCCTTTGTGCACCCCAGGATTAACCGCATGGCAGCATTCTGTATGCGCTCCAACCTTTCAAGCTGGCACTTTGATACTGTCAGCAGCCCTAAACCATACTCAATGACAGAAATTAATAACTGCTGAAAGAGCCTGTACAGCATCCTCTGATCTACCCCGGTTGCTGCCATAGCCCTCAATGCATTAAGTCCCCTACCAGCCTTCACCACCAAGGCCTCCACGTGATCCTTAAAAGACAAACACCTGTCAAAGTACTTCAATTTACTCTCTCGACTAAGAGGACATCCATTCAACATAATACCTGAGACTTCTGCCTTCACGATCCGGTTATCCAGGGAGTACTACACAACCGATGCCTTGTCTGGGTGTATAATGGCCCCTGCGTCACTGCACCACTCCGCTACCCTGTTTACTGCCACCTGTAAGTCTTTCGCCAAACTGGCCCTGTCTCCGCCCTGTTTGTACTCCAGCACATCATCTGCACCCATACCTGTTGTCTCAATAGCTGCGATTTTGCTGGTGTAGGCATTAAAGAGCACTGGAGACAAGGCAGATCCCTGCGGCAACCCAGGTGTGATAGTACAGGGCTTAGAAGTCCAGGAACCCATGAGCAATGCAACCTTACACTCATAAAGAACTGCCGCAACACATCTAACAAGGCAAGGACTGACTTCCATGTCCAACAGTGTGTGTATTAACCGATCATATCTGACCCTGTTATACGCATCCTCCAGGTCAAGAGCTACAGCCACTGTCTCCTGTTTATCCTTTCCCGGCCGGTAGCTCCCGAGTCCTTGGGGAAGCAGATTACGACTTTCCAAATGTCGCTGGAGCCTGCGTGCTGCTATCTTTTCGAGGACTTTGCCATACGTATTTTGCAGGGTTATGATTCGGTATCCATTAAGTCTGGAGTGGTTCTTACCTGGCTTTGGGAGTGGGACCAGGTAGCTATGCAGCCAACCGTGGGGTATTTCCGCCGTATTGATGCTTAGGTTGAAACAAAGAGCAATCGCCTCCAAGTTCCCATCATTTATGTTCCTCATATGGGAGTACCTCACCCCATCCGGACCTGACGCTGTGTCTTTAGCCCGCTTCAGTTCTCGTCTAATGTCCTCCACTTTAATCTCACTGTCTTCCTTCCTAGTGACCCGTGACAATGCTTCTCTGACGTTATCTCTAATAGCCCTATCTTGCTGATCCGTCTGTTTTAAAAATCGCGCAAGAAAAGCCTCCCCTTTGTCCTTGTCAGTTGTCACAGGTCGGTTGTTATCATCATAAACTCAAAATTGTGTACCAGGCATCACCTGTCTCTTCATCTGCCGGTGCAGCCTCCAGAATTTTCCCAATGGCACATCCCCACTTACGTCATTGATAAACTGTTCCCACTTAATCCTCTTTGCCTCTGCTGCCTGGAGTTTAAAATCCTGCACCTTTACTTTTTTTTAAATATCTTTCAGCCTCTTCCAATTCTGTGTCAACTGAATTGTTTCCTCTCCGCATCCTATGCCAATTCCTTATGGCCGCCATCTTTTCCCTCCATGAATTCTCTACCTCTGGTGTCCACCATGGTGGTTGGGTGAAGATCCTTCTTTTTAGATTAGATCTTCTCTGTGATCTAAGGCGCCCCAAGAGCGAAGAGTGGTCGCGCTCATAACTGAATGCCCTGCGAGCTCTTATAGCCCTAACTGTGCTGGACTTAGGTATCAGCACAGAGCAGGGGAGGTGGTCACTTCCATGGTCTCCAAGGACGCTCCATTTTATATCTGATGCCGCCTCTTGCGATACAAGCGCCAGGTCGATGGCCGTGTCAGGGTCCCCCGGTCTCATTGCTAGCCTAGTGGGTGTCCCGTCATTTAGACAGACAACATCCGTCTCAAGCAAGGTCTCAGCCAGAGCAGTACCCTGTCTGTTCTCTCCCGACCTGTCCCATTCTTTGGCGCGGGCATTGAAATCACCACATATCAGATATCTGGTACCTGGAGTGTCCACTGAATCTCTCAACCAGTCCCAACTCTCTCTCTGCTTATGCTTATTCCTCACTTACATATACATTTATCAGGTTCCAGCTGTATCGGCCGATTTGTATCCGCATTCCCTGCACCTCTTTACTCTCCTGATCCCACCCACTCATATCCATTACTGAATGCTGTAAACCACCCTTGACCACCAGAGCCTGTCCATGTCTTCCCTGCCCAGTTGGGTTAATGTAACATGTATAGCCAGGTCACTTAAAAGAGTTTGTATTCAGCTCTTGTAACATCAGGACATCAAAATCGTAGACCAGTTTCTCCAGTATTGGACCTCGTTGCTTTGCACTACGACAATTCCAATACCCAACCCGTACATTTTTGAGTCCCAAACGATCCGTTTTCCTTCTACCCCTTCTGGCTCCAGGCCTCTTCTTCCTTTTCCTCCCCCTCCCCCTACCTCTTCTCCTCCGCTTTATGCTCTCCCCGCTGGCTGTTGTCAAAGGTATCGAGCACAAAGCACGTACTCCGTTGCTTCGGCGATAATTCTTTGCATTATTCATAGTTGGTTAGATACGACGGCAGGATATAATCGGTCACCCTAGTAGAGCCTGCCTGCCAGGGAAGGGGCAGGAGATGTCCCTCAGGAGTCCATACGCCTGGCGCCGCCCCGCCCGCATACCAGACGTTCCACGTTCACGACCAGCTCACCCGTGTCCATTCAGTCCTCGGCACGTCGGTCCACCTTAAACTTGGGGGTTTATAATCGGAGTTTTCCATCTCCTAGATTGGCCGCTGTAATAGCTAACGGGCCCAGTCTACCCGGGGAAAAGAGGTTCCAGCGCCTCACTCCTGACGAACACAGTAGCTACATGTATACGGGAAACAAAACCAATGTCATTCAATATCTATGAAATAGTACCTACTACATAGTTAAAGTCACTACACAACGGAATAATAACTCTCGCAGGTAGATAGTTGAGCCCCAAACAAAACAGTGACGACATCAGTAATCTGGTTGAGCTCTGTAGTGCTGAGACAACAAAATGACAATGCTTGGGTAAATTACATAGCAGATCCTGTTGTATTATAGAGTGGTGGAGTGGTGGCAGACGCAACACCATCCATCATAGAATGCCATCCAGTTTTCAATGTAATTGTGTCACTGTTGGAGAAAAAACTGTCACTGTACTTCACACATTGAGCTCTGTAGTACTGACCCAACATCATCCAGTTTGCAATTTAATTATGACACTGATGGAAACAGAACTGTCACTGTACTTCACACACTGAGCTCTGTAGTACTGACACAATCCCATCCATTTTACAATGTAATTCTGTCACTGTTGGAAACAGAACTGTCACTGTACTTCACGCATTGAACTCTGTAGTACTGACACAACACCAAGTTTGCAATATAATTGTGTCACTGTTGGAGAAAGAACTGTCACTGTACTTTACACATTGAGCTCTGTAGTAATGGCACAACCCCATCCATTTTACAATGTCATTGTGTCACTAATTTAATTTGATGTTGTCTCAGTACTACAGAGCTCAATGTGTGAGAGGTACTTTAGTTACATTTTAAAAATTGGTTTGGTATTGATTACATCTGGACAATTGAATAGGACCTGAAAATGCTTTCCAACGGTACATCATTCAAGTCTGTATGTTGATTCTAAGCCGAAATATCCAGATTTGTGTGTAAAATTCTGTCATAAATGGAACATAGAGGAAAATACTGATTTGGCTGATTTTGACTTGCTGTCCAGAAACAACAATTGGTTACAATGTGTTTAAAACTGCTACAACTTCTTTAGTTTTGAGAAAACCCCTTAGCAACTATATATTTTCTCGTTCGGAACAGCGAGGCCTAATTGCCTAGGTAGACAATTTTTGATATTATGCAATATCGACTCATTAAAATTCAAAATGGCTGCTAATTAATTATTTAATAATTATTAAACTTAGCTAACGAACCTTGAAATGCCAATTGTGAATATTTTTCTCTTCAGTTTGTTAAAACAGATAAAAAGACCATGTTGTGATGTTGTAAATATGTTTTGTTACTAATTTAATTTCAAAATGGCTGCAAATTAATCAATTAATTAATAATTAATTTTAAAAATTTAAACCTTGTTAATTTAAACGTTGAAACACCAATTATGTATCTCTGAAGTTGGAGTGGGTTCGCCTAATGGCGAGGGACACTTGCAATAGGGGAAGCTAATCCACAAGCAAAATTCAGTCCAGTGCACTAGAAGTAATGTTTATGGACCACGTTAGAGTTCAAAGCGAGCAAGCGCCCCCCCCCCCCCCCAAAAAAAAAATATGTATCCCGCCAATGTGATAAAACAAATCAAAGTCAAAAGACCACGTTATAATTTTGTAAATATGCTTTATTACTAATTAAAATTCAAAATGGCATATGTTAATCATCTTATATATAAAAAAGGATCTCCGTCCGTCTGTCTGTCTGTCTGTCCGTATGTCTGTATGTCCGTCTGTCCTTTATGCGCTCGCGAACGGCCCATCCGATTGAGATGAAATTTTCTACACGTCTTCCTTTCATTCCAGAGCAGCCAACTGTCATATTTTTTTTTCTTCTTCCTCCTCCTCCCTCCTCCCTCCTCCCCCTCCCAAAATACATACGTCCAGGAAATGGTCTTCTACATAGACACTTCTCTCTGAGGTCCGCGATAACATATTAACCTGGTGGGATGGCAATCAATCATCCTACTACCTCCTCCTCTCCCCTCCTCCTCCTACCCTCTTCCCCTCCTCCCTCTCCCTCCTCTTCCTCCTCCATCCTCCTCCTCCCTCTTCCTCCTCCTCCTACCCTCTTCCTCTTCCCCTCCCCCTCCTCCCTCTACCTCCTCCTTCTTCCATCCTCCTCCTCCCTTTTCCTCCTCCTCCCTCTTCCTCTTCCTCCTCCTCCTACCTCCTCCTCTCTCCTCCTCCCTTTTCCTTTCTCCTACTCCTCCCTCCTCCTCCGTCCTCCACATCCCTCCTCTTCCCTCTTCCTCCTCCTCCCTCCTCATCATTCCTCCTCCTCCTCCTCCCCCTCCTTCTCCTCCCTCCTCCTTCTACCTCTTCCTCTCTCCACCTCCTCTCCCTCCTCATCCTCCTCCCTCTCCCTCCTCCTGCGTTCTCATCCTCCCTCCTCCTCCTCCTTCTTCCTCCTCCCCCTCCCTCCTCCTCTCTCCTCCTCTTCCCTCCCCTCCTCCTTCCTCCTCCTCCCTCTTCCTCCCTCCTCCTCCTCCTCCTGCGTTCTCATCCTCCCTCCTCCTCCTTCTTCCTCCTCCCTCCTCCTCCCTCTCCCTCCTCCTCTCTCCTCCTCTTCCCTCCCCCTCCTCCTTCCTCCTCCTCCCTCTTCCTCTTCCTCCCTCCTCCTCCCTCCTTCTCCATTCTTCTCCTCCTCTCCCCTCCTCCTCCTCCTACCCTCTTCCTCTTCCCCTCCTCCATCCTCCCCCTCCCTCTTCCTCCTCCTCCCTCTTCCTCCTCCTTCTTCCATCCTCCTCCTCCCTCTTCCTCCTCCTTCTTCCTTCTCCTCCCTCCTCCTCCCTTTTCCTCCCTCGTCCTCCTCCACCTCCTCACCCCTCCTCCTCCTCCTCCCTCCTCCTCCTTCTTCCTTCTCCTCCCTCCTCCTCCCTTTTCCTCCCTCCTCCTTCTTCCTTCTCCTCCCTCCTCCTCCCTTTTCCTCCCTCGTCCTCCTCCACCTCCTCACCCCTCCTCCTCCTCCTCCCTCCATCCCCTCCTCCCTCCTTCTTCCTCCTCCTTCTTCCTTCTCCTCCCTCCTCCTCCCTTTTCCTCCCTCCTCCTCCTCCTCCTCCTCCCTCTACCTCCTCCTCCTCCACCTCCCTTTCCTTCCTTCCCTCCTCATTCTCCCTCCTTCCTCTCCCTCCTTCCTCCTCCTCCTTCCTTCTTCTCCCTCTGCCTCCTCCTTCTCCTCCTTCTCCTCCTCCCTCCTTCTCCATTCTTCTCCTCCTCTCCCCTCTTCCTCCTCCTACCCTCTTCCTCTTCCCCTCCTCCCTCTCCATCCTCTTCCTCCTCCTCCTCCCTCTTCCTCCTCCCTCTTCCTGCTCCCTCTGCCTCCCTCCTCCTCCTTCCTCCATCTCCCTCTGCCTCCTTCTCCTCCCTTCTCCTCTCTCCCTCCTTCTCCCTCCTCTTCTTCTCTCCTCCTCCCTCCTCCTCCTCCCTCTACCTCCTCTTCCCTCCTCCTCCTCCCTCCTCCTCCTCCCTCTACCTCCTCCTCCCTTCACATTCCTCCTCCTCCCTCTTTCTCCTCCTCCCTCTCCTCCTCCTCCCCCTCCTCCTCCCTCCTCCTCCCTCTACCTCCTCCTCCCTTCACATTCCTCCTCCTCCCTCTTTCTCCTCCTCCCTCCTTCTCCTCCCTCCTGCTCCCTCCTCCTCCTCCTCCTAATCCCTCCTCCTCCCTCCTATTCCTCCCTCCTCCTCCTGTCTCCGCCCTCCTCCTCCCTCCTCCACCTCCCTCTTCCTCCTCCCTCCTCCATTTACCCAAGACAGACAGACAGTCAGACAGATAGTCGGGAACGGGATCTTATATGACTACTTATATGATTTAAATGAGATGCTCTCCACCATGGGCTGGACTGGGTCAGACAGACAGACAGATAGATAGACAGACAGACAGACAGACAGTCGGGAACGGGAACTTATATGACTACTTATATGAATTAAATGACATGCTCCCCATCAGGGTCTGGGCGAAGACGGGCTGGGTCAGACAGACAGACAGACAGACAGTCAGACAGACAGATAGTCGGTAACGGGAACGAGAACTTATATGACTACTTATATGAATTAAATGACATGCTCCCCATCAGGGTCTGGGCGAAGACGGGCAGGGTCAGCTAGTATATTATAATTATTACAATAGCATCCTGCCAACCTGAAAAAGAAAAAAAAACAACTATTAGTTAATAGTTATACTAATGAATAGTAGTAGTACTACTAGCACTAATTAAAAGAACTAATACACATAATGTTTTACACATGTTCAAAAGATATCTACGGTCGTAATTGTGCCAAATTATCCAAATATCTTCTTCTTCTTCAGCGTTCCGAGCCATTGAGGTTCTTTGCTGCAGATACAAGCCATCTCCATTCGTCTCTCTGGTTGACCTTCTCTTGTCAGTCGTTGATTCCAAGTGCTTGTAAGTCTGTATATATATCATCTCTCCACCGTCTTCTTGGTCTACCTCGGGGTCTACGATAATTTATTTCCTGAGTGTAAGCGAGTTTTGTTTCCCTTTTGTCTTCCATTCTTTCTATATGCCCCAGCCATTGTAGTCTATTAGCCTTCATGATACAAGTGATAAGCGGGGACTTAAACAGATCATAAATGTCTTTGTTACTTTTTCTTTTCTACTCTCCACTTTGTGTATCCCTAATGGGTTCAAAGATGCGTCTTAAAACTTTGTTCTCAAAGGTTTGTAGCAAGGCTTCGTCTCCTTTCGTTGTACTCCAGGTGTCAGAGCCATACAGCACAACTGGTCTGATCAGTGTTTTGTATATTGTGATCTTGGTGTTACGAGATAGCGCCTTTGATTTTAGTAGATGTTGTAGTGCATAGTATATCTTATTTCCATAATTGATTCTAGTTTGTATTTCTTCCCCTATGATGTTGGAGCAGTTGAAGATTGTACCCAGGTATTTGTATATTTCTGTTCTTTTAATGGTCTTATTATCTATTTGTATGTGGCCAGAGTTTTTAGCCATTCCTTCTCTTGAAATTACTATATATTCTGTCTTATCTTGGTTGATAACCAGCCCCATCTGTTGGGCTTTTTCCTTTAAGTGAGTCAATATTTCCAATGTCTTTTGTTCATTTTCCCCTATAATATCTATATCATCTGCATAACCAAGCAGCTTGGATGTTCCTCCAATATCACATTCCTCCTTTACCCTCCTTACAACTTTCTCTAGAGCCAGATTGAAGAGTAGCGGCGATAGTGCATCACCTAGTTTCAAGCCAGATGTTATTTGGAAAGGGTCTGATTTCCTGCCTTTATATGTTACTATATTATAAGTATCTTCAATGCATAGTCTGGTCATGTTGATTAACTTCCTTGGTATTCCAAATTCCCGCATAGCATTCCATAGACTATTCCTGTGGACACTATCATAAGCCTTTTTAAAATCCACAAAAATGTTATGGAGATCTCTTTTATATTCCCAATTTTTCTCGGCTATTTGTCGTAAGATAAATATCTGATCTATTTTGTCTAAAACGCGCCTGGTAGTCACCTAATATGTATTCTGAATATGGTTTTAGTCTATTTAGTAATACTGCGGATAGTATCTTATAGCTTATGGACAGTAGTGATATTCCTCTATAATTTTCACACTGGAACTTGTCTCCTTTCTTAAAGATATGTATCAATAATGACTCTTTCCAGTCATGGGGTAATTCTTCAGTCCTCCAGATTTTTATTATTAGTTCGTATAGCTTTAAATGTAATGCATGACCACCCGCCTTTATAAATTCAGCAGCAATTCCACCAGCCCCAGTTGCCTTATTGTTTTTAAGTCGTGTGATTACATATAGGATTTCTTCAAATGCAAGTTCTTCAATTTGTGGTTCACACGTTAGAACCTCTTCCTGTGGGAAAGTGTTACTTGGAGCTTCACAATTTAGTAATTCAACAAAGTATTCTTTCCATGTGTTGCACATTTCCTCATTGGTATTTATCATATTCCCATTTTTGTCTTTTAAACCATATGTGTTGTGTTGGTGCCCTCGTTTCATTGACTTCAGTTCTTTAAAAAACTTTCTGGATTTTAAAAATTAGTTTTGAACACTTAAAATTATTATGAGCCTAAGTGTACATATTATACAGACACACTATGTGTATTTTGTGTCTGCAAATAATGCCCGTGATGGTTATAACTTGATAAACACATATTACGTCACAACAAGCACTACATGCCAGAGAAATGTAATAATTGAACAAGTTATGTTTACACAAACATTACAAGATTATAAATTTATTTTACTCACATTTACGATTATGGTCAGCAGCTAGGTTTAATCTTCAGAAGTCTAAACCTTTCATTATTAAATAAAGAAAAGACTGCATATAAACTAAATCATAAACTAATTTTTATAACAACACATTGTAAATTACAAAGAAAATGCCTTAAAACATTTAATTTACTATTTTTTTTTTTAAAGTTTTTAATTTTAATATAAAGTTAATTCTCCAGTAGCAAAATCAACTAAAAACGTCATCATCGGCATGGTAAAGAAGGTATCCGATGGTAACTCATCCTCTTTCCAGTACCATAACACAATTTTACTAATCAACATGTCCTTCTGTTTAACACTTTGAACCGATGGTAGATGGCCAGCCCATGGATCGTGCCGATGTTATTAACGTCCTCAAAGATATGGCGAGAACAGAGGACTTTGACGTCAGTGATTCCACATCGCTGTCCAGGATGAAAGACCTGGGAGTAAGAATCGGCACAGCCAGACGCGAGAGGTACATTGGGAAAACAAAGCGCCTCGTCAACCAACACAGAACTGGCACTATTAGCCACCGGACGGTGATGCATATGCTGAGGGGAGGATCTGAGCATGTCCGGAGTGCAATGAAGATACCCCAACTGATAAGTGATAACTTTGAACCATCTCTATATAAACATTATCTTTTTCAACATCATCCCAGACGTGCCGCAGTAGTGTATTGGATAATGCACCATCATCAACTACAAAGTTCTTTAGCTTCTCCAGGGACGCCTGATCTATACTCTTAAACAAATGCATGTCGAGTATTGACAACACAGACTTTGTTCGCTCAAATTCTTCAGTGATTAATTTTTCATAGCTCTCTCTGGCCTTCTTGTCCGTCTTCTGGAAAACTTCTCGTTGAACTTTACTCTTCCTCTATGACTGTTGCTTCCTCACCCAAGACCCACAATGAACAGCATAGTCAACTAGGACCTTCTGGAAGTCGTCATCATATGTCTGCAGCCAATGTAAAGGTTTATTCTGCACACCTATGACTTTACCATCAATAAATCCCAGCGTGGCATTCGGGGCTCTTCGCAGTGCAGAATCACACATGCCTAAATTTCTTTCAGCATGCATGTTATGCAGCGGGGCAGAAGCAGTATTTGCAATAAGTTCCTCAGGTAGATTGGACAAGGACCCCACCCGATAAGGTTTCAGCTGTTGAGAAAGAGTTTTTATGAAGACAGCCGCTATATTCTTAACAACTACAGTAAACCTATCTTTGATATCAGTGTTCGCTTCCCTTAAATCAGGCTCCACATTCATACTGCCCCCAAATGCGCCCTGTTCTTTGTCATCCGTCTGGTGACATCTCCAAATCTTGTAAACCTTGTAAACAGATTTCCGTCTCCTCTACCTGTATGCAATGAATGTTACAGAAACATATTTTTTAACAAAAACAATTTTGTAATCATATATATCTAGTAAAACTAAAAACATCTTATCCAATTGCTTTATATTAATATTTGGTAGTCATAATAAGTGCTATACCTTCGTTTTTGATTCTTCTTCTTCTTCATCTGCGTTCATCCGGATTTTTTTTCCAGATGTGACTGCATTGTGCCTGTTTACAGCAGAGCTGCGTTCTTGCGCCGTTAGGCCGACACATCCGACTTCTGCGGGCATTTGTTGACCGGGTTAACCTTCCCGGGGGTTTCTTAGGACGTTTGAATCTCACTGTTGTGGTGTTATCCCCCATCCTTGCTGGCCCATATAGAACAGCCAAAGACATCCTGGTCAACCCTCAAGGGAAGGCAGGGGCAGACCATGGGCATTCCCCGCCATCCAAGGAGGCTTCCATACTTGCAGAGCCATCACACAGCGCTCTGGTACTGGGCTTACCCAAGGAATCGTCACGTCCTACACATGGCTGCTTAGCCTCACTTCCGTATATTGGGCCTTCCGTTCACCATAGGCTGTTCCTTCGGAAACCAGAAGAATGCAGTCTGCAGATGACATCCACACAGTGAGCTTTCGATTCAGACTTTCCACATAATGGATTTGCTATCCAAGCAATATTCCATTTCGTGCCACTAGGACACTTTTCCCACCTTTTATGAAGCCCACACAGTGAGCTTTTGATTCGGACTTTCCGCGTAATGGATTTGCTATCCAAGCAATATTCCATTTCATGCCTCTGGGACGCTTTTGTAATCGACATACCTGTGGTATGAAGTGTGGCAGTCTAAATACATCTTCATGCACCTTTAGATATCAACCTGAATGTAGTTAAAGTAAGCTGTAGTCAACTTGAGCTTGTTGATATCTTCATAGAGCTTGTCCTGAAATGAAGCAGGCGTGGGTCAAAATATCTTTCTCTGTTCTGCATATATTGGGCACTCCTGCAGCAAATATTTAGCTGTCATTTTACCAGTTCCACAATTACATTCATCGGTATCTCCTATCTTTAGTTTATTGAACAAGTGGTGTTTCAGCCTGTTATGTCCTGTGCGGAGTCTGAAGATTGCTACTTGTTCTCTTCGGTCGAGTTTGTAATATGCATCACCCTTCTGGTGGCCTGGATGCTCTGATTCCCATTTGGTTCTATAAGTGCTTTTTATCAACCTTTTTGCCTCATTATAGGTTATGTCTATGTCAGGCTGTGGTAGTCGTCCGCCCTCTTTTGCTAGTCTGTCAGCCTCTTCATTTCCAGGTATACTGCAATGTGATGGGATCCACTGTATTACAACTTTTTTGGATTTCTGGCATAGACCATGGAGTGCTGCTCTTAGGTCAGTTAGTTCTGTGCTGTTATTGCTCTTCAGTATTGAGACAGCTGACTTTGCATCTGTGAAGATAGCTATTTGCTTCTCTTTATTTTCCTCCATCAAGAGCATTTCTGCTGCAGTTTTCAGAGCCTCTACCTCCGCTTTGAAGTTACTTGAAAATTTTCCAGTTGCCACTGAATGTGTTTTTTTTTCACTCCATTTTTTAAATTTAGGAGAATTCCTCTTCCTCCATTCTCTATTGAATTTTTGGCTGATCCATCTGTATATGCATGGGTCCAATTGCTGCTTGGGTAATGTTCTTTTATGTAGTTTAGGGTTATTTCTCTTCTTTCAGTTTCATGCTGAGTGTTCTTTTTCTCAATACCAGGAATGTTTTCTATCATCTCAGGCAGTTGCTGCTGTCTACAAGCTGGGAACTTGTGTGCATTGTAAATGGGCTTGACTGTTGATATGTTAAGTATGGGATCTGCCCTAATCTTCCGTTTTGCAGTTTCTACAAAGGTGCTACGCTTCAGTCTTCCCTTTCCAAAACCATTAATCCTTTTATACATAGGGTGGTCTGTCAATCTTCTAAATTTTTCTGCTTGTTGCTGGGCTCTGCTATCTCTTCTATCCTGCATTGGTTATAAACAAGTGATCTTTTCTAGTTAATTAATAGGCGTTGTCTTCAGGCTTCCAGTTATGATTCGCATTCCTTGATTTTGGACTCTACTTATTTTGTTAAAGTTTGACTTAGCTGCTGTTGCCCAAGCTGCAAATACCATATTCCAGTACTGGCCTCACCCGTCCAGTATATAACTTCTTGAGAACTTTCTCATCTGCTCCCCACGTTGTACCAGCAAGCTTTTTCATGATTGCCATTCTTTGCCTTGCTTTTGTTCGATTTTTCTCAACCTGTGATTTCCATGTCAAGCGACGATCAAAGGTGACTCCTAGATAGTTTGGATTTTCTTCATGGCGCAATATTTTTCCATTCAATACCAACTTAGGTTGCTGAGTTTTATTTGAGAGGGAGAACACTGTGCATGTTGTTTTCTCCTCACTTATCTTCACTAGCCATGATTTTGACCAGTCCTCTAGCGCTAATAGGGCTTGCTGTATTCTGCTGTTAGCTGTATTAATATATTCTTCAGATGTCCATATGGCTAGGTCATCTGCAAAGGAGGATGTGTGTACTCTGGCTGGAAAATTTTCCGTGATGTCATTTATATATGCTAGGAATAATGTTGGTGAAAGAACTCCTCCTTGAGGGACACCTTGCTCCAACAGCATCATTTTGCTGGTTTGTCCTTGTACTTTTGTCCTGGCAGTTCTGTTCTCAAGGTAGTGGCTGATCCATTTGTACATTTTCCCACAAACATGCATTTTTTGCAGTTTTACTTTCAGTCCTTCCTTCCATACTTTATCAAATGCTTTTTCTAAATCTATCCAGACCGCTAGTGTGTGCTTTTTCTCTTGGAAGGCATCCTCTATTTCCTGAGCTATATAGGTTATTTGATCTTCAGTTGATCTGTACTTTCTTAATCCTGCTTGGTGTGGTGTTAAGAGTTGGTTTTCTTCCAGATACCATGTTAGCCTGCCATTGATAATGCGTTCCATTAATTTTCTCACACAGCTAAGTAGATTTATAGATCGATAGCCATTTGGTTCTTCCAGGTCTTTTCCTTTCTTTGGGACTGGTATTAGTATAGCTTCCTTCCATGCCTGTGGGACTATTCCCCTCTTCCAGCTGCAATTTAGGACTGCTAGTAGTTTCTTTTTTGCCTTAGTGCCTAGTCCTATTAGCATTTCATTTGTGATTTCATCCTTTCCTGGTGATTTCTTCATTTTTAGGGTATTCATTGCCTATTCCATTTCTTCCATTGTTAGATTTGCCATCATATATTCAGCTGCTGTCTCTGTATTACTATGATGTATCTGTTTATCTTTGATTGCTTTCTTCTGTTCAGTTGTAATATCAATGCGGTTTGCACTGGCATAGTGTTCCATTAGTGCATTTGCAGCCTTCTTTTCTGTAAGCAAGGCATTTCCTTGTTTAATTGTTATTTGTTTGTTTCTAGGTCCTTCATTGTTCATGGCTTTCACTAGTTTCCGTAGTTTGTTTCCATCCCTGTCAAAATTCAGGTTTTCTGTTTTTTTCCCTCCAACAATCTCTTGTTGTTTGATATACTGTTCTGTTATATTTTGCTGAGATGGCTTTGAGAGAGATGTTCGCTTCAGTTGTTAGTTCTCTCTCTGCGGTCTTCCTGGCGTCTTCAACTTTGTCCTCCAAAATTTGTAGTTCTTCAGCCCAGTATGGTTTGTAATTTGTCCTCGCTCCTCTTGGAATAGACTCAGTGGCCACCTGTATTATTGCTCTGTTTAGACTTTCCACCATTTGCTTCATGTTGCCATATCGTGTATTTATGTTTTCACAATATTTGTCTGTTAGTATGGCAAATCTGTCCCAATCTGCTCGTTTGTAATTCCAGCGGGGCAAAGGCTTTTGCTCCTGTGGAACATACTCCATATTCATTACAAGCTTGATTGGTCTGTGGTCACTACCTGCTAATTGATCAAGCACATGGCGATCGATTTTGTGGAGGATGTCTCCTGTGCAGAAAGCTAAGTCTGGAGTAGAAGTGGTAATCCATCTTCTGGAGTAGAAGCTCGGTGTGTCATTCGCTTTGTTGAGTAGATGGAGATTTGAGTTTATTTCCCAGTCCTCCACTTCATCTCCTCTTCTGTCAGTATCTGGGTATCCCCATCTTTCTTAACGGCTATTAAAGTCTCCGACAATAATGCAATTTGTGTCAGTTATTTTCATGTTTGAGAGTGTTAGATCCTTATCTGCCGGGCTATACAGATTGTAAATTCTTATTTTCACGTCCTTTATCGTTATGTCAACACCTATAATTTCCGTTTGGTTGTCAGAGATCACAGATACTTCGCGGCAATGTACTGTATTTCGTGTAAGTATTAGAACTCCTCCTTTGTGTCCTTCGCGGTCGAAACGTGTGGCCTGATATCCTCTGACTGAGAATTTGTGATTGGCGTTGAGGTGTGTCTCTTGAATGCATGCCACATCTATTCTATCTTTATGAAGACGATTTGTTAAGGAGACTTTCTTGTTATAAACTCCTTCGGCATTCCACTGTAGTATGTTGAGTGTCCGGGGTGTTTGGTCAATAGCTCTTAACCTACTCCTCTGTGCCTTGACTCCACAGCACAGGGGAAGGTGACCACCAGTAGTCATGGGTGGACCCCCTCGAGGCAGGGGGCCCGGCACTATCACCGCCTGATGGGACTTCGCGGGATTAGCACCATAACGATTAATTTTCATCTGTGGCATCATGAAATGATAAAGTTACATTGCACTGCTTTGTCAAGCCTGTGGCTCAGTACATCCGATTTCGAAAAGCATTTTTAAGGATGCTTTTCCTAGCCTTTGACTGTCCCCAGTCTACCTACAAGGCAGCAGGTTTGTGCGTCGCTTCGTCTGGTCCCTCTCCCTTGACCTGTCCGACATGGGTGACCCTACCAGTAGCTGTGCTACCGTCGGCATAGCTCTTGGGGTCATTGGAACGCGCAAGCCCCTCTACCTCCTCAAGGTGGACGCACGGCAGAGGGGCGTTTGTGATTATTTTATGAAGTTTTCATGGTATAACCTAAAGCCCCTAAAGGTAAGTGGAAACAAAATATTTCACTTCATTCATTTCTAAAAGCATGTCATCTGTTTGCTATTATATAACTACTAACATTATTTGTTTGTTTTAGCAATAATATAATATACAGATATGACTGAGCTATGACTGAGCTACCGTATGACAGTAGACGGTACTACCTGCTTTCTGTCAGCGCCGAATGTTGGGCGGCGCTTACCAAACCTGACACCCCACATTGTGCCAACGGCTTCGGGCGGAAGAGCGCAATTGGGAGGGTACTAGCCTTATCCTGGTGCGAGGAAATGCAACCCAAAGACAAAATAAGTCATGGCAGGGCAGACCAGGCCCTAAGCCTTGGTTGGCAGCTGGTCTAGGATCGAAGCTCCGACAGGCGGACAGTTAGAGCATTGCTTTGCTGATCCGGCAGCTTCTGCAGCTTGTCTTGTTCCAGATGTATAGGTGTTAACTTTCCTCTGGAGTGAACTAGGCAGGCCGAGAGAGGGATCATGCTGCATGGGCAACACATGGTTTCTTTATTTTAGCCCAGGCTTTGTGCTATGGAGAGGCAATAACTCCATCCCTGGTCTTAACCGGTCTCGGAATCAAAGCGAGAGGCAACTGTTACCAAGCTAGCGGATGATGTCCTCAAAGCCATAGAGGCCCTGCCAACTCTTGACCACCTGGACACACTTCCCACTATAACAGAAGTTAAGTGTGCTATAAATGAGCTTGCATCTGGCAAGGCTCCAGGTAAGGATGGGATTCCAATAGAGGTGATCAGGAGTGGGCAAGACACCCTCGCTGTACAGATCCACCAGCTAATAGAGCTATGCTGGCGAGAAGGACAAGTCCCACAGGATTTCAAAGATTCAAACATCATAACGCTGTACAAGAACAAGGGAGATCGGAGCGACTGCAACAATTATAGGGGTATCTCACTTCTGTGTATTGTTGGGAAAGTATTTGCCAGAATTGTCCTGCGCAGACTTCAAGTCCTGGGAGATCAAGTCTACCCCGAATCACAGTGCGGCTTCCGTCAGAACCGGTCTACCATTGATATGATATTCTCATTGCGACAGATGCAAGAAAAATGCCGGGAACAAAATCAGCCACTGTTTATTGCCTTCATCGACCTCACAAAGGCATTCGATTTGGTCAGTCGTGAGGGTCTGTTCAAAGCACTAAAGAAGATTGGCTGTCCACCAACTCTTCTGTCCATTGTGGAATCGTTCCACACAGGCATGAAGGGTATAATCAAGTTTGATGGCTCAACTTCAGAAGAGTTTGAAATCAAGAGTGGAGTTAAGCAAGGTTGTGTACTAGCCCCCACCCTCTTTGGGATATACTTTTCACTTCTACTGAAATATGCCTTTCGTGATCAGGATGACGGTATATACATTCACTCACGCTCAGATGGTGGCCTCTATAACGCTCAGAGATTGAAGGCCAAGACCAAAATTCGCAGGGTACTAATCAGAGAGTTGCTTTTTGCGGATGATGCTTCGATTACGACCCACTCTGAGGAAGAACTACAACATCTACTATCTGCATTCTCCAATGCTTGTCCTGAATTTGGTTTAACAATTAACAAAAAGAAGACACAGATTATGTCACAAGGTGCACATGGTGTACCATCAATCTTTATTGACGACGCCGAACTGGAGATAGTAGACCATTTTACATATCTAGGATCAGAGGTAAATAGCAAATTATCCCTCGATCAGGAAATCAACATCAGGATTGGCAAGGCAGCAACAACAATGAACATGTTAGCAAAAAGAGTCTGGGAGAACAGGAAGCTTACTGCCAAAACAAAAGTCCTCGTCTACCAAGCCTGTGTCCTTAGTACTCTTCTTTATGGCAGTGAAACCTGGCCAACTTACTCACGCCAAGATAAACGTTTAAACAGCTTTCATATGCGGTGTCTGCGAAGAATACTTGGTATTAAGTGGCAAGTCAAAATCACAAATACTGAAGTATTGGAAAGATCAGGTTGTGTGACGGTGTATTCCATGCTCAGTCTTCGTAGACTTAGATGGATAGGACACGTTAGGAGGATGGATGATGGTAGAATACCAAAGGACATCTTTTTTGGTGAATTACAGACGGGTAGGAGATCTCAGGGTCGGCCTCTACTACGATACAAAGATGTGTGTAAGCGGGACATGATTGATACAGGCATTGATAATGCACAATGGGAGCACGTCGCCGCTGAACGTGTTGCATGGAGGGCAACTATCAGAAATGGAATAAAGACAAAGGAGAAAATGATTGCAGATAAAGCACACACAGAGCGTGAGAGACGTAAGATGGTGCAAAATGGTGGAAATGACCATGTTTTCACATGCACCTACTGTGGGCAAACATTTGCAGCAAGAATTGGCCTTACCAGCCACACTCGCCACCGCCATGGATCGTAGTTATTGCCATATGACAGTTATTAAGCCTTTTTGAAGCACAATGTACCAAACTATCGTCTGTCAAGACGGAAAGGTGCCAATGTAAAATAATTTACAAGACTGCATCTAAAGAACATGTTTTATAAAACATGAAAATACTTACTGCATTGAAATGTTCTTTTTTGTCTCTGTCTCCGTAAAACCTCTGCATCCATGGTCCGGAGAGGAAGTGTGAGTACAGCCCAGGCACTTGAAAGTGGAGTATGACACTTGGGTCTGTCAAAACTTTGTAGATATCCTGTAAAATGTGAATAAAATTAGTGGAACTGGGGTAAAGCTGTGGAAATGTAAACAATATAAAATAACACACAGTAATGCAGCTTTACAGAACAGAATTACAAACAATATAAGGACGTTGCGGCGACTAGGTTAAGTCTGTAGTAGCTGCTGGTATTTCAGGAGCATTCTCTTGAATGGGCATTGGTGTGCATGCCACCATTTGACTTTTAAATGGTATGTTAATTGTTTGGTTGAGTAAATTCAAAATGTCTGTCCACGCAGAAGTGTAATTAGATTTTCTTGTTGCTATTCTTTTAAACTTTGCAATGCTAGATTGTAGATTTTGTTCATGTACTTGCCGGTCTGGTTCTTCTGCCTTAACAATGTCAATGATTTTCCTGGCAATCTCAAAATTGAGCAGTTTGAGTTTCTCATTCACAATCTGCCGAGCTATGTAGCCCTTCTTAACTGGATACTCAGGCTCAAAGCTTGACAGAAGCAGTCTCATGTCACTTGCATTTTTCTTCTCCACAATGAACTTCAGAACTGTGGGGGAAATTTTTCTACAATAATCAATAACAATAATTGCAGTCAGTAGCATAAAGTCAGAGAGGGAGAAAGAGAAATAACATTAAAAAGAAAAAAAGGGGAGGGGCAGGGGAGAGATATAATTAAACTAATAGGGTCATATTTATTAATTAATGGATGGAGAATTAAATTATTATTAATATTAACCAAAATGTGGCTTTAGCGACGAACTGTTAAATATAGAATTGGTGTAAACAATGACAAGCAATCAGTCTATCCTATCTGATTAAGGAAGACAAATAATAAGGAATGCAAGATTTAAGATTACGATAGCTGCCAATTTTTTTTTTCGCTTGAGACTGGCTGATGTGACCCAATTCAAACAGCTACTGTAAATCCAGACAATCATTTCAAATGATGACATTTCACACAGAGATATAGAAGTGGATAAGGAATTCAATTATTACTAATATTAATCTAAAGGTGACTTTAGCAACAAATATTTCAATAAATAACGGGCTTAAACAATGGATGCCGATTTTTTCGCTTGAGGCCGGATGACGTGTTCCACTTCAAGCAGCTACTGTAAATTCTCCAGATTGTTTCAAGCAATGCAATTTTACACAGAGATATAGAAGTGGATGGAGAATTAAATAATTACTAATATTAATCTAATGATGACTTTAGCAACGAACTGTTCAACAAACAAGCAGTATAAACAATGGCAAGTCCAATCTCAGAAAAGGCAAGATGGCTGCCGATTTTTTTGTTTGAGACCGGCTGAGGCGATTCACTTCAAACAGCTACTATAAATCGTGCCGATCGTTTAAAGTATTGAAATTTTAAACAGGGATATAAAAGTGGATGGAGAATTTAATTATTACTAACATTAATCTTAAATGACTTATACGTATAGCAACAATCTGTACACACGTGAACTTACCTCAATACTTGAAAATACACACGCAATGATAGTCACCAACGAATAGCCTTCTGAGCACACCTGCTTGAAATTACAAGCATGGCTCCGATTCCGATTCCGTCCTAGTTACGAATGGTCCCGTTCAACCGCCTACAATATTGGCTTGGTTGTAGTTGGGTCCTTTATTGTGTGGCTTGTTTTGATTCGTTCGTAGATCGGGCTGCTTGTTTTCAGCTTCCTGGTTTCTGGTTGGCTTATTTTATTCGTTCCTGTCTTGATAAAGTGTTACATGTCTGGGCAGAGTCGCGCACTTGTTGAGGCCTGGAGTTATTGTGTACCCACCCCGTCATATGGTGCTGTTTCCTTCAGGGAGTCTACCAATCGTCGTTCCACCTGTGGTTCCTCCTCCTTTCCCGTCTTGGGTTGTCTTCGAACCTTCCCGTTCGTCTGTCGTCTCGATCTTGGTGTGTAGCGAATCGCAAGTGCCCTACAGAATTGCTCTTGGTCTGGGAGGCCGTTCTCATCCAGTTCGATTTCAATTTCTTCTTCTGGTGCTTCGTCTTCTGTTTGGGTCTTTGCATCTTCTGGTTCTTTCTGTGACTTGAGTAGTTCTATCTGGTCTCTTTCTTCCTGGATTTGTTTCAGCGTTCCTTCTGTTTTTGCTCTTTCTTCTTGAATTTTCGATAGAGTTTCGTCCACAGTACTGGCCTATTTATAGCCAGTCAAAATCGAACTGTTTTCGGAATTTAAAAAAAAAAAAAAGAAGAAGACCACATTCGGAATTTGGCCGAAGTTCGGGAGCTAGCAACATGGCCGCCTGGTCACGTGATCTTGACCGGCAATGCCCAATTGCGACACCGAATCAAAGTGGATTTATTACACATTTTTTTTTTGGGGGGGGGGGGGAGAGAGATCTGGACGCGCGTAAATTATGGTAACTGCCATTATTTAAACTTTAAACTGACTTGGCACACGCTGGACACGGCCAAATTATCATAACAGAATATTATAACGTCACCCATCGTAGGCTGTAGCTCATGATTTGCCCGATCGCCGTGACTGACATCCGTCAATTAATGTGGACCTGAACGATCAAGTCTTCTCACTGGCAAGGCACATCAATGTCAAGGATGGTCAAGGATATGCACTACTGTCGAGCTCAAACGAGAGCGAAACTGGAGTATAGTGCTTCCACATTGACGTGGATAGGCCTTAAGTTCACACCAGAATACGACCAGCGTTACCAGTAGTGAGTTGTGCTCAATATTTAAATGATTAAAAGCGCGTAAATTATAATAACATTATTTGAACTGTAAACTCACTGTGTTGCGAATTATTGCTGTGATGCCGACTTTGTGATTCTTTTTCATGTGATTTTTTTGTTTTAATAATTTCTCACCCTCATGTATCTTCCACTTTGAACAAATCTTTCAACATGCCAAAGTAAAGCAATATGAACAAAAATTTCGGAAAGTGTGGCTGCAGGATGACATAATTAAAGACTCGGTGATGGCAGTTTATGGAGATGTGAATAAGGCTCGTTGTAAGTACTGCAAGTGCGAAATTAAGGCGAAAATACAAGAGTTGAAGAATCCAGTGCCATTTAGGGATATTACACCGTTGACATCTGTTTTCAGAACTACACAGAGTGTTGTTTGTCCATCAAGAATGATGATGACCATTCATTTCATCCAGTGGGGTTGAAAGTATGGAACCGTGAGTTCTAAGATGGCTGATAAGGTCTATTGTGGCTCGACATGTTCTTTGACAATGTGGACAAAGAATGCTTGACGTTTCTGGAGGAGGATTTTCTGCAGTGGTTTTTCTGTTCTGCCTTTTCTTCACAGCTCCTGCAGTCCTGGTTGCCTAACAAGTGACTTGCGTAATGTTGCACGCCACTAATTTCGGTCTCTGGCTGCAGTCTCCCAGGTGTCATGATGAATTCCAAAAGCATTCAGAGAGATTTTCAGAGTGTCTTTAAAGCGTTTCCTCTGGCCGCCTTGGGAGCGTTTACCACAACGCAACTCGCCGTAAAAAATTCGTTTAGGGAGCCTGTGATCTGGCATGCGAGTCAAGTGACCAGCCCAGCGAATCTGATTCTTCATTAGTAGAGTGTGGATACTGGGCATGGACGCTCTTTCTAGGACTTCAGTGTCTGGTTCTTGTCTTGCCATTTAATCTTCAGTAACTTCCTAAGGCAGACTGTGTGGAAGTGGTTTAATTTCCTAACGTGTCGCTGATAAACAGTCCAGGTTTCACAAGCATATAGCAGTGTGGATAATACAACTGCTTTGTAGACTTTCAGCTTTGTTTGCAGGCTTATTCCATTTCTGTCCCATACAATCTTGTACAGTCTGCCAAAGGCCGCCCTGGCCTTGGAGATTCTTGCATTCACTTCATCATCAATTGTGGCAGCTTGTGACACAGCGCTGCCAAGATAGGTGAATTTGTCCACAACACTTAGACTATGACCATTCACTTTGATATTCGGCACAGTGTGATTATTCTCTGGAGCTGGCTGGTACATAACTACAGTCTTCTCCAAATTGACATTGAGCCCAAAGTTGGCACAGGCATGTGAGAAAGCTGAAACATTATGTTGCATGTCCGCCTCTGAGTGGCGTATAGAGCGCAATCATCAGCAAACAGGAGCTCTCTGACGGCGTCGCTGTCAATTTTGGTTTTAGCTTTCAGCCTTCTGAGATTGAATAACTTTCCATCCATGCGGTAGTTGATGTCTATTCCAATGTCGTTGTTCTCGAAGGCATTCTTCAACATAGCTGAAAACATGATGCTGAACAGTGTTGGTGCCAGGACACATCCTTGTTTCACTCCATTGGTGACAGGAAAGGGCTCAGACAGTTCACCATTTTCCTGTACTCTTGCCTGCATACCATCATGAAATAGCCGCACTATTTAGACAAACTTTCGCGGACAGCCATATTTTGCCATGATCTTCCACAGTCCTTCTCTGCTGACTGTATCAAAAGCCTTGGTAAATTCAATGAAAGTGGAGAACATTTCGCAGTTCTGTTACTAACATTTCTCTTGCAGCTGCCTTGCAGCGAAAATCATGTCAACAGTTCCACGTTCTTTTCTGAAACCACACTGGCTCTCGGGAAGAAGACCTTGATCGAGATGGGCCGTGAGGCGATTGAGAAGAATTCTGGCGAGTATCTTTCCTGCAATTGAAAGCTAGGAGATGCCTCGGTGGTTGTCACAGGATTGGCGGTTTCCTTTTCGTTTGTAAAAGTGGACTATTGACTATATTGATTTGTTTAATTACTTGACGATCTCACTTTGCCATTTCACTCAATTGGTAAAAGACTTATATTGCCAACTTCTAAAGCTGATTTGTTCACTTGCATTATAGAATGCTATTTGGCTCCTAAGCCATACCTGGAATACCAAATCGAATCAAAAATTGATAGTTTAAAAACAAAAGGACTTTTAACAGAAAATGAAGAGCACAACTTAAAAAAGCGCTGTCAATATTTTCTTGTCTCATTCAAGCAATTGAAGCAGAGACTTCCTGAAAATTTAGATGTATTTAAAAATATTTCTCTCTTTTATGTTAACAATATACTTCAGCATATTGCAGATAAATCACACACCGAGCGTGTGAGACGTAAGATGGTGGAAATGACCACGTATTCACATGCACCCACTGTGAACGAACATTTACAGCGCGAATTGGCCTTATCAGTCACATTCGCTACCTCCATGGGTAAAAGTTATTATGCCTTTTTGAAGCACAAACTATCGTCTGTCAAGACGGCAAGGTGCCAATGATACTTCAGCCAGTAAAGAACTTACCTAAATATTGTCAAGTTTTGACATTTTTAGGGGATACTGATAATAGTGTGGCGGAAGCAGAATATCAGTTAACCAAAATAAATTTGGTTGACTGGAGAAACAAAACAGAAACTGAAGCTTTCTGGTAAGACAATTTAAAGATGTTCAGGTAACAGTCCATTCTGTGAGCTCTTTGAATGTGCGATGTCTGCCATGATACTACCCCATTCAAATGCTGATGTGGAAAGAGTTTTCAGTACTATGAATTATATAAAATGTAAACTAAGAAACAGGTTGAAACTTTACCTCTTAAATGCTATCTTGACAATAAGATTTGGCCTGATGAGAGTAGGAAAATGATGTTCAACTTATCAGCTCCCTGATCGTGTATTAAAAGAAAGTGGAACAGCTAAAGCATACAAAAGCTACTGAGCGTAGTCTTACCAAGAAATCAATAATCAGCTGAAAGATGCTGTTGTTGACAGCTATGTGCTGTAAAGGATATGCGAACATACCAGAGTCATTGTGAATCTGAAGCTTCAACTTCCTCATCGAAGCTACGTTTATCCTGTGGATCTTGTGAAACAGACATCAGTGAAGATGAGGACATGATTCTATTGGGTAAGTCACATCAATCCATCCATCATGTGTGTAACATAATGTTTACAGACGTTCGCATCCCCAGTCCATTTTACATTTCTCAATACTCAAAAGTTAACCAACGTAAGCCGTCTTGATAACCCGGTCTAAGAATAACTTAGAATATTCTAGTTTAGGAGAGGGTAGATGAGAGGTGGGGACTCCATTTGATTGGGTGACCCTTGGGCGAGTAACGCTATTATCTAGACTAATACTTAATTAGCCCGCCAGTCGAAGATGTGATACCATCCAGATAAGATGTGCTTAAGATGCAGTGGTAAAACATGCCGAATCATTCTCTAGGATGTAGTTCTCTGCACCTCAGGTACCACAAAATTATTTAATATGTTATGTGTAGGTCTGATGATAAGAGAGAGAGAGAGAGACGAATGGCAGAGTATTTTCTTGAGAAAATGTGGAAATGAAGACAGAACTTCGTTGTACAGTGACACTAAAACTGCCGCTCATACCTGTCATGTCTTCCACAGTGAAATATTCTTACCATGTCTATTGTCTGTCTGATTTGATGATTTGCATATGCTTGTGACTGTAAACTACGCTCAATGCATATTGCAAAATCTTTGTGCACTCTGAACATTCGTTGAGTGCCTATCATGACCCATTCTTAACCAAACTATACACTGCTCTTGCGAGTTACCTTTGGCAGTTCTGTTTCAGAATGTGTGATGCTACATGTAACTTTTCCCTTATAATGGCTGAGAATGTTTGAGTGAATGAGACGGTAATTGTATAATTTACCTCTCGTATTTGTAAAAGTAAAGACGCTTATTATATCCATGTTTGCAGGACTGTATTGCACTTTAGAAATTACAAAGTTCCTGTAATGTCTGGTGACTGTATTACGCTCAAGAAAATTGCCAAAAGCATTCATATAGATTTGCCTAGGAGGCAATTTATCTTTGAGGTTATGCGCTGGTTCCTTTGCAACAATGGTTTAGGTTTATATGAACTACATTACAATAAGGAGAAATATGTGGCATAACCTACAGTGTCTAGTCAGTTGAATACATGTAAAGGCTCATGCTATTTGTCAGGAAAAATTCATGTTTTCTTTCATATGTGTATTCCACATGTGAGAGCATTGCTTGTGCAATAATGCTTGGTATCTGCTGCAGTAGATATTGCTATTGTTTAATGGGAAAAGAGCACAAGAACATGATGATGATGATGATTTGATGGTGCTTGTGAACCTGGTCTAGCTTGAGGGGAGGAAGTTTGGCATTGCGGTGTGAGTGTGAAGGAGATAGGACATTCTTGTACCAAAGTATCACCTTTATGAATGCTAATTGGTCCATTGCCATTAGTTTAATGATATTGCCAAGTGCAGTCATGAAAGATGCATGTCTTCTATCTATCTCATATCTGCCTTATGGTGATTGGTTCAGCAGAGGTGCCTCATGAAAGGGTTCATTTTATGCTGTTTGCTTCATGTCTTGCTTTGAAATGCTAGTGCATGATTTCTGCCATACAATGCCTACTTCTTAATGCTTAATCACACTGTCTGTTCTCATGGTACACCGGTTCTCTGAGATCTACTTATTGTGAGAATTTATATAGACAAATAATTAAAAGATAATTGTGTGAAGCTGCCCCTGATTAAGCATATGTGCCTATGATTTCACAAATTGGGGATGAACCTTGGAAAAGA